>CAJNDT010003857.1:57500-585000 GCA_905221615.1 Symbiodinium sp. CCMP2592
CTGTTTGGGAGCATGGCCCGGTGTCGCGCCAGCTTTTGGCATGTACCGACGTAGTGGTCCACCCTGACAGCGGGAAAGATCATGAGCCAAGTCATAGAACAGAATCTGAAACAGTATCGGACACTGTGCCGGATGCTGTCTCCTATCCGTAACCTGCTTGCGACAGCATGGACAGGGCATGCCCTTGACAAGGGTCAGACCTGATTTGCTGCTCTGTGATGCGGCAGCGGCCCCATGAGCCGCCCATTCGGGCTTGTGGGCCTGCCTGATGTGGGATTTGAGTTTGGTGTTGTCCGGAGTCCAGAACCCACACAGCAAGCAATGAGACATAAGGTCCTGAGACTCATCCAATCTTCCTAGTTCAACAGCTGTGTGTGTAGTCAAGGTGTGTCATGCAAGCGCTGCTGCCTGGGATGCAACCTGGGATTCAGCTGCGAATCTGAGGAAGGGTGCGCCGCGTCATCCAGCTCCTGTAGCCTAGCTGGCTCCGAACAGGCGCCAGATAGCAGATGGTCTTTTAAGCCCTTCATTTGAGGAAATTGCCTATTGCAGGCTGCACACTTGGGGAGCCCTCCTACGGAGAGGGTGTGGGAAAAACCTCGAGGGACATATCTGGGGACCGAGCCTGGATGCTTGCGGGCCTGGTGGGTGCGAAGGCCAACCTCAGTGTCGAAGGCCTGAGCACACGTCGGGCACACGAAAGACGGGGGAGCCTCCTGCTGTGCTGTGTCCTCGGAGAGTTGTTGCAGAACGTCTGCGTAACTGGCAGAGAGCGCCTCTGCTTGGTGAAGCGCCTGCTGTGTCAAAGAGATGTCACCTGCAGGGGTTTTCCGCTGTCGAAGACCTAAGCGCTTAACACGATTGGCTTGTCGCGCCTGCAGCTTACAAACAGGATCCATGATCTCGTGGGAGGCATAGAGGTCAGCGGTGGATATGTGTGTTAGGTGCACTGGCTTATTCAGGACAGCTCGGATTTTGCGAGCATGCCAAGCCCGCAATAGTTTGGCTGTCTCCAAGGTCAAGCCTACATCCACCAACCCAGAGGCCACTGTGGCCCAGACAGTACTATGCCAAATGTGCAACCGCGAGCCGTTCGTCTGTTGTGAACGAAGCGGCGTACCTGCTGCAATTTCACATTGCCCTCTTGCAACCGAAACTTGAGAGTAGCCTTCTCGAAGTTAGAGTAGGAGAGCATGACTCCGAGATACTTAAAGGTCGTCACCAGCGGAAAGCCTTCGTGAGACTTGGACTCTCCCAGTCGCCACATCTTGTGGCGAGTACCGTCAGGCGCGGCGCGCCAAGGAAATGGCGCGTGGCGCCTGTTGGCCCTCGAGCTTAATCATGACAGTGCATTTCGCACCGTTGACAGCAAATCCATGGCTGCGGACCAACTGCAATAGCTGCTCAATCAGAGCATGAGCGCGGTCCAGGTCCTCCAGTGAGTGGATTTCACGGTGAACCGTGAGATCATCCGCGTAGCCTGTAAGGTAATCCACCACGGCTCGAACTCCGACAAGAGCTATGAGCTCCCGAAAGATGGTGCCCGTAAGCATGGAAAAAGTGTGTGGGGGCAAGCTTACAACCCTGTTTTATGCCCGCTGTGGATTGGACCGCGTCCTCTTCACCCTGGGTGCGAAACGTGTAAGCACTGCCAGCATGTAATGAGGCAACTAGGTCAATGAGGTCCTGTGGGACTCCCGCGTCCCGCAGGGTGTTGAGCAAGTCTGTCCTGCTCACCATGTCAAAGGCCTGTGACAGGTCAAGGGCGAAGCAGATACCGCCTACCAGCTGGGGGCGACTTCGCCCCGAGTGAAGCTGATGCCTGGTGCGTCGTGCTTCTTGACAGTTGCTGCGTACCTTATAGTGACATGGCCAACGACCTTGCTCAGTGCATCGGAAAGACCTCGGTGGGGTTGGTAGGCAAATTGTGGCAGACCCCGGAGATAGTCAGCCGTGTAGGGAGACAGCTGGTCTCTACAAGCCCCCGCCAAGCCTTTGCCATCCGGCCGAATGATGCCGAGGGGACGAAGGTTGCCAGGTTTCGTGGCCGGCTTGTTAGGCTTGGGGATAAAACACAAGTCAGCATCCTTTAGAGGCGGCTGAAGAACCTCAGCAGCCGGAAATGGGCGTTGCCCCCGAGATTGCAGCGTTGCTGCTAGCGCCGCTCCCGCATCTGCCGAGCAGAGCCGCCAGGCAGCCGCCGGAGCCGAACCCTGCGGGACCGCCTTGTGCGGTCTGATGGAGCCGATGTGCTTGGCCAACAGACCAGCCGGCGAGGCTACTTGGTGGTCGAGGGGCTCAGAGTGAGAATCCAAAAGCAGGCCATCCGGTCCCTGAAGCTGTGCCTTATAGTTTGCGGCTCCCATGGTCGGAGTTTCTTTAGGGTCTTATGTGCGATGTACGAGTCGTGTCTGGCGCCCGCCTCGTCCACCTGTGCCTGAAAAGCTCGGTGGCGCTCCTTCTTGGCCAAGTAGAGAGCCTGCTTATGCCAGCGACTCAGGTCCTCCAAAGACGGATCCAGGTCGGTTAGAGTGGTGATGGAGTCCTCATGCAAGGAGCGAATGTGAGCAACTCGGTTCCACATGCGCAGCGTCGCACGATGCTGGGCAGTTTCAGGAGCTTGCTGCGGCCGAGGCTTAGGAAAAAACAAGGCAGAGGCCTCCAGCAGCACCTGATTGACTTCATCAGGCGTGTGGTTCCGAGAGGACAGGCGCTGGCCCACCCAGTCCTGCATGCGGCCGGCTATCGGCAAACCTGAACGAACTGCCGTCTCTAGAGCTTCCTTATGAAAGGTCAGGGAAGGGCAAGGGGGCTTAGGCAGATTCCAGTGCTGGGTGGGTCGGAGATAAGCCAAGACGGGAAGGTGGCCGCCTCGCTTCCACCTGCCGAGCTGAAGATCCTTGCATGGCCCAGACTGTTTTGCCGGGCCCTTGGCCGAAGCTTCTGAGGTTAGCAAAAAGTCTATTTGCGAGCCCTGTCCATTCAAGAAGAAAGTGTGACCAGCGCCACAAGACCAAGTGTTAAGAGCTACCAACCTATGGGAGGAAACCAAAGCCTGGAACGGCTCATCCTGCATTTGAGCATGCTCCGGCCTCGTGCTACACTGGCCCACCAGACCCTCCTGCGGAGTCAACCGAGCGTTAAAGTCACCTGCCAGGAGAAAGGTATCCCTCGCTGGAATTGCCCGGATCGCTGCTGAGAGATCGCGGAGCAGGTGTGAGCGGTCTTCCTTGTTCTGCTGAGGAGACTTCTTAGAAGACCACGCATGTTGATAGACCGCTAAGACATGCACGCGGGCCCCAAGCCACGGAAAAATGACCTGAATGAGCCTGCCGCGGCGTTGCTCTCGCCACCTAATCCGTTTCTTGTCGATTTGAGGAGAAAGGAGAACCATGACACCGTCCGCTCGACTTGTGTCATGAACAGCTGGCTGCGTGGCAGCGCCTTGCTTGGAGCGTTGTCCCGGAGCGGCTTTACCTTTGGGTGCCCGAGCAGCCCCTTTGGTGGCGGAGCTTGCGCAGTGCCAACCCTCAACGTCAAACTCTGCTGTCTCACTCCAGTGAGTTTCCTGCAAGACCAAAATGTCGCAGACTGACTTGGCCTCCGTGCGAAGCCATGTCTACACTTCTGCCCATTGTTGCATGCCAAGGTGCCCAGCGTTCCAGGAGAGAACACGAAGAGACTTGCTGGCACGACCGCCTCTCGGGCGCGAGCGGAAACTGGCAGAGAGACCTGAGGGACCTGAAGGAGAAATCGTGGAGCCAGGCAGCACTGGGAGGGGGGGAGGGGAGGGCGGGGTGAGGCCACTGCGGCGCAAATGTTCGGGTGTCAACGCTCCATTCCGGTACGGGATGCTGTCTTGTGTTCTATGTACCTTATTGCAAGCCTTGCGAAAGGCCTTCTTGCGAATGCTCTCAAAAGAATGCTGGTGCATTGGCGATTGCGCCGTCCGCTAGTTTCGCCGGAAAGAGAGAACTCAATCCGACCCCCTTCACCCTGCGGAAAGGTGAAAACCACTACCGCTTACCTCATGCCAAGGTTGTATAACTGCAGACAGAGGCCCGGGAATTGGGACCCGGCAGGTCACAGCGACACGCGGCTCCGGGAATAGCTATGGCTCAGAAGGAGGACAGCCCCTTAAGCTTCGCAGAAGGGGGACGTTGCGAGCCTCTAGCGTTGGTACCCAGAGCCTTGTTAGCAAAGCTACACAGCCTGCTGTGATCCGTAGCGGCAACAACAACAACAACTTCTACTACTGCTGCTACTACTACTACTACTACAGCACTGCTTAAGAAATCACTGGTTTAGGAAGTTGAGCCCCTCGGACATCCGTGCGATGAACAAAACAAGCGCCTTCAACATAAGAAATCCAAGGTACCCTGGACTCAGCGTGCCAATTTCTTATCTTGCTCTTTCTCATTTTGTCTTCACTGGTTTTGTTCGCGCAAAACAAAACACAAGAAACCAAGGGAGTTTCCAAAAGCTCAGTGCCAAACCCTTACAAAGCAAACCAAGAAATGAAAGCACGGGAGGATTCGAGACAACAGCACTTTCCACTCAAACTCACGTGCTTATCCACTCGGGCGCGGCAGCCACCAGGGTCCTGAAACGCCACTATATCAATCCTGTTTTACCCAGCTTGTAAGCAGCCCTACCAGAGACCCCCAAAACAAGAAATCGCGCCCCTCAATTTCTTAAGTTTAAAACATCGAGCCCCTCAATTTCTTGTTTTGGTGGTTTTTTCTTATATGGCAAAGCTTAGAATTTCAGCCCTTACTAAGCCCTTACAAATAAGAAGTAGAGGGGCTCGATTTCTTATTTTGGGGGGTTCTGGCAAGGGCTGCTTACAAGCTGGGTAAAAAATTGAATTTTCGATGTAATGGCGGTTCAGGAGTCTTGGGCTGCCACGCCTGAGTGGATAAGCACATGAACTAGAATGGGAAGTGCTGCGGGTTCGAATCCTCCTGCGCCTTCATGTCCTGTTTTTGTTTTGTATTTTGCTGCCGTGACAAATTAAGACATTTGGGTTAAGAAATCCAGGGTACCCTCAAAGCCCGAAACGTTTTTTTCTAAAAAGGTGCGCTTCAAAAATGAGAAACCGAGCCCCCTCTCACGAAAATTTAACTGTTTCTTAACTTGCGCTGTCGCTGTACTACTATGTACTACTACTACTACTACTACTACTACTACTACTACTACTACTACTACTTCTACTACTACTACTACTACTACTCCTGCGTGAGGGTTTGGTACCGATGATACTGTATGTGTGACCCTCACCGAGCGTATTGATGCAGTTGTGGTTGCCTTGTAAACTTGCAATTGATCTGCAACACCCCGAGCACTCCCTGCAGGCAAACTCAGTCCTATTGTTTTCTCGCCAGGGATGCGCGACGAGTTGTCTGTGCAGGGGGGAATGGCTCGAATCTTCTTGGTCGTACACAGCCCACTAGCTTCTTGCTTACGGCAGATAGTTTACTATGCCGAAGCATAATCTTGAGCCAGAGTTGCGTTGTGTGCGGAGCAAGTAGGGTAGGCACTGTCGCAGGGTCCGGCAAGCGGCTAGCGGTTCCATGCACAGGCAAGATAGAAATTATGAGTCAAGGTCCGCAAAACGGCGCCTTGCTCTATGTACCTGGCAGACCATGACATTGTGCTCATAGCTCACATTGCGACACCTACGAATTGGACTAAGCATCGAGGTCCGTTCGCAACTACTGCTACTACCACCACTGCTCCTGGTGCTGCTTCTGCTGTCCTGCTTCGACTACCGCTACCCCTTCGACTGCTAGTACCACCACCACTGCCCTGGTATGCCCTGGTCGTAACTTGCAAAGAGCTGTGGTGCCTGCGTTTGTTCATGTTTCAAGACTAGTGCCGGCAACAAATCGGCTGTGCTGCATTAGTTACACCTCGCAGCCTTCAGGTTCTGGAGCTGAGGCATTGATTGATTGCACAGCGTACTGTAACACACGTGCAGCAAGTGTTTTTTGGGCAGACCTCCCCCCCTCGGACCCATGCCGTGTCATGCACCTCACAAACCCTGACGGACTCAACCTCTGAGGACTGGACTGCGATGCTGGCAGTGGCTGTGGCCTCTGCGATGCTCCACCTGCCGTCTGGGGCATCTCAGGATCTTCCACAGGCTCAACAACTCGCCCGACCCCGGCAGGTTACAGTAGCACCCACGACAAGCCAAAGACCCCCGAAAATGTTGGGATCGGTTGAGTTTGAGCTTTGACCAGCCGGAACTCTCGCGCACACAGTGATGAGTGATTGCGCGAAACTTGGTGGAGCCTGGTCTGGCTGAACATGCTCCAAAGATTCCATGCCTTAGGAATGCAGGATATGACCCCTGCAACAGAACGTGTAGAGGACTGCACTCCGACCACTTCAGTCTTCACCAGAAAGTCTCAGTCTTCGGCCAGTAGCGCTATGAAAGGAAGCAGCCTGTACATCAGGAGACCGGCTCTGAATGGGTTGTCGCTGCTTGATCTAGTAGTCTAGACTTCTGACAGGGCCCTTTTGCAGCTCACAGTTGCAAGATTCGCACCCAAAGCCGAACAAAACCCACCTGACTCTGCGCATCTCGTCCACGGAGCCAAGCGGACCTCAGATGCGGAAGCCCAAGCGAGACCGGTCAGCAAGATCGCGAACATCACGAAGCTGATCCCTTGCTGGGCTGGCAGCAACACGGCAACGCAGCCGGAACTTCAGTCGCTTCGACAGCTGGAGCCGCATTTTCCGGAACAACAACTCGGTCGTGTCACGGACCAGGCAGGCGTGTCTGCAATTTCGGCACTTTTTCCTGAGCTTTTGCGCCATTTGCGATGATGCCATGCTGGCTATGATACCTACACCGCCCCAGGCTTCTCGGCAACATACTGCCGATTACTCCCGAAGCAGCGAACATAACATGACTTCGTCATTCCGGGTGAAACTTCGGGAAGACTGCTAGAGATGGGCAAGCAGGCAGGTCAAAAGCTCTCAATTTCGGAAGAACAAATGCCTCGAACAGCCATTGTAAACTTGGCCCGGAACCCTCAAGCGGCTACTTACACCTCTGCGGTTTTTAGACCTCTGAAGCACACCTCAACGAACTAACAGCCCGTTCGATGAACATGTCGGCACCTCTCAGGTCAGCCGCACTGGGTCACATCTCCCAGTCCTAGCACGGGCAGTGGCTCAGTAGCTTGACTGCCGCAGACGCACTGGGGGCGTCTTGTGTCTGTGTAGCCATGCAGAGTGCATCATTTAGCAACATACACCATTGACTCTACGCCCAGGCCTCTCTCTCTCGTGTTGTACCGCAATGCCAGATCATGAGCGACAGACTCCATGTCCTGCAGGGATCCCAACACGGCGAACGGTTACCGTACGACGAACAAATTGTTTGTCAGAATGTCTCGAGGCAGGCCGACTGACGACGAACTGTTGGTTTAACAGTGCACTCACGCAACTGTCCGGCCTGACATCTGTGCTCGGCTGCAGTCAACTTCTCCTGCAACGTGCATGTCCACATCGCGACTGCCTAGTGGAACCTCCAACTCAACCAAATGCCAACCACGAAGTGCGAAAGCTTGTCTGTTGCTAGATGTGCTAGATGACAGCTCGACATTGGCAACTGGCAAGTGGGACCCTAAACCCCAACACCACCATAACAACAATAATAACGAGGATATAATGGCAAGGAGACTGAAAAGAGTAGCCCTGCGGACCCCGAACCGCGGCTACGGTGGTTGACGAACCCAGCACTTCCTGAAGGCGCAGCTGGACCTCGAGAACCTGCGGCAGAGTTTGCTCTTCCCCGGCAGACAAAGCACTCGGTACGATCGCAAGATGCACAAAGTCACGACTACCCATTCACTGACAATCACATACACTTATTGCCATGCACCAGTTTGTCGAAAGAGACGAAACGAGAGAGAGCGAGAGCGAGAGCGAGAGCGTTAGCGAGTATGTATACCCTCTTTTCGTCCATCGGGCGAAGGTGCCGAAACATCCACATCAATCGTGCCTCAACATGTCGAAGATCGGCGAGGAGGGCAAGCTCATTGGCCGCCTCAGGGTCTTTTTTCCCATGCACTCGACGGAGCAATCGATGCACATCTCAAGGAGTTCATTTGCGCGTTTCTGCTCTCGCATAGAAGTTTCTCCCCCTGCCTCTGCCATGGCCCAAGCGCGCTGCTCGGCGGCCTTTGAGATTGCGGGCGGGAGGCGCTCACTCATTATCCCAAGTTTGTCAGCGAGACCCCCCTTTCCTTCACAGGAGTTAGTAAGTAGTTTGAGGACAAAGCCACGATCCATTTTCGCATGCGATTCTCACATCGACTCCGACGATTTGGGCTAACTACACCAAAGGGTCACAGCCGCAACCACAGAACCACCGGCTGATTCTGTTTGGCCCAGTCCTTGAATCTTCTCCTGTGTCCTTCAAGGAGAATAGTAAAAACAACAGACCAGAACTGCGCGATGTTGAGGACAATGGATTACCCTACGGCTCGGCTGTCCCATATCCCGAGACGACCATGACACTGATACAAATTATAATAATTATTACGCAAAACTTCCCTGTTAAGTCACCATCAACCAACACCCAGTAAATCATGAACATGGGCCTGCTGAGGCGAGTCTTTGAAACCAGGATTTGGGCACCTACTCATTGACAGATAGGGAACGAATAACTGCTTCGGACGGTCAGTTTGGAAAAGATATCAAGAAAACTACTGATGCTCTGCGTGCTGGGCTCCCTGGCCCAAGAACGGCTAACAAATCAGTCTTCCACCCCAAAGGCTCAACCCCAACTCCTACGCAGAACAAACACGGCCTCAGCTTTGGCCGAATATGTCAGCAACTCCTGCTGAGCCTGGCAATGAATTGTGGTCTGATGTCTCACCAGCTCGCACTGACTCTGGGCACCAGCAGGGGACTTGAGCAGCTTGATCCCTGAGCCCTGAACTGGCCTCGTCAGCCCTGTCGTTAGCTTTGCGACAGCTCTCCTGAAGCAGACTGGCTGGAAATTATGGGCCCGACCTGCCCCCCCCCCTCCCTACTCTCCCCTTTCACCAGCAGCCAGCGGCAAAACCCCCGACTTCATGTCTCTTATGCGGGGGCTCTGCCCTCGGTCATCAAAGGAATAGGGATCTGTGACAAATTCTCGCCCCGCTATGACACATTGGTCGTGACATCAAGTTTCGACCCGATTGCGAGGCCTCCAAATTCGCGCACTTCTGGCGCAATGCCTGCAGTTCCTGCCAGATGCAGCGATGCAAGGCTCGATGTTGATCCCGGGTACCCTGACTACGACATCTAGGCATGCGAGTCGCTGATCTCGCAAAGCAGTGAGCAAACCGCCTGTCCTGCTGCAATTGTGTGCCAGCTTGGTCAAACTCATCGTGCTCTGTCCGCAAGTTGTCGCCAACTCGCATGCAAGCAAGCGATTCAAACGCTAGCCAGCGTGCACGGACTGACCCTTTGGGAATTCGAGTTGCAATGTGCTTTGGTCACCTGCTGCATCCGCTACGCCGCCCACTGCAGTCACAACGTGTTATTGCAGGAAATGCGCCTGAAGTGTCGACGGCACCACACGTCGGAGTTGTGACCGCTGTCTTTGCAGCCTCGACTGCACTGTAGAAGGGACGCGAACGAGTGTGCAATTGGTTAGCGTTGTCAGTGTATTCAATCGTAGAAGACCCGGTATCACGAGGACTAAGGAGGTTCGTGTCACGTGATACACACGAAAACTTACATGGATCCGTGCGTGTTTTGATCAATAATGTCATGTTCGAAAAAGAGATGATGTGCACACCGCCCCGCCCCACAAAGAAGAGTGGCATGTCAGTGCGAATACTTCTCAGGACCCTTTTACTCAGGACTTCTCCTCAAACCCCTCAAAATCAAGGGTCTATGCCACTACTCCGACTTTCATTGCAACTATGACCCAGCCGGCCCAGGCTCCGGCTGCCCTCCGATCCTTTTCCTGCTCATGGAGCGCCTTTGTGTCAGTTGCGGCGGGGTTCGGGACTTGGCTTCGCTGTTGCGGACTCTTATCCTTCTGCCTATTCAGAGATTTGGGTTTTCAAGATTTTGTCGGGCTTTCGGATCGGTTATTCGGGGGTTTCGGCGAGCACAACTCGAACAAAGGGTTCTTCGACTTGCCTTCTCGACAGGCCGAGTGGGCTTGGACACAGGAGTTCTCGCAGCTTTCCTCATCTGCAACTGTAAAGGCCTCTGATCGCGGAGTTTCCCATGTATACAAAGAGAGTCGATGCGCACATGAATTCATGAAATCGAAACGGTATGTATATATATATATATTGTTATTATTATTATTATTATTATTATTATTATTATTATTATTATTATTATTATTATTATTATTATTATTATTATTATTATTATATATATATATGTATATATATATATATGTATATATATATATATATATATGTGTATATATATATATAGATATACAGTCCAAAGCCTTCAGTCCAGTTGACGCGAGGATCTCTATTGCGAACTCAATCCGTGTCAGTGGATGGAGCTCTTGACATATTCCACACTTGGTGTATGACGCTGACGCTGGTCGTTTGGCGCATGCAACTGCGGGCCTTTTGGGTTGACAGGTGGCGGAGCTTCCTCGCTGCTGGCGACACCATGAAGCCATCCCAAGCTGTACCTGATGCCTGGCACCTACAACTGTTTCCGGGAGCCACGCCGCAAACTCCTGCCGGAGAGACTGCGTGCCGACCTAAGCACGGCAAAACGGGCGAGCCAGGGCGGAAGAAGCTGTCTTCAAGCTCAAGCCGGGGTTGCAGCGCGAGCTCTAAGTACATGACCTCTCAGCACAAAGGCTCAGGGCGAAGGCTTGCAGCACTTCCTATGCCAGCACCAGCTCTTGGCTCCTTTGCCTTAGACCTAAAAGCTTCGGATCCTCCGGGCCCGGGGCGGAAATCCGTGGCACCCGGCGGCTGAGAAAGTGGGGGATCTGGATCTGTGTCGCCTTGAGTCATTCCGGAATGCAAGCATTTGCGCTGTGCCAACTTCTGCAGTGCGGGGCTCATGTTGGCTGACAACCATCGGTCGGCTGAGCAACGCGCAATCTTCGGATTCCTGCACATCACGCTTCAAGCAAGCAGCTCTGGTGGTCCCTACTTGATGTTTCGTGCGAAGTCCAACCAACTAGCCTATACGAGAGACACCAATTCCTTGCGAGGGCACAGAACGTGCTACCACTGCTTCGATTGGCCTTGTGCAGGATCTGAGTCCCCCAGTTATGCAAGAGACAACACAAAACCGATACCGGGAAAGCCCTCAAATGCTTTCCTCGCTTTTCCGTACGACTGTTTCTGTTTGCCTGAATGGCAGGTCGCCCAACTATAGGGATGAACTTGAACTGACCGATGCTGCGGATCATCACGACACTACACAACCCACCCTGCAGCGCATTCTACATCTAGCTCCACACCATAAGTGTGGTCTCGAACTCCTTCCAAACATACTTCACTTTAGGCTTCCAAGCGCTACTCTCGTTCGCCCCACGAGAGACTAAAAAACGGACTTGACAGTTCAATCATCGCCGAGACGCCAGGCGCTGCTCGTTTTCCCTCCGCGCAGCCTGGGCTGCAGAAGAGCTTCGTCCCGTTGCATTTGCGTATCTGCATTGTAAATATTAATAAAACCTCTCCTGCGAGTGCACCCTTATCAATGAGCTTGGTTTGGTACCAAAGCCAACTAGAACTCATGAGCCTGTGTTGGGCATGAGCACTGAGATCCATGCGGTCACGCGCACCCGCAGTTGGGCACTTTGCCTTAGGAAGGTGTGATGGGAAATAATAGTGGGAAGATGCGGATAAGCAGAAGGATGTTTCAAGACCAATCTCGGGAGGCCTTGAATTGAAACTTATGGCTGGCAGCGCAGCTAGCAAGCTGCTTGAACATCGGCAGCAGGTCGCATGGGAATGTCGAATCAATTTCAACATGTGCCACATCAGCGAACAACTAGGTCCACAGGCGATCTTGGAAAAGAATCGGCATGCCTGTCCTGCGCGAAGGCCGTCATGCATCCAGCTGCTTTAGCTATTCGTCAGACACACCCCGCCAAAGAAGGATGCGTGAGCCTTGACTAAGCCACGGGGCTGTTCTGTCGCTGAATAGTCCGAGCTGTTGGCCACTGATTGAGAAGCACCGAGGAAGTCACAAACATTCGTGCGAGAACCCCTCCTGGTCAGGGACGATCGGCTCTGCACCACCCCTGTGACCACAGCACAGCTTGACCGGGAGGTTGGAATACGTGGACTTACTCAGAGCTTTGCGACATTTTTGCGACTAGGATATACGCTGGTTTGAGGACGAGTGGTGGCTACGCATGACATCCATCCAAATTTCTCCGCAGCGAATCGTGTGTCGTTCGGACGTGGCTACGGCTTCCCGGAACCTCAGGATCTAGCCAGAGCACGGACGGGCACAAGTCTGGGTGCCATGCATGCTTTGCAACAGCCGGTCCAGCCTCTACATGTTCAGGAAACATGGTCGCTACTTGTCCGTGTCTGATGTGACCGTGCCGATGCAAGAAACGGATACTAGGAGCTGCGTCTTTTGCACCAAACCTAACACTTATAATAAGGAACCCCCACAACAAAATAGTGCGGGTAACTATTAAGGCCCCTGTATTGGAAAGACCTATCTCCAGCGTGCATGCAGCATGCGTCTGGCACGCAGCCCGAGGCCGTAGCTGACGGGTGCGGGCCCGCAAGCAGCCCTCGAGCCTCAGGAACTCGGAAAAAAAGACTCCAATGGGATTAGACACTGAAGATCCGTCGCAGTAGAGGCCACAGCTGTAGTCGGCTATACTTTCGTGGCTGCTCATGAGGCTTGAGAGCTAGCAGCCGCAAGTCTACCTCATCTGCAGCTGGTCTTGCTACACAAACAGGTATGTGTCCACACGGCATCCAACTGGGGATTGTCCATCGCTTATGGCTCGAAACTCTTGCGGTTGGACAAGCAAGACAGCAGTCCATCTTCCGAGTTCACTGCTGCTCCACTCTGCCCGACAGGTGCCTCTCCTCATCAACTAGGCTCTGTGAACATATCCAACCATTCATTGGCAGGTGGCACTATGTCAGGCAGTTCAGGCCCCAAGGACTATTCCCAACATTTTCAAGTTTTGCTGCAGGAGGAACAAAGCGCTCGTCTCGCCATGGCCGACATTCTGACATCCCACTCGTTGCACTCATCTCGGATACTAATACAAGCCAGCAAAAGTCGGCCTCCTGCTGCTGGGCCGTCAGCTCCTGCCGCAACCGGCGACACTCCTTGCAAGACGCTGCGGTGAAGTTTACTGATACTGAATGAGAACACCCTGGCTTTAGCTTCAGGTTCTGGACCGCATTTTTGTCACTCTTGTGTACTCGAGTCGTCAGCATTCCGAAGCAAGCTGATGCCGAAGCGGTCGTGCAGCTTGCCAAGCAGCCCCGTCACCATCTCGATGCCTGTTGTTGCCGACATGAACTTGAAGAACTTTGTTTCAATGTTGCTCGAACTTGTGCAGCAGTTCGTTCGTCGCAGGAAACGGATTTCTCAAACGAGCACAGCCACACAGGAGGCCAGCACAGCTTCAGCACCTCTCTTGCCGCGAACTGCCCAATGCGGCGGACTGCCCAACTGCACGTGACAAGCCTATGGTAAGCTCACATGCACAACCAAGCGGATGGTACTCCTACGGTCCTATGGATCTTCTGCAACGGTGATTCATCCTCGGCTGCTGCTGGGGCCTATGAAGCGGGCGTCTAGAAGGATCCGAGGACTGTTGCCCTGCATACAAATGTCAACCCATTTCTGCATGGCATTCTACATCCATCCGCTGTCCATCCGAAGCATGTTGAAGAACACGTGTCCTTCGTTCTCCCAAGAGGATCTGTGTGAAAGGACGGCGGGCAGTCCGTGACTGTTGCAAAAGGCAAAAGTAGCTTCGCGGAGTGCAGCCTCAGGCAATGGCACTCTGCAGGCGCTTTTCCATCTCGGTTGCTGGCGAGCAGGTGCACTGAGTTCCAATACTGGTAGGCAATTTGCAAAGGACAGGAGAATGAGGGCATATTTGGGACTTTTGTCCGAACGACTAGCCGTGCTATGCAACACCAGTTGTATGTGGCACGACCCTCTTTTTCGAAACCTGCTAGTACTACTGGTGGTAATGCAACCAGTGCCAAGGTTGCGGCTGTCGTGGTCGTCGAAGTCAGTGTCAACGCCGTGGTGGTGATGGTGGTGGTGGTGCTGCTGCTGCTGGTTTTTCTAGTGCTGGCGCCGTTGCTGGTGCTGGTGGTGGCGGCCTAGTAGTAGTAGTAGTAGTAGTAGTAGTAGTAGTAGTAGTAGCAGCAGTAGTAGGAGTAGTAGTAAGAGTGGCAGTAGTAGCAATATGTAGCAATCGTAGCAGTATAGTAGCTGTTGGAGCAGTGGGAGTAGGAGCAGTAGCAGAAGCAAGCAGCAGCAGCAGCAGCAGCAGCAGCAGCAGCAGCAGCAGTTGCCACTACTACCACTACGACAACTACTACACCTACTGCTGCCCCTGCTGCCGCTGCTGTTGCTCCTGTTGCTTTCAGGCTTCCGCACGACTCATATCCTTTCCGTGTGCTTGGATTCTTTTGGACTGAAACGTTGAAACGACATGTTGCTGAAGTTCGAGCATTTCCTGCTACTCTAGTGGCAGCCCTTTCACACCTGCTCGCCCTCTTTCCACGTTCAATCTATCTTCTGTCGTGTTCGTGCCGGTCTACACCGGCGGTGAAAGCAGATTCTGAGGCGCTTCGGTCTAGGGATGACCAATGCAGCTCATCTTGGCTCGCTCCGCCATATTGGCTTGTTGCCTTCTCTGCTTGTGTTCAAAACCCCTTCGACACATCCACACAAGTAGTTGTCAGCTATGGTTCCTTACGGGCAGTTGCACAGCCTGCATAGGTTCCAACTTCTCGGCTAAGGCTGCCGAATCGGCTCATCTTTCGCAGAAGCCCTGCCAGCTACCTTGTCGCACTTCACAGTCATCCCCGAACGTGCAACTTGCAAGCTGATCTGGTAGACTTGCTTGCGGATTTCGCTAGCTTACCAACTGACCAAGTCAGGGGTGAGGCAGTGTTCCCAAGAAACCTCAGCATGCACACCACCTCCACTGCTGCCAGTGGGCTTTTGGGAGGCTGGCTCCCTTGTGTCTTCCACACTGACCACCCATCATCCGCCTGACCGAGCGCCGAAGGGCCCAACATGCACCCTACCAATGCAGGTCGCAAGCCTCTTAGTTTAGTTTGGAACCCTGCCAAAAAAGCTCACCATCCTGTCGTAGCTTGACTGGAACAAGCACGGCCTTTGAGTCAGCAGAAGGTTGCCAGCCACGCAGCCAACTGGTCCACATCAGGGACATTCTGAGTCACGAATGGATGTGCCTCATGTACCACTCGAACAAAGACGAAAGGTGATGGCCCCGTTCAGCCTACTGGCATACCGTCAAGCCCCCGGCCAGCAAGTACTCGGTGTCGGCGCGTCTTGCCACATCGCGCGTAAGGCACAGCGCGTTGAACTCGACAAGCTCTGGAGGAAAGTCTGGCGTCAGCCTACACGATGCATTACGGAATATTGCTGCAAACTTAAGGGATGCTGTGCGATGAGCTGCTTGCTTCAGAACTACCCCGCTACCTACCCCTGCAGGCACAACCACCTCGGCTCAGGCTTCTCGCACAAGTGGTCGAAAAGGACCTGAAAAGCTCCAGGTGATTCTTACTCTTCGTGCAGGTACACATCAGCTGCTCGCAGTGCGCAAGTGGTGCCGTGCGTCTAGCCGGATTCGTGGCAGAAAGACGAATCAGACTTGACAAGTCACAGAACCGAGGGCCACCTCTTGTTTTGGAAGAGATTCCAGGACCGCCGGCTTGATCCAAAGTTTCCTCTCCCTGCCCCGTTTCTTACAGTTTCCGACAGCTTGCCAGAACTTGCAGGCATGGTGCGGGGAAGGATCCGATGTCCGCAAACGGATATCTTCCCGTGCTGAGCTCCTGAGATGGTTCCGAGACGTTACTCAACAACAACATTCGAAGGATATCGATAAACATCGGGTCACCGAGAGATCCTCCTTACATGTTTGCAACTGGCTGAAGTTTGAAGTCCAAGGCTGCGACAACATGATCCAAGTGAATCTTTGCTGCCACCAAGGCACGTAGATCACCATTCCTACACTCCAGATGTCCGAAGCGAAGGAATAGTCCTGGCCTAAACAGCGTTCTGGCGACATGTAGGTCACCTCAGGAGGCGAAGCAACACTGACGTGGCCTCGTGTTCGTGGAGACATCTGCTGTTTCTGAACTTCTGCTACCAAGAAATGGGATAAAGGCCTGAGGTCAGGTTTCTTTTAGATCCGATGCTTATAAGGGGGTCTGAGCATCTGACCGTGCCAACGAAGGTTCCTGCCATGGCCAAGGTCTTGTCAAGATCCTTGGCAATGCCGAAATCGGTGAGTTTGACGAAGCCGCTTCTGTTGTGAAGGATGTTCTCCGGCTTGATGTCTCGGTGCAACATCTTCTTCTTGTGCAAGTAGTCGAGGCCATTCATGATCTGGTAAGTGATATTGGACAGGTAGAACGGGGGCACCCCGCTCCCACCAAGACGCTTCTTGAGGTCTGCAAGACTACCCAAGTCCATGAACTCCAATGCGACGTGCACGACGCTGGTACGCTTGGACATGAAGCCTGCGTACCTAGGACAACGAGCCGCGATCTAAGACGCAAACCGCCAGACTGCAAATCCAAATTCAACTTATCAGGGAAACCACCAGAACGGGAATGGCTGCCAACGACAGGGTGAGCTGCCAGTGGACGAGATTAATGCAGCCGTCCGCTGCGATAAGACCTCGGATCTCGTTGAGAAGCTGCTCGCGCTTCCCCTTGTCGTCAACTTTTACCGTTTTCACCTTGGCAGGTCATCCTGTCGCTTGCTACCAGTAGCACATCTGCGTTCAAACGTCAACTGAAGGCAGCTCGGCATGATTTACACGTCTTTCCATAGACCAGGCCACCGGGGTTACACGTCAATCGCTCGCGACGTGATGAGACTGAGGATGGAACGGCGACAGGAACTCCCGTCTGCTTGATGACACCCTTCATGACCTCGGCTAGCGGGCTTCACATCTCTGGACGTAAAGCACTGGGCCTGTTGTGCCACATGCATTGCATTCGGACATGCACTTTGGGCAGATCCGGAACACGACGAAAGGCTTTGGGATCAAGTGGGCTTGCGAGCGTGTTTGATTATCCCATCTCATCTTTGCACAGTGCTGCACTGTCAGGGAAGCACATGCTGCAAAGCCACAGGCCAGTTGAATAATCGTCTCTAGTGGCTCATCACCCTTTGCCTTCACGTCGGCAAGACCCTACGTCCCCCTTTGAGGAGAGGACGACACCGCAGGCCCCAGCTCCGAGATGCGAGTCCGCCTCCAGCTCGATGTCCTGTGTGCCCGTAACAACATGTGTCGATTTTCCCGAAGGACGACTCGTCAAAACTGCCGAAACCCAAGCAAACATCTCTCATCCCCGATGCATTTCTGTTTAGTTTCGGTGTGCGGCGAGGGTTGCTGCTGTGCCAATGATGAAAGAGTGTGTTTAGGAAGGACAAATTTTGCAAACCTGGTCTGGTAGTGTCAACATGACAAGGCCTGCCCGCATATGCCCACTTGCCGTTCTGATAAATGCACTCGCTTGCATGTCTTTCTATATTCCATTCTTCTTCTTGCAGGCCCAGCAGGAAGAACAACATAGTGATAGCACTCGTCCAGTCTTGCATATATTCCTGCGTCTGCCATAGGTTGTAGTTGCCTCCTCTTCGGCATTGCCACTTGCCACGCTGCTTGCGGGCTCTAGTAGCTTTTCTGGTCCATCTGTCTGCCGGATCCCCTGTAATTAGGTCTGTAGTCTTTAGTTCCGCATCGCAGGAGTTGACCGGGTCCCCTGTCCAGTCCCCGGCCTTGTTCCGACTGGGCAAAGCGCTCTGTGTGCAGCCCATTCATTTCAGCTTCTGCACTTCTCGTGTTACGCCGGCTTCCTGCAGTGCTTCTTCTATCTTCGCCCCCACCAGGAGACACTGCATGTCAGGGGGGCACCCTCCCTCTTCTGGGGCGGCCTCAATAGATGCCATGGCACATGTGACCGCCGCGTAAATAACACGCACATAAACGAACCCCCGAAACAGAACCCAGTCCTCCGGCGACAGGCGATATTCTTGACCTTCATACCTGCTCTTTCTCTGCTCAGCGGATCAGCGATGCGACGTCACGAGGAGACATGCTGGCGAACTTTCTGCACAACGATCACAAGATCACGTTAAACTTGAGAAGCCTCGATGCCTTCACACGGAGGTTTCAGCCGAGACACGTGATGCCGGCATCAGTCGATACTTTCGTGCCCGTCTTTTTGTGACGCATCGTTCCAGTGGCAGCGTCAATTTCCCAGGTCATAGAAACCGAATTGTCGTCGTCCACATCGTCCATTTCGAGCCTTGCCCGGCTCAACTTCTGGACTGCTCCGAGCCGGAGCTCGCTAAATCAACGAATCCGGTTTACAACAGCATATATCTCCATAATCACTGTGGGGCAATGGATAGTGATAGTGCGCCAATTTGTGCCGCAACGTGGAACATAGAAAAGATCCAAGGCGCATCATCCCCGGCGGCATGGTTCTTCAGCGCGTCCCTGAGAGAAGGACACGGAAAGGGCCTCAGCAAAAACAGAACATGCAGGATTGGCCAGGACAAGGAACAAAAGTCATGCAGCAATGCAGCTTCTGCCGTCGCAGTTGTGCCGCTCAATTAGAGTATGTAGAAAGAAGCGAACAAGAAGGTTGCTGTCTGAGCACTTGGCTTGGAAAAGAGACTGTTGCGCATGGCACGGGTGCAAGGCCCCGACCACGCTCTTTGGGCCAGTGCTGCCGGATGGAGCATGTGAGCATGCGTTCAATGGCAATGTCACGTGCCGACATGTGGCTAGACGTACGAAACTCGAGTCAGTGCTTCAACAACCATGCCCGCAGGCATGGCAGAAGCGCTTCCGGGTCCTCCTTTAAGCGATGGCTTGCGCAGTCAGCGTCAGGCCTCAGCCAACACTGCCGGCATGGACTCTGGCAAGCTACAGCGTTGTTTCTCCTGCTGTTTCCGTGCTTTTCGGCTGCGAAGCCAGTGCAGCTCCAGAACATTGCCTGAGCAGCCTCATCCGTGACAAGCGAACAGATTTCTCCGCATGGGCGTCGCGGCATCATTCTGCCCTAGGCACTAGGATGCCCTGGGCTTGCTTGCCTGTCGCAGCTGGTAGAAGTCAAGACCTGGCTCGGCTTCTGCGAACGGCTGAGGAGCAAAGTTCTGCGGCTGGCATTCGTTCAGATCCAGTCACGACCATACAAACTGCAGCGATGCTTGGCTCTGCCTCGGACCCTTACCGCCGACTAGCAGTCATGCAGCTTCAGGAAAGGCACTGTAGAGCCCAAAGAACACGATGTACATACCTCTGGCCACTGACTGGGCTGCCAATCTGAGCTCTGAGTACACTTGTAACTTGTAGACCGCACACGGTTCATGCTGCCCAGAGGCCGACGGACAGGTACCTTAGCTGCCACTGGGGCCCACCGCAACTCAAAGAACGCTGTTCTGGCGTCGTAAGCCTTTCAGCCAGCACACTGAGCCAAGCCGGCTATGTCGAATTGGTGCTTTGCTCCCGCGTCCCTGAGCACATGTGAACGAGGGGAAGGGCAAAAACTGTTCCGTTCTCATCGCCCCTAGTTGGACCTGACAAACGACCGTCGATCACCACTGTCATGCTGCAGCAGCACGGCTTGTCTTCCACGATGTGCATACTTTTTCATTTAGCCTGACGGCATTGGTCATGCTAGGTTTGTGTTTCTGCTTATGGGGTGGCAGGACCCCTCCCCCTTCTGGCTGAGCTGTCGAGGATTGATACTTATGTCTACGGTTCGTTTCCATCCATCCATCCATCCATCCCTCCCTCCATCCATCCATCCACTCATGCACCCATGCACTCAGCACTCATGCATCCAGCCAACTAGCCAACCATCGCATCCCTCCCTCTCTAATTACCTTCCTCCCTCCCTCAATACATCGATCGATTGCGTGGCATGGCATTGGATTGCATTACCAGGCATGTCAACACGTTAGTTAAACGACAGCACATGACGCTATGTTGCAACGCGCTGTCGGAACAAACCGGCCCGCCCCACCCATCACCACAAACGCCGGCCCACCCACTCGCACCCACCCTTAGCCGCTCCAGCCAGCCTCAGTCATGGCCACCCATCCTGTACCCGCTCATCCACCGACTGCATAAGTAGGGCTTTGGAGCTCATATGCATGTACGATGTTCACAAATGCATGGTCGTATGCGCATGCATCACATATGTGATATTTCTTGTCTTCATTTGCACGCGTGTGCTTCCATGTATGTTCACGTGCCTGGACAGATATACACGCATGTTGCAGCAGTTATCTACGTATGTATGAACGAGTGTGCCTAAGTACTAATTTATGTGGCAGGTAAATACTTACTTGGTTGGGTACGTAAGCATGTAGATGTGCATCTGTGCGTGTGTGTATGTATGTCCGTGTGTACGTAATATGTATATATATATATATATATATATATAAATATCCGTCTTTCTTTCTTTCACCAGGCTTGAGGGAACGAGCCCTCCACACAGGGGCTGCCCGCTGTTGACTGGGTGCATGGTATTACATGCGAAAGGCTAAACGTACCGTCTCTCTGTACGTACGTACCTACGCCTGTATGCATTACGGCTTCGTGAGGTTATGCCATGTAATTCACTGCAACGCTCTTACCTGCCGGCAAAAGTACAAGAATGCAGACGCATTGCCTGGCCGGATGCAAAGCCTCCGCCAGAGGTGCCGCAACGAACGTGGTCGCAGAGGCGACCGCCTTCCGTATGTGCCACCACTGCCGGACAGAATTAATTGCGTGGCGGGACAACATGGGTGTGGACACTCGTCATGGGCCGAGCATGGCCCAGCCACTGACTTACGCGTGCTTGCCTTCAGCCACCTCGTTTGACCCACCAGCTGGGAGAAAGCAGGACTCCTGCAGTAAAAGGCCGCATACGTCATGGTGCAGCCTGGCTCAGGCTCAAAAGTCGAAAGAGCAAAGGGTTGAAATCGAATGCTGGTTTTGGGGTTCTTCTGCCACTGCTCCAGTTCATTGGGAGCACATCATCCAACAGTCTTAGATGTAATGTCAGCCCTCGGCGTAGCAACCAACATCAACATGCATGGTGCAAATACATGGCTAGCCAGTATCTATACGCATTCATGCCTTACCGCTAAGAGCCAATGCGTAACATCGAGCCAAGCAGCAATGCAGCATGCATCCCATGAAGAAGAAAAGGGCAAATGCCTGGTGAAGCTTGCCTGCAATAAGCAGAGGACAGACTCACTCACACATAGGGTAGCCCCCACAAGCAATCCAACGACTGTCTGAGCAGTATGTCTACAAAGGCCTTCAGTAGACATCGTCGCTAAAAGCAGAGGTGGTGATGGTGGTGGTGGTGCTAGTAGTGGTAGTAGCAGCAGCAGCAGGGACAGTGGCAGTGGCTGGAGCAGTAGCAGTACAGTAGCAGTGGCAGCAGCAGTAGCAGTAGTAGCAGTAGTTGAAGTAGTAGCAGTAGTTGAAGTAGTAGAAGTAGTAGTAGTAGTAGTAGCAGCAGTAGTTGTAGTAGTAGTAGTAGTAGCGGTAGTAGCGGTAGTAGTAGCGGTATTGGTAGTAGTGGTAGCTACCACGACTAAGAACACTACCACTACTGCAGCAGTGGTAGAAGTGGTAGTGGTAGTAGTAGTAGTAGTAGTAGTAGTAGCAGCAGACGTAGCAGCAGCAGTAGCAATAGCAGCAGCAGTACTAGTAGTAGTGGTGGCAGCAGTAGTAGTGGTAGTCGTCGTCGTCGTCGTGGAAAGTAGTCGTAGATACGTAATGGTAGTGGTGGTAGCGGTCATGGTAGTGTGTGGGTGTGTGTCGTCGTAGTCGTGGTCGTCATCGTATTATGGAATTTCTCTCGCAACTTCTTGCCGCCTGGGTTCTTTGCACGCTGAGCTCACTGCTCGCTGAGGCAATCTTCTCCAAGATGCCCTGCTCCAGCGTCACGAGGCCTTGACTCGCCTCGGTTCTTGCATCCGAAACACAACCTTTCGGGACCACTGAATGAGCAGCAAGTGCCAGCAAAACGTTTAAGTCGAGAAGATACAAGGACCTTGCTGGGGAATAGGACTTGAAGCGCGCTGAAGCGCTGGAGGGAGCACAAAGAGCAATCAATGATGCAATCCTGTCCCGCTTGGATTGATCGGGCGGCAATCGAGCAAGAAGTGCTGCAGACTCCAAGTCTATGTATTTCTACGTGACAAGAAGCATGTTCTGTCGGGACGCCGCCCCGAAGCTTGCCAAGCAGCCGCCTAGCCAGCCATAGTATGCACCTGGGAAACTGGCAAAGGCCCAGCGCACCGCCAAAAACAAGACCCTCTGCGACAGACATGCTCGGGTGCAATCGCACGAAGCTGCTTGAATGCTGCCAGTACCAACTCCGGCTACTGATACTGCACAGCCACCAGATCAAGCAAACGGTGCCCAGGCACACTGGCCAAAGCCCGCAGCAGTCATCAACGGCGCAAAAACAGCCGACCAAAGCCGGACGCTGGATGCTAACAGCAATCCTGTCACCAAGAAACCGATCTGGTACAAGGTGTGCTCCTCGGCTACAGAGCGTTTCGCACTGAAATCACTCCCAAACCCTGCGAGGCATGGCTTAAGCCACTCCTCCTCCCTACCAGGCATGGCCTACCCCACTCCTAGTCCTGGCACGCATGGCTGAGCCTCCGGAAACCCTGGCCTTGGGGACATTGCACTGCTCTTGTTGTACCCTAGCTGACGCTGACTTTGTTCAAGTGCTGCTTTTTCATGTGGTTTTGATTCTTCATCAATGTCTCCAAACGCTTTGCAGCAGATTCAGTCTTGATGTGCTCCCCTGGCTTCAGATTGTACTGTGGCATATCGAATTTTGCTGACCGAGCCCTCTGTTCGGCTTCACAAGTCTGGGGGTCTGAGTCGGCTACAGTACACAACATGTATAGGATTCAGCTATAGCTCCCGTGCTACAGTGCACTTTGGCCAATCGCATGGTACCAGAAATGCTCCTGAGCTCTTCTTTGAGTGGTAGTCTGCGAACTGCATGGCTGCATCGAAGCATCTGGTTCCAGCAGTCCCAGAAAGGAGATCGGAGGTGTTGTTGAGCCTGGTGGAAGGTGGCCCTGGCTGGCTGCCAAACGGTAGACGCCAGCGATGGTGGCAGTTCCGCAGAATGCACCCAGACCGGGCACGGCCCAAAGCCACGAGGACTGAGCACAGTCTCGAGCCGACTCTGGCAACATGAAATCCGAATGACTGTGATCCTTGCAAGTGGCCATGCGCAGGGCCAAGTTGAGGACAGGTCTAAGATCGTGTAGCTGCAAAGTGGGTGGACTTAGAATCTCAAGTCATCAGTGCCATTGAGAAACCGAGGCCAACACAGATGTAGTTGTTAGGATGATGCAGAATCTGAAGTGTTTTGGGAGACCGTCCAGCTCACTCTTCCTAGTTGAGCTGAATGGCAATACATGCGGAGGTGCAGCTCTGTGGCAGTCAGACCGCTGACAGGATTCGGAGGCAAGTACAAACACAAAGAATCTGCACACGACACAGCTGAGCTAGATTCACGCGCTTCGGGCCCTGGCCAAGCCCCATCCACAAAGGCTTCGCCAGAGGATCGTCCTCGGTTCGCTCAAGAGAAATCATTTATCCAAGCAGCGGCATGGCGAGCTTTGTATTCAGAGGTTGAGGATGTGGGTGAGCTCGCATGCGCCTCATGTGAAGCGAAAAACCTTGCTGTCAAAAAATCCCGACCGAGCGCATGCCTTCGACCCAACAAGTCCTGCTAAGTCTTACTTTGTCTTTCTTCTCGTTGCCAACAGCTCCTTGCTGACTCTGCCGGCCCGATAGTCGCAGATATGCTAGTGCACGAGGAAGCAGTGAACAAAATTTGCCTACGTGAAACCTAGCCAAGCCACCCACCTGTAGCGCTTCGGGACAGGACCAATTACTCGAATGTCTCTGTCTCGACCAGAAACTTTTACGTCTGCATGCTGGCCCGTCTCCTCGCGGGGCATAAGCGGCGCTAGCTGCGCGCAAGCCGGGACCTGAGAACGGATGGCACATGAAGAGGTGAGGGCGTTGTAGTCATGGTTACCTCGAGCATAATACGATTCCAGGCACTGCTCGCACAGCGCCGCTCGCTCTTCCGCCGAGGGCCGTCCTCCAAGAGATTACTGGATATGTCATAAGACACAACAGCAGCAGTCTTTAATCCATCTTTGTTGGCTTGGCAAACTGGCGTCAATACAGGTGCCCCCAAGCACAGCGGCACAGCCCCAACAGTCCTCGTGATTGTTGCGATAGATGAATCCACCCCCCACTCTGGCACAAACCTAAAGGCATGTGTGAGCTGTCTCTGCCGGCATTTCCGCAATTCAACCGGATTTTGGATGTGATTGATGGCATACACGAGGCATACAGCTGCAGTTGTACATTGAACAAGCTTACTGGGATGCGAGCCGTTTCCTGGGAGTCACGCATTGCATGGCCGTCTGCAGGCTTGTCTACTCCTTCAAAATTACTGCCGAGCTTATTTATGCCAACTGAATCTTCGTGTTCCCACCTTGCCGTAGTCATATGCTTGCTATGATATTTGGGCAATCCTGACTCGGTCATGCGGCCCAATCCTGAAACCCTGGACACCCAGGTCGAACGTTCGTTGCAGAATCAATCTCGAGCCTTAAATCCACCATTGATTCCCAATGTGCTGTGACATGGGCGTGGCATTGGCCGATACTGCAGGCTGCAGGCTTATCTTCTCATTGATCCGCGTTAGATCGCGGATGCTTGTCAAAACAACCGTGTGCCGCAGAGCGCCGGATAGCTCAGCCTCATACTACAATGCAATGTTTGTGCCCGCATCGTTGTAAACAAATGCCTCACAAACAAACTGATACATAGCCTGAAGCAACGTTTTATGTATAGTCATGCAGTAGGCTGAGAATTATCTGTATAACATACATACATACATACATACATATATATATATATATAGATATGTACACCAACGTCGTTGATAGATGTGTACATGTGCGTGTGTGTTTGGAGATGTACACGTCTGAGTACGCTCAGTGCGCATATATATATATATATATATATATATATACATATATATATATATATATATATATCCACATTAGCGTTTTTACGTACGTATATATACACACAGTAATATACATATTATATAAAAGCAAGAACCACTGCGAGGTGCCGCGATGTCGCCATCAATCCTCACGCGTGTAGGCTTTTGGTGTATGAACCAGGCCTATAAGGTTTCGAGGGGAAAGCATGTGTATAAGTATCGGCAGCTGCCTTCCTTTCCAAGTCGTTGCGACCTTCTGCGAAATTGTTCCGAGAGATAATTCCTGAACGATAAAAATACGTTCTGTATGAATTCTCGAAGCTCAATATGGGCCCAAGATGGCCCAAGTATCAACTCAACCTTCGCAGTTATCGTATAATGACCTGGAGCCTGACTCCTACTTCTGAACTACAGCATCTCGAACACTAACCTTGCCATTGCCGGCCATTGCATTGGTCCCAATGTTGACAGTTATGTGTGCTCTCGTGTGCTCTGAGTAGCCTCCGGATATCCATACTGTCAACCTGAAAAGTCATTCTAGTAATAGCAAAGATGCTGACCCTGATATCACAACTTTATCTGCTGCCCGCCTATGTTCAGCTTGTTAGCAGTCCTAACACTGGCCTCGCAGTAGTTTGGATAGTCCACCCCCCAAAAAACGCCTGAAAGCTCAACGCAGTAGCTGCTATTGATTCGATTGCTATCCCGAATGCTAACCCAGTATTCGCTCGTAACCTGATTGGCACCCCGATAGTGGATACTGAAGTCTCCCTCACAACCCTCATATCCGACTGCAAAGTGGACCTTTTGCGCAACTTTGGAGCTTTGCTCGCAAACCAAAAAACACACGTTAGCTATCCCCATTGCTAGCCTTCGCAATGCACTTAAGACTTCCCACAAAAGCAAACCCAATCATGGCATAGGACAAACGCCTACCATTGGCCTCACCAAGAGTTTATGTACTCAACCCGGATGTATTGATGACCACGATCCTTAACTACCCAAACAACACGAACCTTCAGATTATTTGGCATTTGTCTTTCTGTCAAAGGCGACCCTAATATTAGCCTTAAGATAAGGCTTTAAGACTGTCCATGCAAGCCGTAATACCACCCAGCAACTGACTAATGTTTCCCCCATGTAAAACCCAAGTCAGAGCGAGTGGAAAGCGTAAGGATGACAATGATATCTTGGTGCACCCCGCAGGACTGGCTCCCCAGTAAGCTGAGCCTAACAAGTGCCAATGCACTGCGAAACGATAGATCGCTTTGAACCCTAAGCCAGTGAAGAACTTCCCGCGGACGCAGGAGGTTGGACAGCGTTTGCCCGTGACCGGCTGGTGTCGGACCGAACGGATCGATTGGACCGGAGGCGGTCAGACCTGACCAAACACATCGGCTCACCAAGATTTGGTCGATCGTCTGATCTGAGTACTGAAGCGACCCATGTCCCCGGAATAACGGAAATCGCCCGCCACAGCACAGATCTATGCAGCAATCGCAAAAGCGAAGCTCAACGCCTCTGCATCGTCTATTGTAGGGTCCACGACCGGTAGCCCGAGCTCACGCCAGCCATCACAGTGGCATAGTTCCAGGAGGTGCCACCAGTACGATCGACCCCCGGCAGAACACTGACAGTTTCCACCCCATGACAACGGGCGCTCACCAGCGAAATTCTGAACCGGACTCCGATCAGAATTTCGTCACCGGCAAGTATTGCTTTCTTAACACAGATACCCAGGGGACGTCGAGGTAATTAGATTGCCGACGGGTCCCTTATGAGTGCGGCCGGAACGCCTCATGGGACAGTGCCACTATACGGTTTGCAGTTCGGGAACAGCGACATGCGGAACCTGGATGCCGGAGGTTCCAATGCCTCTTTGCGAGCACGCTAAGGGAGCTCGCGGTTAGCGAGAAGACCTCCGCTACCAGCCATACTTGGAACGGCTCACGAGAAGTGCCCAAAACCAGGAGTGAACTCTCCAACTCGTTTTCGCGCTGCCCACCGATCGCTGAATCCACATCTCGACAGGATTGTGCCGACTTTGCTATCACGACGGTGTCCCTGTTTCCGACTCCGTGCTGGTTGGAACTGCCACGAAATCTGTCCGGCTTCGGCCGCCCGGATTCTCTCCAGTACCTGTGCGACCCAGCGGAGCGCCCTCCGAGCAATCGACCTGGGGAGGTGCAACCTGGACTGAGGATGACTGGAGGGAGGTGGAGGAAACGTCATGACATCCGTGTCCCAGTCCCTAAGCCGGGAAGCTGCATGATCGTAAAAAGTGAGATTCTAAGAGCCACAAATGGCCAATTTTTTTCCGTACACGTACATTTGCCGATCTACAGTACCGAGCTGGTCCTGCTTATCCCTACCTACCTAGCTCTCAGCCGGTCACCCATCGAAGGCAGTGTAAGGTGCTCTCTCTTCTAGTGTCAGCAGAGTATATCCAACCGCCCTCTGGAATCAAAGGCCACTTTTGCTCGCGCATGGAGCATGCCGAGACCCGACCAACGTTTCGCGGACGGCCTCACTTGTCCGTTGAACTTGTGCTTGTATCTTCCATAACAGCATGTGAAACTGCCCCTGCCATCACTGGTTCGAAGCTTCGCGCGCCTGACGGCCGATTCGAAGCGAACGTCTGACAGCAACTTTCCAGAATCACGCTCTGGCACCTGCATCAGGTGGATCCTGTTTTTCGAGCAGAAATCTGACTGCTGTCTACGTGAAAAGACACAGGAACAAATCCGGGAAATCACTGCATCCGACAAGACCGCTAGGCCTGGGCATGGCCGGTACTGCAGAGGCAACGAGAAGATTAAGTAGAATGTAGGCTGCATGTGCTTGAGCGTTTGCCACAAGCTAGAACCACACATTCTTGTGAAGGTGCGAGTCCTGTATCAGGCCGCGGTCAGCTTTGTCTCAAGGTCTAGCGTGTCTCGACCGGAAGTTACAGCCCTGCTCATGGTTTAATCTGAGTGTCACCTCGAGGCTCAGCATATTCTTCTGCAAAGCAAAAACGAATGGCCCAAGGGAGCCAACATGCGAAGTCCGAAATTGCGGACATGAACTGCTTCGTACAGCCTTCGTCTGGTGAATGCTGGGCTTGCGACAGAATAGCACATAGTCGAAGCACTGACAGCATATGGACAAAACAAAAAGCGACAGCCTGCACAACCTCCAGACGATCGGGGCAAATGTGTGAAGAGACTGGAGAAAAGGGCCACTGCCCAGACGCGTCAATCGACAGCGATGAGCGCAAAGGAGAGGTTTCCGTGAGATGCAAAAGCCAATTTATGGGTGCTGGCTTTCCAGCCTGATTTCGTTGCCGCGGCTGAAGTTTACATGAGGACCGACTTCTCCTGAACTTGCCGGATTTCTCGAACAAGTGTATCTGCACACTGCTGCCCCCACACACACAGACAATAAAAATAGATATAACCAAACCAAGCACTCCGAAGCCACTGCGTGGTCAGGTGCCTGCGAAGGCAGAACTCGAAACTGTTCGGCCATTGAGGCCCCAAGTCTGGGTTTTCAAATCGAAAAGCTCGTTGCATGATGGTGCAACACTTGCTGAACACTTGCATGCCGCGCCAACTGCGCCGGCGTGCGACCACGCTTGTTAGGAATGTGAGGGTCCGCGCGTACATCCAAGAGATGCTGCACCATGCGGTCTGCACCGAAGAACACAGCATGGCCGAGAGCGGTTGTGCTGATCTCAGCCGTGTACTTGAGACCCGCCACTGTCTCTTGGCTGTCTCCAGCCGCAAGGGCATAGCCACGACACAGCCACTCGACGACGTTGAAGATGCCACTCGTTCTGCATGGCTGGTTGATGTCTGCCTGGGTCTCAACACTCCAGGGGCTCCTTGAAACTAGCAGCTAGCACTTCTTCCGATCTCTCCTGCGAAATCGCTGTTTTCCAAATGTCCGTACCTTGTTTTGGATCAGCAAATCCAACTGGTCCAGGCAGTGAGGGTTGCTACGCGCTGTGCTGGCAAGGGATGCCAAAGGTCCCATGCCTGTGCCACCCGCAGACCTCAGGAACCAGCAATCAGAGCAGGTTCTGGATGTCACACGGCCCACGCACATACCTTTGGACACACAACTGAAGCGAATCAACAGCCACTCAACAGCCCAACAACCCGAGAAATCCGGCTTCTATGATTTCACCTCTCAACCGAAACAAGTTTTGCCCATGTCTTGAGGCCAGCTTCAGATTCACCTCCGCACCCAGCCGGATAAGCTCAGCCGTGACCTGGACAAGGTGTTAGGTCAGGAAGCCGTTTGTTGTGCGCGACCCACCCACCCGCCTCGAGAGGCTAGCGGCTAACATTCTGCCACAACAAGACGTTGACCACAACTTCGAGACAAGGAGCAGCCACGGGAGCTTGGCGGTTGCATGCAGCAGCCAATGCAGACTGAAAGAAAGGAGGCGGCCTTGAAAGGGTCTACTGCGCCGAGACTTGCATTCTGATTCTTTTCAATTCTGCAAGATGCATGGCCCAGGCCCACCTCAGGTTCACATCTGCCCGATGCTCCACCAGCATCTTGACCGACGAGGTCGTGTGGCAAAGTCCCAAGACCTGACAGGCAGCGTAAACAGCGGGATTTGCTGCACACGTTGCAAGTCATGTGGGTGGTTGTCAACATTATGGTCCTTTTGTGGGTCCTTATTATAATACGGCCCTTAATATTTAGGGTACCCAACAAGAGACCATAACTTTGACAACTACCCATGCGAAACCAGGGCACCGGGATCTTCAGGAAGCTGTCTGTGGTGTTGGGATCTGCTTGAAGCTGAAGTAGCTTTTTCAGAGCCGACTCCTCTCTGCTGAGAATGGCCAGATGCAGCGGGGTCCATCCATTTTCGATGCCAACCTGACTTCAAAGCTGTCTTCCAAAGAAGGCAGTGGAGGCACAAAGCATTTCGAGGGCAAGCGATTGATTTATTTCCACTACGAGCAAACTTGTTAGACAGAGTGCCTCTGGACTAGTGATTCAGAGTCAACAGAAGCCTCAATGACCGGGCCTCGGCCATGTCGCGCAAGCGCGTCTGGATGGGCGCACCTTCCGCGGCCAGTCGGCACAGTAGGGCCGCGTCCTACCAGGTCAGCAAGGTGTGCCGCAGGACAACAACGAACGGACACCGTCCCTCAACTTCGCTGCGGCTGGGCCGACCATGCCGCAATCACGCTCACGCTCCTGAGCCTTGACTTGTTTGCCTTGCAATCTGCCAACCTTGCCAGCAACCTCCCCCTGCCTTCCCCAGATTTGGGCTGCGGCTTAACGTCAATCTTGCCTTATCAATACGTTAACCAACCCCTGCGACTAGACCAAACTAATTCGTATGCCCAGTGACGCCAGAGAGAGCAGCGCAAGCTACAGCCCCCATGCCGCGCCGCTGGTGTATGGCTGCCTTCACGCCAGTGGTCGTCTAGCAAATGATTGAAAGCCACAGACTGCTCGTGGAAACTGGCTAGTACTGGACGGTCCAATGCCATGAGCTAAGTGCAAGATGGACCGGGCTTCGGCTTCTGCTACATGCCTGAGTTTGAGGATTGGCGAGAAGATTTTGCCACTGCCCTTCGGTAACAGATCACCTCGCCTCACTACTCAACTCTACTAGCTCCTGCTCAACAGTCAAAGCAGGCTGTCGGCCAGTTTTGTTATGACGGATCATCTCGGCTGAGCGAAGCTCCGCCCAAAAGCATGTTGGGGCCCTGCAAACAATAAGCTGCAGAAAAGAGCAGCTCTAGTCTAGTGCAGCAGCGCAGTCAAGCAATAAACAGAAGAGGCCGCGTGAAGGACTTCGCACCATGCCATCACGTAGACCTGAGCCTAGGCTAAGCTAAATGCCCGCGCGCGACAAAGAAGTGCTGTGGCATGAAACTTGCATCCGCGGCCATTTTAATGTGGAACCTGACCGATTAAGTACCATTCATCTCCAGCTACTTAATCCTGAAGTGGCCTGCAGCGATGGGAAACGGAAGCGAGACACGAATTCATCGATATCACGCTCCGCTGCAGGCAGGCCAAGGAAAACCTGGAAGTGCCACCGTAAGTCTTGGAGTGAAGGCCGCACGGATTAGACTTCGGTTCTTCAATTCAGCATGGAAGAAACGGGTCCGCTGCCCGACGGAAGCTAGCCTCGGCACCTCAGCGGTGGGATCCTTGACAGCCCATTGTAGCAAACCCTTCCGAAGTACCTTAATCTTTGCCCAGGCGCTTCATATCTGGCCGCATAGTACCTTGCTTCGCAAAGCATGCCACCGCACAGGGCGCTCAGAATAGGCTTAATGTTCTGCATTGGTTGATGCGCGGCCAACTGCATCGAGGTGCCTGAACTGTTCAATCTGACCAGAAGCTTGTAGGCGATGCAGCTTGTTGTCGAGTGCGGTTCGAACGAAACCAGAAACGCGCTCTCGGTCGGACTGGCAGGTGAACTCACCTGCAGGCACTCCCAACCAATCCAACCCTGTGGACGCTGAAGGGGGCGAGATGGATGCAACTGAACATTCTGACGCAGGCTTGTGGGACTGCAGGTCTTTGTGTCCCGGCCTTCATGCGCAGGGTTTTGCACCCACTGCAACGGAAGCCCAAATTCAATCTGGTCCTCTCCGGAGACGACAATAATCGGCACGTCAGCTCTCGACCTGCCGAGAGCAAGCATGCTCAAATCAGCGTCGGGTATGCCCGTGCGAATACAAAACATAATATTAGAGAGACAGACACAGAGACAGACAGACAGACAGACACAACCAGCATCTTCTCTGGCTCGCTTAGGGCTCTTTCGATCACTGGCGCTCTAGGGTGTGTTGTGGGAAGTTTGGCTCCTAGCCGCCGATGCTCAACACCACTTGTACTCGCGAAACACACAGGCCCAGGGACCTATCGGCCAGCAGCTGACACCACATCTCGGCACGGCACCACCTCAGCGGCCGTGGCCCATGCCACGGTTCACTTGCAATCCTCCTGCTGTTGCGTCATTCCAAGCCCCCGGTCGAGGGACGAAGAGAAACTAGATGAAACTAGCATCGTGGTGGCCTACCCAAAGCTCAAAACTTTCCAGCTGCGAAAGCCCTTCACGCACCCGGGCTACACCCGACTACACTCCAACATGTGGCAAGTAAGACCCCACACGACGAGTAGACGACTGACTGCGTGCTGTTGACAAAGGTGAGACAGAGAGCGCACCTGGCATGAGTTTAGAAACCCGATGAACTCGATTAGGCTTTGCAGTGGCTGTGCAGCTAGCGATGCTTGGCAACTCAGCTCAGCACCCTCTTGACAACCAGCTCGCGAGATCACAGTCTTGCTGCGAACTGAAGTGGCGCAGAGGCGGCACCAAAGCAACGAAGAGGTGGCACGCTCCCACATAGAATGGGATTGACTGAATGCCCAGTTCCGCTTTCGAGTTCGGGATCTGCGGGATCGAGAACCAATCAAGCCAAACATATGCATTTGCCAGTTGCGCCCTGTCTTTTTCACCAAGCCGTCTATACTGCTGTCGTAGCTGTGATACGACATCTGACTCCACTTTGACCGTGCCATCGATGGTGTTCCGCAGCGCCTTCTGCAAGATCTTCAGCTGCAGACCATCCGGATCGGGATGCCAGCTGCTCAACCACTGGTGTGACACAAATATCGTCAGCAGGCTAGGCCTCCACTCCACCAAAAGGTTTCGTCTCTGCAATTCTTCGTGCGAGGGCGCCGGGCCCAAAATTTCCAGCAGATCCGAGACTCTGAGAACCTCATCTGGGCTCAAGACGAAGGAAGGACTAGCTGCTCACTAGCTACCTCAACCGCTCAGACCGGCTGTTTTCAACCCTTCAACTGGCAGTCTGCTCAAGAGGGTTCACTAAACAAGGGGTCTGCACGTCTGCACGCAAGATTCGACGTCCCAACCATCGAATGCTCAGACAACACGCAGCTCGAGGGCACAAGTTTAGATGTCTTCTGCTAAAAGATTGGCAACCCGAGCACTGACAGCACACTTCCGCGAGCAAATGGCAAACCATGCAAAACTCTTCCACGACGACGGCTCCGCTCGACAACAACACATCCTGCATGGCAGGCTGGTGTTTCGATGGAAAGCTAAATCTTTCTTTCGCCAGGGTTGTGGTGTAGGGGTTTTACCCCCTACACCGCGCGCGTCCGCGCCCCCGACTGTTGCGGGACGCTTATGTTGCAAGCATGCCATCGGCACTGGAAGCTCGAGTTGCAAAGCTTCCCTCGGCAAATCTCTCTTTGCTTTGCTTTGCTCGGGGTTTAGGGCAGGAGCAGTCCTCCCGCCCCGCGCGAGCGCGCTACCCCCTCCATCATTCGGAATGGAAGGGCTCGGCTGTACAGAACGTGTGCCCTGTTGTTCAGGGCCACGAGTGGGTTGTGCCGCTTTGTCAAACAAAACGAGTAGGTAAGATGAACACCACTCCGGCTCCCACTTCGTGCCATGTTTGGTTGGGGCCCCCGGCTGGTGTAACGACAGAAAGAAAAGAGCTACAGGTGTAGGTCTGAGTTCATGCCGCGGGTGCCCCTGTTTCGCGTGTGCCCTGCCTTGGACCTGTACCCCACCTATTCCCTGCCTTATCCCGAACAGAAGCCTTATCCCAGCGCAGCACTGCCTTCGACCTGCCACTCACCCCTGAAGCCTCAAGCGGGCGGGTGCCCCTCCCTCTTGTTGCAGCAGACACGAGTAGAACACTTTAGAGGGCCGGACACGTTGGGTGTGAGACAGGGTGTCTGGGCAGTGAGGCTTGTTGAGTGCACCAGTAACGCAACACGAAGTAGAAAACAGCATGAGGTACGGCCAGGTACAACATCGGCTGGTGCCCTCTTTTTACCTCTGGTGCCCCCCGTCTACCCTGTGGATCCCGACCTACCTGCCTAACCCTGCCTTATCCCGAACGGAAGCCTCATCCCGCACTGCCTCCGACCTTCCGCTCAACCCTGAAACCTCTACCTGCACTTGACCGCCAGGAGGTGTGCTCCCCTTGTGCAAGACCAGGGTTAGGTAGAAGTAACTGTTCAGACAAAAGGGCGGGTGCACAGGTGAGCAGGGACCTCAGTCGTCGGCTAGTGCTGCCAGCATCCGCCGGCGTCTGTGGCTCGTTCTACTGGCTTCGCTCAGTTCTTCTTCCGGCGGGTGCCCCCAGGGTTGCGCAGGTAGTGCCCCCGGCGTTCCCAGGAAGGTCTCGTCTTCTGCCAGGCTTGTTTGTCCTGGAGACGGTGCGTGCCATGGTACCGTGGCACACTCGGCGTCGTCTTGAGTAGCTGCGGTGTCGTTCACGTCTGTCGTTGACGGAGCTGGTGCCCCCCTGCTTGGTGCCACGGACCCTTCGAGTCCGGTGTGTTTCCCGTCCGAGCTGTAGTGTGCGGTGCGTCGTCGCCGGTGTCACGGTACGGTCGTCGTCTGGCCTCGGAGCAATCGGCGGAGCGGGTGCTCCCGTTGCCTGGGCCGGCCCTTGGTCGTCTTGTGCCAGGTCTCCTTGCTGAGGTAGTCGTGGGTCGGCGTCAGGGGCTGGTCCTCGTGCTCGTTCGGGTCCCTGGCGTTCTTGTAGTAGGGCTCGCTGTAGTGGTAGTCCAGGTTCGGCTTCCGGGGCAGGTTCAGGTAAATCTCTCTCTCTCTCTCTCTCTCTCTCGCTCTCTCTTTCTTTCACCAGGCTTGAGGGGCGAGCCCCCCGCTAAGGGCCGCCTGCTGTTGGTTGAGCGCACTGCAGTAAGTGCGAAAGGCTAGTACTACGGGCAGAGCACCTGACTACCTGCCAACACCCCGACTTGCACACACACACACACACACACACACACACACACACTCACTCACTCACTCTCACTCTCTCTCTCTCTCTCTCTCTCTCTCTCTCTCTCTCTCTCTCTCTCTCTCTCTCTCTCTCTCTCTCTCTCTCTCTGTCTCTCAGACCGGGAAGTTCGGAAATTCGACGGGGAGACAACCGTAACCGAGGGGGCCATGGTTTCAAACCATACGCCCAGCGACCCACATTGTATAGAGTTTCTGATGCCGCCAATTCATCGCACAGCCCACAGTAGTATGGCCCACTGGCCGGGATTCATCCGCAACAGCTGGAGCTCGAGATGTGCAGGCTCCCATTCTCGACGCGATGGGAGGTTACTGCAGGGAATCTCACGCGGACAACCCAGCAACGCAAGATGTGGAGAATGGCTGCTGAAGACAAGCTTGGTGGCACTGATGCAATGCGGTGAGTGTAGATCATCCCCTACTGGCCCTACTGCTGAAAACTTGAGCCGTCATTAAGCAAGGCGTCGAAACGCTGACCTCGGCGGAAACTCTTCAAAGCCTACGTCAACCGCATGGTCTGATGGAGGCGAGCTACTCCGAATGCAATGGTCAATCATATCATGTCCTGGCCACCTGGTAGCACACGCCCTGAGACATTTGCACTGCTCGGCCGGGCAGTATGCATCAGGTGGCAGCGCGCCTTCTCATCCTTCGCCTTCCAGACGTGGCAAGTAGTTGATGCCTAGGTCCAATGCGCAGCTACGTGTTTGATGGTGTTTGATACCCTTCACTTTACACGTTCTAGATTATAGAGGATAGCTGAACCAGCAACCAGAAACTAACAAGAAGTGGACTCTTCTACTTCTTCCTGAAAGACTGGCAGGTGCCGGGTGCCGCTTGCACGTCCCTTGACAGAAATGCAGCTGCAATCGATAAAAATCAAGCCAGGACAAGATCCCGTCAGAGTCTCTCTCGTGTCTTGGTCAGGGACTCAATACGATGGACGCCGCAGAGAGAAGGAAAGCGCAGGAGACCCACCTCAAGGCTTCGCTGTCGAGTCAAAGCTTCTCTGGGCAAGAGGCTCAGACAAGAGCACCGGAACAACTAAGAACTAGCACAGCAGGAGTGCGGCAGCATGATGTCGCACCGCTGACATTGGGTTTGACGGCAAATCTGGCTCAAGAACCGAAGCTGTGCTGGCCAGGGCCGCAGCTGGTTGGAGCTGGTAGCAGCAACGAAACGTTCCTCAAGCTCAACCAGAAGAAGAGAACATCAAACTGAGTGGACTCTGCCCACAAGAGTCAAGCATGATGCATGCACTGACCTTGCAAAAGATAGTACTGTACTTCTCTGATCGATGTGTGCCCGAACTAGCTTTGTTTTTTAAGCCCGGTAGTTCGGAGTCATCTTGTGCCGCCAGTGTGACAATGACTCGCTCGCAAAGCAACACTAGGACCACGATTTGGCCGTTCCAGGGGCAGGACTCAGGTCAATGCCCCACCTGCCTGACTGCGCTCCTACACCCGGTTGACGGCAGAAACACAGTGTGACATTTAGGGCTTCTCGCTATCACTGCTGTGCTACTAGACGGCCGCCGGAGGTTTTGTTTGCAATCCACCGGTGGAGCTGCACGCATTCTGCCACAGTTCTTGTAACGTCTTCAATAGCTGCCGTGGACAGCTGGCCCTCGCATCCACTGCAACCAGTGCCAGAAAGCAACCCCCCTTGCAACTGTTCAACTGCCGCCACTCGGCTGTTTGCGCAACGCGCACAAGCAGGCAAGGCTCCAAGCGTTTCCATGCTGCAACGACATGACTTGCAACCCCGAACTAGTGCCGAAACCATGACCAGAAAAGACGACCAAGTTCGGAGCTTAGCTGGATTGAAGATTCCCTACCAAGTCTTGCGCCTTGTCTAAATGTACTTTCGAGCGCAACTTTTCACTGGTGGAGACAGTCAGTGCATCGCGTGCTCGTGCACCTATAAAATACTAGTGCCGCTTCGGGCAGGCACGAAGGCCAGACGTGTTGTTTCTGCGGAAGGCAAGATGGCGGGTTTGGAAAAGTCGCCCCAGTCTTGAAACTGGTGAGATTCATCAATGCTGCATCAATGGTTCTGTTGGTAAGTCTCCGGCTGCAGACAGCCAGCTAGCTTGATATTTCGAGGCGGTTCCCAACACAGCGGTGCCGTCGCACTTTCGTTCTGTATGCCATGACAGTAGGCACGTATCTCTTTGTGGTGACTGCAGGGTGAGGTGTGGAGACCAGCTCCCAGAGCGTGATGATAGCTGAGAAGCTTTTTCGCTTACAGCTGCGATCACAGCCACGAAGGCTTGATCTTGACAACCGCGACCTTGTGCACCAGTCTTGTCTGTGATTTTGGCTGCCCCCCCAGTATACGACAACAAAGAAGGTATCATTTCTGTCTTTAACTTTCCTCGTGGCCTCAGTGCTTCTGATTGTGTGACATCGCCTTCATTCCGCAAGCCGCGGAATCAAATGTCTGCGTGTGATCTGCACTGTTCGCACGGTACATCACGGTACCAACCAGGAATGGCCCACGTCAGCGCCAACAAAATGTTTCCGAGAGATTGTAACTCTCAAGCACAACTCGGTGCGGCACCCATCCGGGTGGAGCGGCACGTGCTTCTCTGCTATCGAAAGTCGCCACCATCATCACCTGGAGACAAGCTTGGGGGCAAGTTCGCGTGATCTTCCTTGAGACTCAGCAGCTTACCAACCTACTGCAACTCATGCGGCACGTTGAATACCTCAAGGCGCAATGCTGAGGGCCAACTCCCGCGAGCACCAGCAGCGCAAATCCACCTTGAGACGGGTCACAAGCTCCTGTTCCCGGAAGGAAACAGCCTTGCCTTGAACACTAAAGCTAATCCAGAAGCGGACGAAGTCAAAACCGCGGAGCCAACAACAGGGGAAGAAATTGCGGCAATGCATGACGCCAATTAAAATGTCGTGAGCGTTGCCAGATCTGAAGCAGCAGCTGTTCTTGGCTTTCTGCTGTCCAAAAGCCGAAAGCCAAATCACCCTGTGGCATCGTCGTTTTGTCTCGATCTCAAATCTCAAAAGCACAACGAATCTGTCTCGAACAGTTGTTCGTGCACACGCGATGAATGTTCGTTTTTCGTTGCACGACAGGAAACAAAAATGCCAACCCACGCAAGCGCAGTTTGTGTGCACTCTCAGGTCGGGTTTTGGAGCCTCCAAGACCACGACAAGAAAATCGGGCCATGCGAAGCAACACACTCCGTGCATGCCTCTTCGCACTTTCCGAAGTTACAAAGTTCCGGATCGTGAAGCGCACCTTTTCATTGCGAAAATTGCAGTTTCTGCGACAGCCACGGCGAAAGACCTTTTCCGCACTATTCACACTGGGAGCGCGAAATTTGCAACGACGAGAGTGTGAGTTTGGCAGAGTTTGGAAAGGGTATTACGCCTCGAGTGACTCGAGTACGTGAGGCCTGTCTGGAGGCTGTGTGCAATGCTCACAGACACTTCGAAGCGACCTTGTTGCGTCCCCACTTGTCAGCGCGAAAGCGGCTGCAAAGGGTGTGCAATGTGGCTGAGTATGGGATAAGAGTCCGATGGGATCGACATCGTCGGCAAAAGCACGTCACTTTGAGGACACACGCCGCCCTTGCTGCATGTGCGACCACGGGGCATAGAAGCACGTAGCCCGACCTCCAGAAAGCACAAGGCAAAGAGCGGCCAATCAAAAGCGGGGTAGACAGGAGGAATGATCACCTACTTGCTTTGCGACTTTGCGTAGCAGACCGTCATGCTAACCTTTGCTTGAAGATTGAGGGGCTGTAAGATTGCACGGGCGACAGGACGGCATCAAGCTACCTTCCTGCAAAATGTCTGAAGTCTCAGTCCGGAGCTTGAAAGAAGCACAGCAATCCACAGCTGATGTCACACAGACTCTCCATACGCGCCAGCGCATGCCTTCCAGAATGAAGGAAGTTGAAGAAATTGGAGACCACGGAGTCGCGAGCTGCCGCTGCCTGGGTAAAATGCGTGGGCAAATCCGGCCTTATCACGAAACATCAGCCCGAGAAGACGACATGAGCAATGATGCGCACTGCCATGGCTTGGCCGGTGGCTATGCGGCTGTGTACAAAGTCGCGGTTGGAGCATGCAGAGTCTTCGACTTTGAAGGGTTGAGGTAGAGGTCGGGCGGGGAGCTGTGCTTGACCGGAGGACGACTTCACGATCATGCTTCCAGGCGGCACATTCCTAAATCCTGTCCATGCTGGCTTGAGATGAAGCCGGAACGCACCAAATGGCATGGAATCGAGATGGCGTTTTGTGGGAGGACCTGCCAAGAGTCAACAGCCGAGCCATTTGCCAACCGTCGAACAGCCGCAACACCTTCCGCATTTTTTGTCATGAGCTCGCGGTTGGCTTCATTTTTGCGGCGGGTGCTCGGAACAGCCAATCCTCGATCAGAACATAATCGAGATCCTGGGCTCGGTGGAACGACAGCCCACAACCGCAAAAATTGAACCGGGAGCTACTCAACAGTGCAACAACTGCCGCCGCCTCGCCTATGAAGGCTGCGAGGCATGCATCGAGTTTCCATGCCTACTAGTCATATCTAGTCATCAGCTACCTGCTTCGTCGCTGCACAGGGTCTGGGAATCTGGATATCCCTTGAGTCTGATCGGCTGATAGAAAATCAGGGCACAGGCATCTCTTCGAGCATCTTGAGACAGTCCTGCAGTGCAAGCCGTCCAAACTGCAGAACCTCTTGCCACAGTGCACATGAAGCATCCGCAGCGTTCACTTCCCACCTGGCCTGTTCTCTGCTTGCATCTGCTACTGTGTCGCATGACATGAAACAAAACTAATCCGAATCTGAAAACAGGTGCCTGTCCTCTGCACGGTTGATGATGGGTTTGCCTTTGGTGTTGAAGCTCGTGTTGATGAGAGCCTGAGCATGTCAAACCGACACTGCTGCACGTTCCAAGGCATGCTACCTGATATTTTTAAGTTGGTATTGAGATGATGGTGTGTGTGTGTGTGTGTACGTGCGAGCCTGAACCTGTCAGAAGCGAATGAGGAAGAGCCAGCGCTCCAAAGCCTTTTTGCATCCAGCTTTCCCGATCCTTCCTGTCTCATTGCCTGCGCACTCTGTTCATCAAGCTCTTCTTGTTCCTCCATACCTATGCCGTGGAAACCTCATCTGCTCGCATCGCGTAATTATTTCGGGATAGGCAACCCTTATACTTCCTAAGCCTCCTCGAGCCTTGGAGCTTGCCACTCTTGCTCCAATACCATTACAGCCCACTGTGAGCACTTGGCGGACTCCGGCTCGAAGCAACCAGATTTGGAGTCCAGAGCTGTCTCGCATTGTCTCGCACCAGGCGGGCAGTCCAAGCAAGGTTTGCGAGGCCGTGCGTCGAGCTTAGGGCTCTTGGGGTTTAGTTTCCGTCTTTGAATTTGACAAATGCAGCTTCCGGAAAGTATCTCTGAGCCAAGGAACCGCTAGACCGGTCCGCCGGCCAACCGCCAGCAGCAGCGCATGGATCCAAGGCTCATCCTCCCGGCTCACCTCAGGCGGAGACATCTCATCTCATGATTCAATGCTACTTTCAGCACGACAACACAATCACGCAATAGAGTCGAGTCAGAAACTGCAGAAAATGCCACTACTGGCATTGCAAACTCGCCACCAAAAAAGCAAACTGCTCAGAAGAGCGCTGTCAGTAGAGTGACACACACATAAACAAAACGGGAAACATATCAGCAACGCCGCGCGGGGTAGCCTCAAGGTATTGAGCTGGAAGGCACAAGGCAGTACGAGACTCTTGCATTCTGGCAAGTAATTACTACTTTACATCTCAAAGCACTGAAGATGTCGGGATACGGACTGGTGCCGCGCAGTGCCATCCAAATGCGAAAGGGCTGGAAACTTTGCCAGCACCTTTCAATGCAGGGCGCAACACAGACCGCCCTCAAGTCGAACAGATTCACCCAGCTCTTACAGGCACCCTCAATTCGACAATAAGACAGTGTGAATTTGTGCTCCCAACAAGCGCAGAAAACTCCCCCACGCCTCGGGGCGGACCTTCGGGGCCATGCTCATGTACGTTGACTTGACCTGGGCGATCCGCGCCAATGAATCAGCTTGGCGGGTTCGTCCGCACCCTACTGGCACTGCTTGCATGTGCGCTCGAGGCCCTGTAGCCCCCAATATATAAGGATTCATATAAGGAACACTAATAAGGACCCAAACCCGACTGGCGAAAAGCGACTGCACTTCGGCCCAGCAGCTGGCCGGCCGAAGACCTCTTCCAGGGCCTCCTCGGCGATCATCGGGGCCACAGGCCGGAACCACTGCCGAAATTTCAGCCTGCGCTCATGGGAAGACGTGGCTACCGGACTCAGAGATGTTAAGGGACGCTCGGCTGTATACACGAGATGTACAGTATGATGGCACCCCATGCACTCACTGTTGGCCTTTACAACCAAAACCCTGCAGCTGAAGCAAAAAAGATCAACAAAGTGGCAAGCATGGCCTGTTCATGCGATCTCGGATTTCCACGGAGTTGGGCACGGCTAGCAGAGATCTGTGGCCCAGTGCCCTGGGCCCGAACTCCTCCCGCAACAGAGGCGACACCACATGACACACTGTGTGCTCTCCATCGACTTAGCGTCCTGACGATCTCGCACAATCCCGATAATGGGTGTGGCTGCTTGGTGGCCTTCGGGGCAGTCCGGAATGCTTGATGCTATGGCTGTGCGTGTGGTTGAAATGAGATTTCTGTGCCCTGCCTCGTTCGGCCAGCCAAGCAGGCCCACCAGATAACAACTCTGCCAAATATTCCACACCACCTCGGGAAGTCTGCAACGGGTCTGTCGGCTGTTGGTGCGAAAACCTGCAGTATGTGAACTCTCCGTCTCTCTCGTCCCTCATCCACCAGTTGTTACACCCTCGCCGGCCTAAGCTGTAGAAGTTCTTGGCATCCCAGGTCTTCACGTGGTCAGGCAGGAAGGGCGTGTCCTCAAGACAGGCGCGGCGGGACGACATACACGAAGTGCCAGTCACTCACAGACACATGTGCTTGAGATCTACACCACCTCTAGAAAGCAGCAGCACTGCAGACAAAAGAACTTGCTCTCACGGCCGAGGAACCCACAGATGGAAGCCAATCTCAGGTTGCGGATGCTTGTGGCTTGGAGATTGGCTTGGAGATCGGGAACACCAAGGGCAGTCTCAAGAGTGGAGTGAGGTGGGTGAAGATCGAGAGACTTAACCTGAACCATCCACAAACACCCGTGCGAGGTGAAAGGTGTCTGGCCTGCACACACAGCTGAAGTTATGTACGGCCGAACGCGGGGTTTTCGGAATAGCAACACAGCCGAAGTTATGTACGGCCGAAACGTAGGGTTTTCGGAACAGCAGCCGCCCAAAGACTGGACGATATTGCTGCTTCTGCAAGAAGACCAACCGTCCAGCTCAGGTGCTCCTTTGCTTTATAGAGCATGTCAGCCGAAATTCTGTGTTCCCCGAAGCGAAAGAGCACTGGTAGTCCAAGCCCTGCATACCCCAGAACTATCTCAGCTAGGGGGAGCATCATTGGGGCTCCATGACCGGCTAATGAATCCCAACGCACATCGTGCCGTGGCTGAAATGCTGCATACACTGCAACTATGCAGCATTTACAGATGTGGAGGGGTTGCAGGTACTGTAAAGTACAGTAGATGCTTTCGGTGTTACACCGACTTACGCGTTGCAAAAACTGTAAATGAAGTATTCGGAGCTCTGGAAAGTCTGCAGCCACTGAAAACATAACTTCCGGATGGCGGGGTTTCGAGACGAAGGAGTGCCTGGGAGCCTCGTAGACCGTGTGGCCCTGGTAGTCACGGGGCTCACGGAGCACGATTCGCACTAGAGTAGGGAGCGCCAAGTATTCTGGATATTACAATGAACGCGGCGTATCCAGCAGTTTCGACCAGGCCCTTAGAAGCCGCGAGACCGTTCGGTGCACTTCGCGCTTGCACCCACCAACCACTTCCAATGTAAGAACCGCAGCCACCGCACTAGTTGTGGAACCATGGGCAATAGAGTTTTCCGGAACTCCCCACGCTGGGACATGGCCAGACAACAAACATTGGCACGACCCACAACTTTGCAGAATCACACATTTTGAGAAGAGGGGCGTACTGAAGCGGCTGCCATTGGTTAGGGGGAACGATGGCCCAGCTGCCGCCCACTGTCAGGCCCGAGTCATTGGGCGCGGCCGTGACGTGCAAGCCCTTGGAAACTTGCTGTGCGTTTTCTTCTTTCCTGCATGCTGCAATGTCCATCTCCGCGCTTCTTGCCGAACTTCTGGCCAAGCTTTGTGGGTTGAAGACAATAGGTGCTCAAGGCTGACATATTGGACCCACTGTTTAATTTGGAAACGAAGGCTTTCGGAGCTACTAGTAGCACACAGTGGCTAGTTATGTTGCCGTCAATGGGGCTCAGGTAGAGACGGATGTTCAGAAAAGTCATAGACGACAGGTCAAACCGAGATGCGGTGAAACCTTTGACCAAGTTTGGGCTCCTTCCTTCATCTTCAGGAGACCTTCGCCCTTCAATCTTTGAAAGATGACCAGAGCCTTGCCGAGTTGAGCTCAGCGTCCATGTGCTTGTCTGGTGCGCGAGTTTCCTGGCGCAAACGCAGCTTCTGCGGATGCCAGCATGTCACGAAGGATAGATGCATATCCAGATGTGAGTTGTCAGGACAGATAACCCTGAAGTATCCTGAAATCATAAATGCACCAAGAGTCCAACACTTCATCCAGGATGCGCTGATTCGTCCGAACGTTGAGGGCACATCCGCCTCGCACATGCAGTGGCCAGCGGCACGGCTAAACATTGAGCACAACTCATCAGAAGAACGACAGGCAGACAAGCTTGTTGAAAAAACTGTGCTGAAGTTGACTGCTGCATCTAAACTTTTTACTTGAAGGCCTGCCAGAGGCATGCAAACGAGTGTTTGGGTCCAGCTCACGGGTTTCGCCAACGTTCGAATCACTTCGGAACGGGATTCTGAACTGTACCAGCCTACGTTGTGCAGGCAAGCTAATTTCGCTCCAAACTTTGTCCAAATGAACCCACTGCAATTCCTGCCTGACAGTACAAGCCCCTCCGGGTCTGGAATTCCCAGGTCACCTCATTGGGGAGATACGCTCGCCATAGCACAGCTTCCGGCATTGAGTGAAGCTGACATTGTCGTGGACTGCTCACGTTCCACAAGCAACTTCTTTACCAGTATAACAGCAAAGGCTTTCAGAGAACGCCTCCAGATGAATCGCATGTAAGCCCTGTCGTGACTGTCGTGGCCGGTGGGCAAAAGCTCAACGTCAGCACAGGTCAGACCACAAATGTCACCCTTCTACGGTTCAGCCGAGGTCACTTACCTCTTGTATGATGGCCCGCACCAGATCCAAGACGTAATCCTCAAACTCGGCCTGGATGTCGGATCTCACTCTCATAGTCATTCAAAAACTCTTTCGCTTGTCAGGTGCCAATGTGTCAAATAAGCATGAAACCTCTCCTCGCTGACACCAAAGCATCACCAAGAACCGGCAAGTGCATGCCGGGTTCAGCAGCAATGCAGAGTATCTATACCAAACTTTCAATTCACTAACGAACATGCCCGTGCAAGGCATGGAACTTTTCAGATGCGTAGCCTGTGCTGCAGCCGCAATGGCCCGCTGGCCCTCCAGGGAAGCACAGGCACCACGGATGAGCTCGGCCGGGACGTAGTCTGAACCTGCAGCCGAGAGCCGACCGAAGGGAGACCCTCTGCGGCTTCGCTTCAAAGGTGCCTGCAGAGCTGTTCCGGTAGTACCTGAGCAGTCCACAGCACTGCACACGCAAAAGAAATGTGTGAGGCCGGCTCAAAATTACAGATCGTGATAAGAGAAACAACCCGCACACTCGACGACATTCCAGCATGCACCATGAACGAGCCTGCGTAATGCAGCTTCATGCCCTCTTCGGTGAATCTGTGCTGCTGTCCATTTCTACTCGGTGGGACTCCAATAACTTCAAACTTGCGTGGCTTCACAGACTGGCAGCCATCGAACCAGCTCGTCCATCTCCACAGAGCGAGGGCCCAGGGCCTCAAATGATTCGTGCCGTCTGCACCTGCTCTATTGCTACTACTACTTTTTTTGTCGCTCACACTCGACATGATATCTACTTACATAGCAACCGTCATTAGAACATCCAATTCTGCAGGGCTGCTGCGTAGGCCATCATCTTTCCAGCCCAGCCTTCATGATCAAGCCTCGGACAGGCGTCCGGCAACCGGTGTAGTATGTGTAGTCCATGCAATCCGGCGATGGGACTTTCCAGACATGGAGCGGCTGATAAGAGCTCCGACAGGCCTAGAACGCGCTCAAAATCAGCTAGCAGCAGAGTGAACTTGTAGTCGTGAAGATTGACCAGCCATTGCGGCGCGAAGGACTTTGCTTCGGCCTGTTCATGAATTCATGGATCGCCAACTCCAATAAAGCAGCGTGCACAGAAAGAATCCATGAGCTGTGTAACCGCATCCAGGCCACTGTTTCAGTGAAGTTCTTGCAGCGAACGTCTAAGTTGTGCTGCGAAATTTCGGTCCTTGCTTTTCAGGCGTCTGCAATAAAGATTTCTTTTCAGTCCCAACACGTGGCACTTCGTGCTCCAGTGTGCCCGAGCTGTCTGCAAGCGGATTGAACCCAGCCAGTGTTGTTTCAGAACTTGTGAATGCAGCTGAGACCTGTTCCTGTCCATTCCTGCGGCTCGCACTTCGGACCTCAACGTGCTGCGGCTAGACCAGCTAATGCAGCCGTGCGTCAAGAATGCCGCCAGGGTTATGTATCCTCGGCTACTTGCACGGGCTAGACCAGACCTGCTCCGGAATGCGTCCTGGCACCTTGAGAACAGCTGTTGGGCGACCCACACTCGGGGAAAAGACTAATCGCTTTGTCCTCCAAAGCTTTACTGGCCGAGTCTCGAAATCCAAGCTGGAAGCCGAGCTGTCCCAGTCGATACAGCTGCCGACCATTCCCAAAGTAAACATTGAAGGTGCCTTGCGCCGACTGCTCAAGCAGGCATCTTCGGAAAAGCGTAGCAAGCCCAACAAATTGCTGGAGGGATCGCTGGGCGTTGGCTTGCCCCGGACACGTGGTACCACTCGCGATTTGCAACCGTATGAGACCGTATGGTTGGATGCAACTGCGGGCCGAAACTGCTACTGCTGCTGCTTGCGTGCATGCACTGACACGCATGAACAACACTGGGCCACATAGAACGATCCACAAACTCAAACACGAGCTGCTTTCTTGCAGCTTGGCTTGGCACCCTTACAAATCTTGGCCACGCTGCCATCATTCCCACTGCCGTCGAAGCTCACGACAACTGCAGAACTGAAACGCGAATCGTGGAAACCTCAGGCATCGAAACCCAGGTTCGGCAGTTTCTCTCCAAGTTTGGTTGACTGTGGGACCGGGAGGATTCGCGCTCTCCTTGCCGTGATTGCAGTTGTTGTCGTATCACCGGGCAACTGCAGTTGCCCGACCTGCTCTAGCTGAAGAACTGCTCAGGGTTTCGGCTAATTGGTACGCTGTGTCCAAGAAGCTCATTCGCGCATGAGCTTCGTGATGGTCAACAAGCCGCCACCGGCGAACTTCGAAGACCTCCAGTGCTTTTCAGATTTCGAGCCGCTGCGGCCCTCCCCTTGCTTTTCTCAGAATTGTCTTTAGTTCTGGAAGGGAGCTCGGGAAGACCGAGGTGTCGGCATCCTCAACGATGCGAGGCAGCTGAGAGTATTCCGCCCGATCCGTGCTGGGATCTGCCGAAAAGAGGACTACAGCGCCGTAGTCAAAGCCTCAGTTCGCTCCTCCCTGAGGTGCATTCGACTCTATGTGGAGCCGGGCGTGTGAATAAATGCAGCTCATCAGCTTCAATATGATGGGCGGAACACACACGCAAGAGCAAAAAGCTGCTGGTGCCACTAGGCGTCTCGTCGGACATGGCTGTGGATCGCAGAAACACCGGTCTCGCACAAAGTGTAAGGCCATTCTCCACACCTTCCGTTCTTCCTCAGCACAACCATATCACATGCGTCCAGAAGCTTTGAGGTGCGGAATGTTATACAACCGGAGCGGCTGGACGGGTTAATCAAAATCTCTGCTTACGGGCAGCTGACGTGCCTCGGTAAGGCTGCTTGTTGCTTGCCAGCTGTTGGGTTGTCATGCTTGGAAATCGTGACGGTGTGAAGGCAACATGCAGCTGAAAATCATCTTGGCCCGGGCTAACTCTAAACCCCCGGCCCCAGTCAATCCCTCAGCCCTCATCTCGACAAGTCCTGCCGACTCCGGCCACGGAGCCTCGAGGGTTGGCCAGAAATACCGTCGAGCAAACAGCCTCTCCAGCTCTAGCACGCACTGGATGCGTCCATCAACGCCTTAGCTGGCCACTCAGCACTCGTTACCTTGTCACAAACCGGCCCGGCCATTAGGTCAGAGTCACCATCTTCATTGAACTTTGAACACTTCTTCGAGCCGTCTTTGGAGACAGGTTGCTGACAGCCACGCTTGAATCATGTGCGGGGTAGATGACGAGGGCAGTGCCGGTTCTGGGCCTCATACAGATCAACGGAATTCTGCCGCAGCTTTCGAGGAAGCTCCCATCGAGAAACCCTAATACCTGGGCCAAACCGACCTGGACACTTCAGCAAGCCGTACCCTTTGAAGCATGACAGGGCGTGGCAAAAACACAGCCCACACAGTCTGCATGCTGCATTCTGCTTACTGAGCAGCAACTCCGCCTCCTCTGCCGCACCGAAGCCGGTCTGAGCTGCGCAAGACTCATGAGACGTCGCGCTGATAGTCTCTCCGAACTCTGACTGTGACTTCGTAGGCACGCCGAACCTCCCGAACCTGCAAAGTCTGCTCTAGACTCTTAACAAAACTCTGCCTATCACCAACTCTGTCACGTTCCGTTCTCTCAACCCCACGCCCTTACGGGCTTAGAGCCCTCTAAAACTAACAAGCTGCACCAGTGACTGTCCAATTCCAACGAGGATGCCCAACACCAAATCCTGACCAAAACCTCTACCCAGCTGCCGGCACTGCCAGTGGTGAGTGCGGCCGCCAGGGGCGGCTGCCAGCCTAGCCCAGGGCCCAGCTCAAGATGGTGCCTCCCGCCTTCGCCTCTACACCTTGGGACGTGCTGGGCTGCTGGCCTTCAGGGCCCGGCGCTTTGCTCCGATGATCTGAGCCTGTCCGAGACAGTCTTCGGATGCGACGGCAACGCCGAACCCTGGCTCGCAGGATGCGGCAGCTGACATCTCCCGCACCAAGTCAAGATGTACAAGTTCAAGTTCAAGGAAGATGCGCCGGGGTGCCTGCCATGCCGCAGACACCGCACTGGAGTTGCCGAAAACCGGCTTCTGCAGGGCCGACGGACATGTGAGCATCACCGGCTGACTGGCAGCACATCAGATCCCCAGAAAGCACCACAACCGCTTGCATGAGCTCAAAAAAGAGTCACGTACGCTGTCTGCTTGAACATGCAGGCAGTTCTGTGGCTCGTGCTCTCAGAAGCATTACCGACACAGGCTCGACGAGTTTCTCCCTCTGTTGCTGCTTTCCAACCCTCTCCCATTCGTGCCTGCGAACGTTCAAGTGCCAGATGCGGTATCAGTGGATATGCTTGCTCGCACTGCAGAAGCACCACATACCTCGAAACACACTTTGAGAGATTAACCGGAGTGCCTTGCTGACAGATTCCCTCTATGCTTTGTCGTTGCATCAGTCAGCACAGCCTGAACTAGGAGGTGCTTGTGCCATCCGTGACGCCTCTGCCACCGAGGTGGGTTCGTGCGGCGATGCTGCTGCGACCAGCAGTGCTTTGATGTCTTGTGGGCCAAGCACATCCCGATGTTGGTCTAGCAGTCTAACACAGTTCGATCCCGGCCACAGAAACGTAAAGCAGCTGCTGCGGCAGCCCAAACTCATGGCTCCGACATCTGCCGAGATAGATCTGTGTCGAAGTTTACAGTTTCATCATGATAGAATACCAGACGGATTGGCTGCAAGATCAGGGCCGAATGTATCATGATCCGACAAACCTCCACCTGGATTTGACCTGCTTCTGCGGGGGATTGCGGAGACCTGCGGGCAATGGACAAATCAAACTCTGACCGTTTTCTTCCAAACCCTGAACCATGAAACCCACAACTAAAATACATCAAAATCGCATCCTGGAAATTCCTGGATATGAACAATCGAGCTGCGGAACACTCAAGACTTGGCTGCATTCACATCTTGTACGTGGTGACCCAATTCAGGGCCGAGGCTGAGAAATCTTCGTGATGTCTTTGGTGCAACATGCGTGCACAAGGCTACCGCGTGCTGCTTGCCGCAGCCAACATCGCATGCTTTGCTGCAAGTCTTTTGAGCTGCTCGTGCTGCTGGTCTTTATGGAAGTGATGGGAGGACCCCATGCATTCACCGAAGTACAGCAGCAAAAGCGCCCTCACGGGCGGCCAGCATCGGAGGCAGCTCCTGAGTAGACGGCTTTTGAAGAAATGTCCTAGACAGCGACCACTTACAGCTCCATTGAGGTTCTTCACTTGGGCGGCTGCTCTCCAGCATTGCTGCTCTTGCACCCACATCTCCGTAAAGTTGGAGGCCTGCCGGGGAAAAACAACCAGCTGAAGGAACCCTGAGGCGGGTTTTGATCGTCGCATGCGGTGCCACACCTGTGCACAGCAGATTCTCCAACTTTCGAAGAGTAGGGAAACTGTTGTGGCTGTGACTCGTGACAGGTGCAGCCGGCGCCTCTTTTTTATGGCTCCCACCCATGACGAAGATGTTGCCCTGGCTGCGAACTGCGTCGAACCGTCCCGTCTCACCGTCAGGATTGAAAGGTTCGATCATAACGCTTGTTTTCAATTTCAAGCATCATTGGTTCTACGATGACCATGCAATGCTAGGGCCGCTGCTTTCGAAAACGGATGCGACCGGACATGCTTCACAGATTGCCTGCCTCGCAAGAAGTTATGACTGCTGGCGCCAGGCGAGGTATCCTGCGGCGAAAGAGCAGGGATCACCTGGACCTTGCCAGTTTTAACACCAACAATGACAAGATCTGGTCTGGTTGTTCCAGGCCGTGCTGCAGCACCAACAGAGTAAGGTACATGTACATTCATTGGAGTCAGTCAATGAGTTACCTCCAACGCCAGGCCGTCCATTTGCTTAAGTTTCCATCGTCAGAACTTGTCGGATTCTGACTCCCGCGATTCCGTTGACCTGAACACTCCAGTTCGGACTGCTGCGAACGTGCCCTTGGCTAGCAGAACATAGCAGCGTAGCAGAATCTGATGGCCAACATGATTTCGGCAAAGCGTCCTCCAGCTCGGAATCTGCAGCCACAGAGTCGCTCCGTGGCGCTGCAGCGTCAAGCCTCAAGCCATGCGACCACTATGGATTCCGTCAAAAAGTTCCTCTCCTTCCATGGCTATGAGAAGGCTATGCCAGAACACCCTGTGGCTTCTCGGCGCGTCCTACCCTTGGGTGCAACCTGGGCATGCTGCACTCTGTACAGGCCGTTGGGCAGGATTGCCCTCCAAGCACACCGCCGATCGACACCTGCCAAAGATGACAGTGTCACGGCTTTCTCTGCGAAAGTCTCAAAAACTTCTGCTGCCTACTGCCTGCCGGATGGGTCCTCTGCTGAATTCATGCTACGACGCTTAGGGCCGAACCAGACCTTGAATGCTCCACACCTTCAAATGGCCGTGCTGGATATGAAGTTAAGGCCTTCTAAGATCGACTGAGACTGAGCACTGACTCTTGAGAAGCAGGCCAAGGTTGCTCCCAAACGGACAGGCACCTCCCAAGCAGGATATCTTAAGTTACAGACCAAAGTCACAACTAGCCGAACACTACCTGCGATCACGTGATTTTGGTACACCCGGCTGCCTGTGGCAGGACTTTCTCAATGGTCCAGCAGCTTGCCTCAGCACAGGAAGTTCAAGCGTCAAGCCTGCAGCAACAGACCCGAGAATGACGCGCTGAAGTGGTGCAACTTCTGAAGCAATTCGTAGTGCGCTAGACAGGCCGTCATGGAGGACCGGCTTGGCAAGCAGTTCCAGCAGGAATTGGCAACCCTTGTGATTGAGAGATGCCTCCACTTTTGTCAAAAACACCTGAGACTCCCAGAGCTTGCGTGCCTCCACATCCAAACGCTCAGCCGTCCATGTCATCTCGGAGCCGGTGCTGCCTGTGACGGGTTCGGAACTTTTCGCATCCACCCAAAAGATGAACCCTGCATGCTGCTGTCTGACAGCACCCTGGAAAAAACAGCAAAACAGAAAGGCACCGCAGACCATCTTGCATCACGGTAATGATCTCGTCTTGGACAGCAGAGCTAAGATGCTGGCTGAATTAAGACGTGGACTGCTTTGCAGTCTTCGCACGATACAGCCACCAGAGAGAGAATGAGTTGCTGGCTTAAGGGCTCCGGACTACAGTCGGGAAGCCTTGCCTTGCACAAGAGCCTACGGACCGGCTCACTACAGCTCCTCCATGCCCTCTTCTACACCAGAGTTTGCTCGCCGCATTTCCTGTCAAGTTGAGACTTAGCTTTCATCCATCATCTCCGCAGCACCTACCTCGGCGAAAAAGGCTGAAACATGGTGGTGCGCTGTGCGTTCTGCCCCCCCCCCCCCCCCCCCCGCCCTCGCGCCTTTTTCAATTATACACGGGTCTGGAGCCTTATGAAGGCCCCCTGGTCCAGAGGGCGCATGATCACATGCACCAAACCACCCAACCATTCCACAAAGCAGTTCCACAGCGGGCGGGGGAGGGGGGATGACCAAATGCAAAGGAGGGGGTGGGGCAACCAGAAAAGTGAGGAAAATGTCTACAGAAACAGCGAGGAAGGCATGGAGGAGCAAGAATGAACAGACAACACATGTGTGTACACACAAACCGAAGGGGTGTGGGCGCAAAAATGCTGACCTGTAACTGACAGACAGACAGACAAATAGACAGACAGATCGACCGGCAAGCAAGTAAACAGATAGAAGCACAAACATCCATCGGTATGTGCTCGGGCGTCGCTGTCTTCCGTTGCACGACGCACACTCTGTGCACATCTGCACCGTCCTCTGATCTCGAAGTTAGTAGACCTCCCCGCTTTGCCTGAAAGGTCGCAGCTCATAAGGTCTGGGCAACCAGGCAGCACAAGTCTTCAGCACAGGTACTCTTTGCTGGCTATCAAACATTGCATTTGCACTACATGGCTTTCTCGAATGTGGATTTCTCGTCGGAGGCGGCAGCGGCCCGCCTGCCGCTTGCGTGCACATGCATAGCAGATCGCCCCTGCAGTCGAGACTGTGAAGCCGGCAACCTGGCATGCTTGCGGGCGTGGCGCATCAGATCAACCTACTAGAACACCTTCTGTTACAGTTCTGCCGGTCGCAAAATCTTCCAAAACTCACCTACATCCAAGCCTTCAGCCCACAACCGCGAGATCCACTTGACGACAATGGGAAACCGAGCCCAGGACTGTGACGGCTGACTGATCTCTCACACTAAGTTCGAACTTGCTCACTCAGGAACGTCTGTGAGGCCGTGGCCTGCCCAGTGCTCATCCTCTCCCCCGTGAGTGTGAAGAAAACGACGATCACTACGTTGTGCATGACCCCGAGCACAGACCTCATTCACATCCACATTACCGACATGGATGTTAGTGAAAGACAAATCGTCAACTGCAGATAGCGACTTCCGCGGCCCGCACACTGTGAGTGGAGACGTCAGCTCGGTCAGAAGCAGCTCAAAAACCAAAATGCCCGTGGCACAGATCCCAACGACCACGGTGGAATCCACGGAGGGAAGCGCGAAATTGCTTTCGAAGAAAGGTAAGAACAGCAGACTCATCAAACCTGCGCAAACACGGCTCATCGCACATGCAGCAACAAGAGAACCCTACCGCGCGCAAACCTAGCAAGACATGAAGCACGTCAACAAGAGCTCGGTATGGCAATCCACATGAAGCTGCCAGCCTGTGATCGGGTTGACCACAAAGGCTATCTGCACTTTCGAGGGAGGGAGAGAGCCTGGGTCCACACCCGTAGCATTCTGCGGATCGCCGGAATTGAACCTGGTCATCAAGATTCATACTTCCTACTATCGGTCATGCTACCCTGCACGGAAAAGATGCATTTCAGCACCTGCCGCCTAATGGACAACAAGAGGACACTGATGTGCGTTCCATCCGGACTGACGACTTTGCGACGACAGGGGTGCCAGGTTCATGGTGCTCCACACAGAATTTATTGTCGCAACTGCGTGAGGCTTTGCTATGCATTGCTTGACATTGCCGATGGGAGGCAGCATCTTCGCAACCGCAAACTTGAGGGCGTAGGCCACACTAGAGGCGACCTCGTGGGCCAAGCAGCAACTTGTCGAAATCCTTCCCCATAGATCTGCTGCGACTGTTTGAACTCCACCCCCACACAATGTCTACCTCTGGCCATGTCCGCCGTCTGCACAGCAGCTCTCTCTTGAAAGTGCCTGCAGGAAGACGCCCAGAAGGTCACCATGCCAGGAGTCACCTGACGAGGTCAGCAGCTCGCTCCTCGGATCCTTTGCTTCTGACCATGGGAGGCCTGTACCATCGCCGATGGCTGCAGTAACTATGGATCCCGCAGCAATCAGGACGAGCGCGAGGGTCAACAGCAGGTTCTTCCCGCAGCCGCACCTGCAGCGCAGGTCGCTTTGCGGCTCTGGGCTCTCCCCGGTTCCGCTGTGGTTCTTGCATCTGGGTGATTCTAGGATTCAAGACGGATTGAACTCGAGAGCTTCTTGAGAGCAGAGAGGACGAAAGCTAACTGGGGGTGGAGAAGGCACAGCTCGTTCCTACCGCAAGAACCAATAAAAATGCTTGTTTCCCCTCCTACAAACTAGGCCGACGCTTTGCGTATAGATGTACGCTGTGGCCTTGTTGCCGAATGATTGCACCTCTGATGTTTACCCCATTGGGGAGGGCGCCTCAAGGAGGGGCCCTTCCTACTGCTGACGCCGATTGCTTAGATCCCTGGTGTATCATGTGCTAGGGCCCCCTGAACTCTCGCTTCACCCAAACTAAACCTGTAAACATCAACTCCCGCCAGCTCCAAGGGAGCCAGCTTTCCTGACACGGCACTGGCCAGCGGGTCAGTTTAAATGGCTGAATCACGGCACGGGTTCGGAGCTTGCACGATGCAGCATAATGTCTTAGAGTGCGGTGCAAATTCTCGGAAGCGGGGTCGGGAATACCTACAGAACCCGAACCCTATCAAGTTAACTTCGAGGCTGCGATACGGGAACTGCCTATCTCTTTCGTCCGGAAGGCTCCCCTTTCAAGCGGGTGACCCCAAGAGGCAGCTCCGTCCGAGATCGTCGACTCCGCACAGTGCCGCCATGAGAAAGGCCAATGGCACATTGAAGCCGTGCAGGGCGGTTTTCAGCGAACCTTGCGCAGAGCATGATGGGCATCAACTCACATACATAGTTCGCACTGTTTACCACTTGATTCGAGGTTTGCTTCCGATTCCTGCTCCATGTAGCAGTGCTTTCAGCTCTAAGAAGGTCTAACGTACATGGTTCCATATGGTTCCTAAGCACGTCCAAATCAGCGTTGAAGACGGACATGGCAAGTCGGACTCATGCTGCCTCCGATCTTGTAAAGGGAAGAATTTGTCAAGTTCCGCTCCAGCCCAGCGAGGATTGCGATTGCCATCACTTTGCCTTTGTTCAGAGGTTTGTGGCGGAAGAGGCATGGCAAAGATCGTCACGACTGCACGTCTGTCTCTCTATCTCTTCTGTCTCCGACTGTAAGCCCTTAGGACACTCGCAGTTGCGTGGTTTCCATGAGCTGCATGTTACGTCTTAACCCTCGCAGCCTTCGGGCTACTGCCAGTTTCTTCCGGCCCGACTCCGTTGGCAGGGCTGCTGGCGCCACAAGTGTATGTCTGTGCCACCGCGTTGCTGAAATGGACCCGCAGATTCCGTAATCCTTGCCAGCAAGCAAGCGGTGCAACCAATGGCCAACCAATGGCCAAGTTGGCGACACATGTCCTTCGCTGCAGGCTGTCGGCTATGCAGCTACATCTGTGGCTCCTGGATGACGCAGGCAGTGGTTATGTTGTGCCCCGTGTACATTCTTTCACGACCAGGTTGCAGCATGGACTTGTGCTTCTCGCGCTTGACAGCAACGACCTTGTCATGCAGCATTAGAATAATCATTCCGTTTTCCATGCTGCAGCTGCTGCTGCTGCTGCTACATGATGCTACCGCATCGTGTTGTGCCGCAGCCCAGCAGCCACAGCAACAGCGCAAAAATACCACCCGATCGTCATGATCCACCACCTGAGTGCCGGATGTGGCGCCCCCGACTTGGACACTGTAGCCCTGCGTTATTGGCAAATTGCGAAAGTCCAGTCTGATGATAGCACAGGCCACCATCTACGCAAGTAGCTTCCCTGTGCATGTACTGATACTCTAAGTAACCCTGGTATCGCTGGCAGACCAGAACGATGCTACACTACGTCTGTAGTTCAAATCGGGTCGAACCGCTTCTGAGAGCCTGGCTGACTGAATATCCACTTCCATACATTCTTCATGTTGTGCCTAGGTCATCAAAGCATGCCGAATTCCCTCCGTGCATCAAGCTCTGAAGAAGCTCTCCTTGAGTGGTAGATTTGCTGTCAGTCGCCTGGGGAATTGAGCGTCGTCGAAACTCTTTGGTCTCCTCCGCTCCCTCCAACGCCTGACCAAGGCCACACGAGGCTTCCGTTGCTTCTGTGACATTACAGACCACGGCGGCATTCCCTCGCCCAAAACCAAGGCCCATGTTGACAAGCATGGAGTCTCGCGGCTGTGCCCCACGAGCCTTCTGAGCCCCCGCAAGATCGCAGCGCCACGATCTGCAAGGCGCCGTTCAATCGGGCGAGTGTGTGTGAGCACGGGACTTCCGATTGCAATCATGGGGAAATTGGGACTCGACAGACTTAATTTGCCATGCGAGCAAGTGGGTAAGGTCTACGATTAGGGGATGCCAGGGACATCTGCTAGGTGACTTTATCCTCCGCCTTCTCTCAGTGACCGACTGACACACAGGTCCCATAGTCATGCCGGAGTTTTCGCAGCTGAGTTTCCAGGCCTTCTGTCGTTGTGGTAATTGTGGGGGCGCAGCAGCCACCCCACCCACGGCCCACGATCACCCGGAGCCGAACTGCTAACGAAGGTTCTCTGCGAGAGACTGGGACAGTGTGCAGCGGGCAGGAGCGATTCTGCGATCATCACATGCTCCGTGAAGTGTGGCCCAACCTCCCATCACGAAAAGAGCACCATCGAGGACCTGGGCTCGAAACACATCTGCACGGCAGCGTACTGGCCTAGATTCCTAGGAACCCGGCGGCTGCTGCTGAGTGGGCCCTGCGCTGGATCAAAGGCGGCGCCTTCGAGCCGGATGCGCGTTCAGTGTGACCCTTTCGACCGCGAAAGCTTCAACCGGCTCCGAGACTGGAGCTGTCTGCCAGCAGCGGTCATCGGCTGTTGAACTGGCGTGGCACGCAGGAACGTGGTGAAGGGAAATCGTTGGTCGCAGTGTTTCAGAGTCAAGGAGTTCGGCCAGCTGGGAACGGTTTCATGCGGATTTCAGACCGGAGCCATGCAGCGATTTGGCAGGAGCAGACTCTGCCTTCGGCGTTTTAGCCAACATCGCGCCTTGGCAACTTCTCGCAGCTTCGGAGTGTCTCCGTGTCACTGCAGCCACCCATCACAAACACCTGGCTGCCGGAGGCTGCATTCGAGCACGGCAAGGTCTGCCGCGAGATTAGACGGTGCGTGGCCTGATCTCCCAGCTGCCGTGCCGCCGCACCCCAGCGAGGAGTAGCCAGGGCCGGCCTCGGTGGCTTTGATTGCTGTTCTGATTCAATACAATGACCATACCCAACTCCGGCGGCTGAAGGAAGAAGTGCACTCAACCAACTAAATCGACTCAAAATCGCATCCGAAGAGTTTGAGACCCACACGCACTTCTCCACACATGCGTTTCTGCACAGTACCTAAAGTCTTCGGCGATGGCGCAGCAGCATGCAACACCTGGTGGCTTTATATGCGGGCCAACCTGGGAAGCTATCGTGGGCTTGCTTTGCACATCTGCTCGAAAGCACACCTGAAGCCGCATCCTGAAAGGCGCACTCCTCCACCGAAGCAAGGGCTCGGTGTCCATCCTGTCACAGGGAGCAGATCCGCTCGTTGCAAAATAAACCGAGCGATGACTGATAGCTGCTCGAAGTATCGCCACAGTTACCGAGCCAAAGCACGCTTTTCTACCAAGCGCCGCAAGCATAAAACCCCTCGCCCAAACAACGAAGAATAAAGACTCACAATTGCTGACCCTGGTGGCCTTACCACCAATGACATACACCACGCCAGCACTGCACACGACGGCAGCATGCCCTGGCAGTCACTATAAATCATTCCAAACATGCAGCTTCCCCATTGCACAGTGCTTGAAATCCTCTCTGTGCACGGACTCACAACCTGACATTGCGTCTGTACTAGACGGTCTGCTCGTCTGCACCCATGCCTCGAGGTTCCAGCAACGACGGCCCGGCTTCCCAGGAGCCGTGCCTTGGGTCAAAGACCTGCAAAGGTCTCTGCGAAGTTCGTGCAAAGCGCACCAGTCCGACCTGCTTCCTCTCCATGTACAGTACCGATCGATTTCTATGTTTCGTACCGATCTATGCATCTGCTCGCCAAACATTACCGGTGACCGCATGAGCTCGCACGCGTACAACGAGGCATGCACCCACAAAGGTCGCACCGATGCTGCGGCAGAAAGAATCGCGTCAGTATGCTATGCTATGCGTGCTGCCTGGATCTCCAAGGTCTCCAACCCCCTCTCCCACAAGTCCCTGGACTTTGGGCCTGTCCACTGCAGGAACAGCCTTTCGAACCCCAACTTAGTTGTGGGGTTCCCCGGGCTGGCACCACCACCAAAGGCGATGCCTCTTCCGAATGCCCAGGTCTTTACACGTGGTTGCGGCTTCGGTCTTGCAGTTGATGGAGCTTCATCGTCCAACCCACGGATGCGAGCCCGTGCACGTGCCCCAACATGTAGGACGTAGGTAGTAAAGATCCCAGGGCCACAAGCCTTGACTTACTTAATGTCTTCACTGTATCGCATGGGGCCTCACTCAGTAGCAAAACATAGAATAGACAGGTGCAGCTGACTTTTGGCTCCCAGTCTGTGGCGTCCTGAATGTCAGAATGAAATGCTTTGTTGGTAGAAGAAAAGCTGGACCCATTTGACACTGCCAATGCCTCGGTTGACGACAAGCTGTTGGCAGGATTGCTGGAAACGCCACCCATCACGAGGACCCGCGAGGGAAACCTGACAGTACTGCATTCTCGCTCCTACTGCTGCGCAGCGTGTAGCAGCGTAGCTGAAGAACTGTGCAAGTGGGTCAAACCTTTGCAAGCTGGGGTTAAACGATGAACAATAATCATCTATCCCTCCCCTGGATGGCCTCGCCACTCATCGCATATCACAAAAAACCATCTTCATAACTATCTGCTGCAAAAATTCTCTTGCGCGAGGACATAACGTGCACACTATGAATGTATGCATGTATGTATGTATGTATGTATGTGTGTGTGGCATATACAAGATGCGAATCCAGACGCAGATGCCACCACGGAGCCACTGACGGAAGGCGAAAGCTGCATCCTTCACAGCCCGCGACAGTTCCAAGCAGGTGAAGGCGGTCGCCATCGTCGTACAAAAGCCTGCCTCAATTCTGTTGTTCTTATTTGGAAACCAAAAAGCCGCAAGCACCACCATTGAGTCACGAACCGGCATAGTATGCTCAGTTTCCGGGCTATGGTTCTTAGATTCTGACCACTACGATGACGACACCGACTACTACTACGACGACTACCACGACTGCAGCATTGTTCCGCCTGCCAATACAGCTAGCAGCGACAAAGATCCAGGATCGTGTGGTGTGCTATTGATGTTTGACCAAATGTTTGTTCCAATCGTGTGTTCAGAGGTAGTGGTGGTAGTGCTGGTGCTGGTGGTGGTTGTGATGGTGGTGGTCGTGGTGGTATGAGCGGCCCATGAGCGTCCAGCACAGGTTCGGTTGTGTTGGTTTTTTGACACTCGCTCTCGGACAAGCCTGGCAAGGTCTGCAGAAGTAGGTTAGTGTTCGCGAGGGGGGGTAGTCGCCATATAGCAGGCAAGGAGCCGATTGTAGCAAAGCGGCGAGGGAGTCCCAGGAGCGAAAGGTTGCTGTGAAGCTGGTACTGGTAGGTGGACTGACGCGAGAATTCTCAACATCCATCTGCACCTCGATGTCGTCGTCCTCATTCTCCTGCCGATCCTCATCGATCGCCTCTTCAGGCAAGTCGTCGAGAAGGTCGATCGCATCCATGCACACGTCTCTGCCCTCCTTCGGTTGTGCCGTCAGCGGCGCTGACTGCTGACTCTCCCTGAGCTGCGGCATGGCTTTCGCCAGCCTCTTGGAGAGTGGCTCGGCGACTGGTGGAAGTGCCGATGCTTTCGCAGGGGTGGCAGACTTCACGGATTCTAGAGAAAGTCGTGGACCATTGCTAGCTCGTCCAGGAAGATCGGATTCGTGAGCCTTGGGCTCATGCAAAGCCTGGTCCTGGCCACGACTTTCCAAGCCATGGAGCTGCTGCTCTAGCTGCGAATGTCTTTCAAGAAGTCGTTGGATTTCACGGCCTTGTTCTTCAATGGAGGCCCTCAGCTGCTGGATGGCCTCAAGGCTTTCATCAGCCATTGCTCGTCGACGAGTCTTTCCACTTATTAAATCACCTGACACACTCACGCCGCAATTTCTGAAGCGGACTGCTCCATCCCGACATGCTGGAACCCCCTTAGGAGGCCATCCTGCGGCTTGAATTTCGGAGTTTTGCGGCATGTTCTGGCATGTTGCAGATACGGTTACGGGTGCCTGACAACTATGAGAAGTCAGTCACATCTGAACTGCTACTGCTAACCCTACAGCTTGAGCTTGGAGACGCGCTCAAGGCTTGGCATGATAGGCGGGCAAGCAAAGTTCATCACATGTGTTGGGATCTGCATGGGCACTTGAAGCCAAGCTGTCGTCAATCGACCGCTCTTGATTTTGCCATGCTCAGCCGATGAGGCAAACTCAGGGAAAGCATGCCTTGGTCCAGTTGAGCAGTTTGCGCGAAGCTGATGCGTGCACTGTCTGCTTGTAGACTATAGCATCCTAGAACTACGAGGAGCAGCAGCCACGGATCCAACCTTTTCTGCGGCCCAGGAACACGTAACCGAGACAGTCCTCTGGGTGTGGCCTAGGTTGCGAGACGCTTCGACACAGCCGAGCAAGCTAGCAAAACCAGACTCAGAAAGTTCTCGCATCCCGAGCAGAGAGAATCGAATCCCCGTTGCCTGTTCGTAGCTCCCTTGCCCCCAAGCCATCCATACATGCACAGGGCGAGAGGCAGTTCGCCGGGATGCCTCTGAAAGACTTGCGCCTGGCACGAATTGAAGAGCAAGCGTCATTGGGTACGGAAGGTAGAGCACGTACATGAAGGCTTCGCACAGAGCAAGTCGTAGGATCTGCCTTGCCTGTGTCACCCGCGATGCACTCAAAGCCTTCAAGTCCTGGCGAAGAGTCGACAGCAGCCGCTTAAAACCAAACCTGGCAGCTACGGCATCATGGCTCCTGTGCCATGGCCCCTGCTTCAGGGCCTGATAAAATCGGAGCTGACTGCAGCATCTGAATCTGCAGCTTGCGCCTCACACGCCTTGCCTTTTGAGGCCTCTGAGGGCTCTGCCAGCCTCGCCGCGCGGCTCGCTGAGCAGCCAGTCCTCGAGCGGACTCATGGCCACCTTGCCAGGCTCAGGGCTTTCACACAGGCTTTGGCTTTTCGTCCTCCGGTTTGTTTCGGAGGATCTCCCTCGGGCTGTGCCGCAGCTCAAGGCTGGGCGCCTGCAGGTAGCAGGCTGACAGGATCTTCATGTTGGTCTGCTTCCACTTGCCTTCGCACGAGAGGTTCCAAACAGATGGGCCATGAAGCCAGCGCTTGATTGCTGCCAGGGAACGGGGGAGGTGACGCACCTGCCTCGGAGGAATCACAACACCACCGACCAGAACCTGCAAACTAAACTCATTCACCTTGAACGTCTGTCCGCTGCCCCGTCAAACAAATCCGTGAACTTGCTTCTACCCAGCTACGGCAAGCCACCCTTCGGCAAGCTTAGCGGAACCGACCCCCGAAAAGGATAAACGACACACAACACTCCCGGTCGCATACTGGCTCCAAGTGGCTTTTTCATCAGCTTGAGGATCAGCCGGTGCACAGGGGAGCCAGCTGACTTTTGCAGTCCTCGTGCGGATGTTCCGAAGCTTTCCCGCGAGATCTCAGGGCGTGTGATGCAGGCTCCGGGAGCCCGGCGTTTCAGGATGAAGGACGCCCTGTACTGAACAAGATATTTTCGCACGCGGTCAGGGCCTCGGTGCTCAGGCATGCCTGTCCAATCCCCGAAGCTGGATGCGCAGGCCAACCAAGAAAGTACGTCTTCCAGAATCCCCGCGAGTTCAGCTCAGCCACACGTTTTGCAGAGCATGTGAAGCAGCTCTAGCAGGCGAGCATTGCCACACTCCTGGCAAAAGAACAGGCACCGGCAGACACGGGAGCGGCGCATCTCCACTTTGAAGATGCCGTCTGATTAAGCTTCCCGCGGTTGGAGACACAGATTTAAAAAATGTTTGGGCCGTTCGAGGATGGCGTTGCTTCGACGAGGCTAGAATCGCGGCTAGAACCACGAGAAACACAAGAGGAGCACCAAGTTGCACAAAAGGCTCACAATATCTCACCCTGTTCAAGTCGGAACCATCGGAACCGGGCCTCACGGTATTTCGAAGATAGCGGGAAGTGCGCACCTCGCCAGCCGAGAATGACAAGCTTCGCGCGTCGACGATAACGCTTGGAAAAGGTTGCTCTGTCCACGACTTCCCATTGCAGGCCGAAGACAAGGCAGCACCTTGGCAGGTACTAGTACCAGGATTGCAGGGAGGCCAAAAGCTGCCTCAGAGGATGTCGATCAACTGAGTTTACAGCCGGCGTAGGCGGTGCAGTCTCGGGCGGAGGATCCTGCAAGTGGTCTCAACCCGTGATCTGAGCCCTTGAGTGGAGTGCTCGGTGTTGAATGCCACGAAGCCTATGCCACCTCAGAACAATCTGGAAAGTCGTACAAGAACCACAGCCTTCTACAGTATTCTGCTGACCTAGCCGTATCTATACCTCAAGAGCTGTATGCTGCACGCTGCCACGGTCACCGCGGTCCGTATTCAAGACCTTCAACACCACAATGGCCCCTGCCATTGCACGTAAGTCTGCAGCATCCGGCTTCATTCTGCATTCTGCCTCTGAGACTCTGGCCGTTGAGCCCGAGGCCGTGGTGGTCAGACAAGACATGCGTGAGAAAGGCGTAGTCCTCGCACGACTGGCCTTAAGCTTCGGGCGACATTCCTAAGCACTCCACTATAGTACTTCTCGCGAGCGAGCAAAGAATCCACATGAACCCACGCTCCTCCGCATCGAAGCGTCTGGCAGACTTGATCAGCAATAGCAATATGCCTTTCGGGCACAACTTATTTGCAATCTCTGGCATCCATCCAATCATATCCAATCCATAAGGGAAGGCATGCCCGAAGCTTTCGCCATACCAGTCTATACACGCATATGATACATGCCGAATGCTTCGCTGAAGGTGTGGCACAGCGCAAACTACATGTCTCTACCCACGGGCAGGAAACCTCCAGCGCCACAAGCGAGGAGCTGTCGGTGCCGAAGGTCCTCCCAGGACGACACGCAAAGCATTGCCGCCTTTGACTCATCCTACTCGGCCACGATTCTTATCAGTCGTGAGCCTTCAACTGGAACAGTCTCGCATTATCACTGTTCCGGTGCTTGCCCGTGCGAACCTCCACCGGATCTGGAATCTCCAGCTCGCCGGGAAAGGCCAGGCCCTAGATCGCGGTCAGGGCAAGAACAGGGTAAGGCGAACAAGGAGCAGTCTTGCTGCTCGATTTATGCTAGTTTGCGTGAAGTCCGTGGTGAAAGATTCCCTCTTCAGACATGCTAATTAATTACTCCTTTCGCGACGACGACCTGTCCAGCTGTCGTCTGCTGGCGCGGTCCGAGCCCTCGGTCAGTCTGTCAGTCAGTCGGTCGGTCGGTCATACGCCGGGCGGTGTGTCGCAGATAAGACCTGGCACACTGTACCATTTGTACAGTGGCTTTCAACGAATGGGTATGCTCCGTCCCTCACATATACGTGACCTCGTCTCCATCCAAGTGGATGCATGAAGATCTCAGTCAGCACTTTACCCAAAAGGAGCTGTCGTTTCAAGAGCATTTCTGTCGCAGCAGGGGGGGCAAGATCTTCGCGGAGCTTCGGTACTTGGCACTCTCGAGAAGAATGCAGGTGGGATGCCAAGAGCACTTCGTTTCACGGATAAGCATAAGCAGCTCAGGGAATACATCGGTTTCGGACTTGCACCTGCTGATCGTGCGACTATGGGCTTCGGCCAATCTAGGATCCAGGATGGACGGACTCACCGTCACTTGACTCGTCTGTCATTATGTGTCTCATCTATAGACAGGGCACCCAAGTCCCACTTACGTCTGCTCCACAAGCTCCGAACCGTGCTAGCGACGGCGCACTTTACAGACTGCCTGTCCGATCCTTCAACAGTGCTTGCTCAGGCCTCGTGCATGTCAGCAGCACGCCGCTCTCGCCACAGGTCGAGCACATCGCACACGTTGATGACGTCGGTGCAAACACCTCAATGACTCAATCACACTGCATCCCATGGCGTAGGCGTAAACTTGGTTTGCTAGCAGCTGGTTGGTTCGGTCTGAAATAAACTCCGACACAACAGAATCCGACGGCCACATTCTGCTCCAAGATCCGGACTGGAGTTCAGCACTAGCCGCATCAACATGACCATGAGCTCGCCCATTGAAGGGAGCAATGCCATGAACAACCTGCTCCGCTTCAATCATGGCAACCGAAGGAAACACATAATAATGAGACATGGCAGAGGAAAAACAGTAGGCAGCAATGATGAGCAGAAGCACACAGCTTGCAGTCCGTGCAAAGGTGTGTGCATAGGCAAAGCTCCGCGCCTCTGCCAAACCACTTGTGCAGAATGAGATTCAGAAGCCGCTGATTGTGCGGAGTCTGGCAAGAGGCAGCCATGACACGGCAACGTCGCTGGAGCTGAGGCGTCTAGATATGCTGATCGGGAAATGCAGCAGCAGATTGACGTAACCCCAGCCAGGACCTACAGTAGTATATGCAGCACCTTGCCGCCCCTCTTCCCCGCACAAGATTGAAACTTGAGACTTGAGATTGTGAGATGCCACCCCTCAAGCTTGCCTTCGCCAGACTCAGCACTTGAGGGCGCCTGGCAGGCACGTGCAACGTTGCAAATCACATCCGAGCAGCTTTAGACACCCTTCAGCCAAAGGGCACTTTCACACACAGGAGTCAAGCAATGCTTTCTGTAGAAGAGGCAAGAGCACTGGGCCTTTGGGTCCAGGGAATCGCCCGAACCAAGAGGCACCTGGCAGTCAAGAAGTTTAGGGCTACGGTTGGTCAAGAGCCTGGCATGTGACGACCGAGTCTTGCCTGTCGCTCTTTGATTGTTTGCATATCAAAAAGAAGCTGAGGGGATTCAGCTGCCGGCGGCCTTTTGCGGGAAAGCTGAATTTATTGCTGTCGGCGCAAAGATCCCGTTCATTTTTCGGCATAAGCCTATGAGGGAGCCTCCAAGTAGACCGAGTACTTGCAACCTTGGTAAGCTGTCGGAACCGAACAAGGGGTTACCGCCAGCGCCGTTCCGGCTGCTAAATCATGGATGCCGTGCAATGCTGTTTCATGAAATAGCGCGCTTTGCCTCTGGTGACTTGCTTGTCACAGCATTTGCACGTCGGATTGCTGAGATTAATTTTGAAGTGTCTGCCATCCGCTGGCGCTGAGCGGTTGTGATTCTTTATGTCGTCGTCGAGAACTGCTTGTCTAGTCTTGGAAAGAGTCCTTGTCAGAAATACCGTTGCATTGTCTGGAAACAAAGGTCAGGATGTGGTATCGCTGCACTGTTTTTTTGCAGAAGGAACATACCGGCGTGTTGACGTCAAGAATTTGATGACGTCTTTCAAATTTGGCGGTTTTGTTGAGTTTGTTGAGCTCGTTCTGGATGTGGTTGGAATGCTTTTCTTCGCGTTTTGAGCCTCGTGTGACAGGAGCATCACCGGAGTCCCACCTCTCCAGAAAATCCTTGACAGCTCGTGCTGCTTCCTCTTCCGTCTTGAAGGGACCAATAGAGTGGCGTTTGGAGCCTCGTGGAATGACAGCACGATAAACGTCCTTCTTCAGCAGCTGAACATATTGGTATCGGGAACCACCTGGGCGTAACGATCTAGATAGCAGCAAGCCATCCGCGTCAGTTCGCGGATTCTTGTCATCGGGAGCAGCAGTAGGAGGCTGCTTCGGTGAATCTTGCTTGTGATTGGGGTCAAGCTTCTGTTTCGATTTGGGAATCTTTTTGTAAACGTCAGGATCGAAGTCATCGGGAGCATCTGCTGCAGTGGTGTTGTTGCGCTCTTTGATAATGTCGACCATCATCTGATGCATCTTCGACGCATGAGCAAAGTGATGCGCTGGCCAAATTTTAGGTATGGTCGGATCCTCGTGCTGTTGAACCATATGTGATGCCTGCTGCTCCGTAAGAAGGAAAAGACCAGTAAGCAGGGTGCAACTAGGGAGTTGCAACGCATCTTGGATGAGCTGACCAGGTAAATGTTCATCACGAAGATGCTGCCATTGAGGGCATTGCCAGAATACGTGATGTATCGTCTCTTCCGTGCGCCAACAGAGGTTGCATATCGGGTGGTTGACTTGGTTGGACTTGTAAAGTCCAAGTAGACCGAGTACTTGGCAAGAACCCTCTCAAGCAGAGTTTGCTATGGCATCCAATATTTTTCGAGTTTCTTATCCAGACTCCACAGGATCGACCCTACTTTCTGGCTCTCACTTGCTCTCGCGCTTGATTCGATCCGCCCAACGACGTCCTGCTCCACGAATCGGTAGCCTTGGGGAGAAACGAAGCCCAAACAACAAAACAGACAGGCCTCTGTAGCCACAGAAGAAGAACGCGCCGAGCTTGGCCAGCCTGGACATGACAGGAAGCAGCCCTTTCAGAAGCAAAAGGACGCGGATGCTCGGGTGCACCAAAAGAAGTCAGAAACAACTTTTCCGAGCAGGTCTGCAGGCACGTCTTGTCAAATGCTGCATCTTGTCAGCATCAAGTCCTGGAACCGGGCCCAACTTTGTGAGACTCAAACGACACAGGGCGAACATAGTGAAAGGAGAAGAACGTCGGTGGACTACCTGTTGGCTCAAGATAAGCTGGTCTCTGATCTAAGGACTTCTGCGAAGCCCCACAAGTTCCAGACAGTCATCGGAAGTCACTCTTGTCATTTAGTCACCCCCAAAATGCACTGTCTTCTTGCTGCAGCAGGACACCACAAGCCAAGCTTCACAGAATGCCTGAACCCTGTGCCTATACTTCAGTTTAAAGATCCTACAGGCAGGCAGTGTGATGCTGCATGTCCGAGCATCCGGACACTTGTGTGACTTCGACTGCTTTGTATGCCCAGACACCTTTGAAAGCGCCGGCTCACTCAATCGCCGCTTTGGCACCAGCTTCCTCGAGCTGCTTCACCTTGTTGTTGTAAGCTGTGGACGTGCAAGGGATCCCGGGCATGCATGTGTCACACCTAGTCACGCTCCCGGGGGGGGGGGAAGAATTCATGCCCAGTACACGTCGAGATTCCATGGCAAAGTAACTACAGAGCTGGCTACACATTGCAGCCCCCCAAGTCCGGCAGCGGCCATCCCCCTAAGCAAGGCACGGCATCTTCGCAGAACTCCTTCGGCTTCCCCTCGATGAACTTGCCGGGGTTGTCAGCCAAGCCCTTGGCGTCCTGGCTGTGATATTTGCCTTCTGAGAGCTGTGCTAAGCTGCCCTTGGAGCCAAGCCTTCAAGCCGAGGCCAGTGATGGCTCTCAGGGCCTTGATGATGGCGATCTTCTTCTCCTGTTCAACACGAATCCCCTGCCGCTGATTCCATAAAAGGCGTGGAGAAGCGACGAAGCCCTTAGCCTTAGACCGCATGCAGAGTGCACCTTTGATATCCTTTGATGACCTGACGCGGTTAGGCTACTGCCGATTCTACTGCTTCTTGCCACAGCTGCCGAAGCAGCTCTCAGGGTGTAATGTTGAGCACGAGGACATCTGCCCGGATTCGAAGCAATCCAAGCTACACCTGAAACCAAGGCTGCAATGCCTTCCTGGGCTCATTCGCTGCCAACCCAGCAGCCGGAGGAGGCAAGACCCGTGTTGCGGGGGACCGACCCCACTTACCGCCGGTCCTTCGGCACCTCCTTCAGCACCACATCAAACTCTGTCTTTTCCTCTGCTGCCTGTGACAGGCGACACAGAATCCCGAAAACACTTCATGGGAGACACGGAATCCAGCCGTGCCTCAGCAGCTTCTCCCCCGCCACCTGCGCCGGGGGCCGCCATGACAACTGCGCCTGCCGAAGCGGAAGCGTCCACGCCGAAAGTCTCCTCACATCACCATTAAGCAAAGGCTGGCATGCAGCTTTCACACGTGTCAGGGATGTCTTTTTGCAGCTCTCCTCGATGGCTTTCACCAACTCTGAGGCCTCAAGCAGCGTCAAGCCCTTGAGATCTTCTACGATGTCGTCCACCTGCAGTTCAGAATCTGCAAGCACCACGTGTCCAAAACAGCTGTCTCCGCGGAAACCAGTCAGTATTCATGTCATGGGACGCAGGCCACATGGGTCGAGTCTAGCTTTGGGTTGGGCACTAAGGCATGTGCAAGATCGTGCAAGACTGCCCAAGACGGCCTTGGATTGCATGTTCACGGTTGGCTTTCGTGCTCGCACGGCCGGAAGGCCCGTCACGAAATCTGCAGCGGAGCTCACCTGTGCAAAAAACTCAAAGGCCTCGCTTCGTCCTGGCCCTGGCCCCTGGCCTGCGCGCAAAGGCCGAAAACTGCCGCCATCGCGAGAGCAGCCGCGAGTGCGGAACGGCGCCGAGCGGGGACGAAGAGCGCCATGGCAAGGAGCTAAAGCGATGCCTGGAGCCTGAAAGATCTGCGGACCTTTGCATTGAACCTCGTCGGACCTGACTGCAAGTTGCCCCCACAGCACCGGCACCACGTTCAAACCCCGATCTCCAAAGATGACGGGGTGGCTCGCAGTTCTTGGGGAGGAAGTGCTGCTCACATCTGGCACCAGTCCAAGAAACAACGCAAGCTTGCGACACAAGCCGGCAACGATTACGAGCACGCAAATGCTTTCATCATCAGGTCGCATGCCCATCTGTTGGCGATGATCAATCATAAGAAGCCGAGCAAATAGCAGCACGTCCTACATGTGCGCCCGGCCGTCTCGACTTTCCCGGTCAACTTGGAAAGTGCCCTGGCACACGACTGCGCGAAACGGCTATGTAGCACCCAATGCTCATAACTGAATCAAAGTAAGCACAAAGTTTTCGCATCAGGCATGCGTTGGATGAGGTGCACAAGGCAACAGTCGCAAAACGACACAGCCACTCGAATAGCCTCGCTGAACACCGGGCTGCACTGCCTCCCGGGCTTTTCTTGGCACCCATGGTGTACCCGCACATGACCGAGACAAAGGCGCGCACCCGTTTTCCAAGTCTGGCATCTTCTCTTGCTGCGCCGTGCTTGGCCTGCGACACGGCAAAAAGCACATGTTCTAAGCTGCTTCCGGGTACCGTCCTCTCCATGCTGCATCAGAATCAACTGCATCTAGCGAACGTACAGCGTGTGAATTTTCGCCACTGGGCCTGCTGCCGGTCAGCCTTTGCAGCTCCTGCAGGGCGAATGAAAAGCTGCGATTCGTAGTTAGACGGCAAAACTTGTGAAAATCATCTCAGCTCCGTCCTCGTACCGACGGCATGCAGCCCGCAACGACTCGGACGTCTTCAAATACTCCAATTCTGAAGGGTGAAACCTTACCCATGCGCACGTACACAACGATGGATCTGACACCCGCTTTGACTCGTGCGCAAGGCCATGGCGCGTAGGTCAGAAGAAACTCGTCCTCACGATGGCAAGCTGCGAGCCAACTCATTGTGTTACACACTGCCCTTAACCCGTGCCTCCCACATCTGAGCCAGCAGAAGGCTCTCCTCGACAGCTGCGGGGCAACCGCCTCGGACTCGAGAAATTGATCTCACTCACACGCACGAATCACGTGCTGAGGTTGCCGCTGCCTGCGTACTTTTGCCGAATTTGCCTTGGGCACCGTCAGAACTATAGAACAATCGACCAAACACGCATGTGCAACAGTGCTTGCCGTGGCCTCTGGTGGGCATGTAGTGCTGTAAAAGCTTGGAAATCAAAAACACGTGGCCCTGGACAGGAAGCTACCGGGATGATAAACACACTGCGCTCGGCGAAGTACTGGCCTTGAAAACTTGCTGTTGTGGCAGGATACAAAACCTTGGACGGCGGACTGACGTTGTTTTCGGTCTTCTGAAACTTTTCGCGCCACCCCATGTCACCGCCAGCCTTGTCCGGCACATTGAGCAAACGCTGCAACACCCGGAGGAGCAATAAAGCGACCTGCACGACAGACTCGCACAGCACGCCCCGCTGATTGGGCTCTGTGTCCTGCCTTTTTAATCGGCAATACTTTGTCGCCGTTGTCGCCTCGAATCCCTGGAACCAGGGCCTGTCCGCTAACCACAACAAGTGGCCGGAAAATGGAAAAGAAGCAAGGATTGCAATCGCTGTCGTGTCAGTAATGCTTCATCCACCAGCCTGAAAAAGCACCATAACCAGGGAGGGTTCCCCCGAACCTGAATGAGCACGGTAACACTAAGAGCATGCAAAGTTCTTCTGTTCATCCGGTGCGAACCTCGTGCCTGCCGCACACAACAGCATTTGAGAGCGGATTGAACGTGATAGAAGTCCACCCCAAGCAAAATGTGGATAAGATGCATGAAACATCTAACGCCTTAAACCTTCTCTTTGAGTCTCTATAACCTTTTCAACCGGTCCATGATAAATCACAACTCTAAATCCAAAATGAAAAATCTTTCGGGCACGATGGTAATAGGCTTGGAAATTAGATTAGGGTCTTCTCGCGACATGAGTGGCATTCAGGTTGGATATGCTTTATGCTTGTACGTGCGGCCGGGTTCCTCACACGAGTTGACACCATCGTTCTGGGCCCTACTGCACAGCTTGGCATACGGTTCATGCCAAGGCTTGCCAAGCCCCTCATGCTTCGGCTTGATCGGGCAAGAATCGCAACATCACGGCGATTCCTGGTATCTTTTCGTGCGCACCTTTTCCCGCAACATGAGACGGCATCCATGCTCGCACGACGAGTTTATTTTGTTACGGCATGTTATGACGGTCCAGGCACACGGCACCAAACAAGAGAAGGCAGGCGGCCGCGGACCGCCTGGCGTTAACGAGCTCTTTTTGCATCCGGGCTTGGGCAGTCGGCCGGGGAAAGTGAGAGGCAAGAACCGTTAACGAGCTCTACCTCAGCAATCTCGCGAAGCTCGGGAGCATCACCAGCGTGGAGCTCTCTCTGTCTGAGCGGCAGCGCGAATGTGGCTTTGCAGGACAGTGGCTTCCTCACCAAGGGAAACGGCGGAAATGGCCGAAGCCGCCTCAACGCCGAGCACAACTCCGGCGCGCACTGCCGCTGATGCCAGATCTGCAAATCAGTTTTTGCGGTGCACGGCTTCGCCGCGTCACGTGCTCGGACAGCGCAAATCCATTATAGCGACAAACTCGATGTGCGTCATAATTGGCAGCCACACCTGATGCATTTTGGAAAGCATTACCCTCCACCTGGTCCTCCTCCCTGCAGTCGAAAGTTTGGAGACACCCTGTTTTTGCGTGCGTTTGCCACCCCTGCCCGGCTTCCCTTCATTTTACCTGATTTGTAGGCCTCTCCCCAGGCCCCCTTCCCCCTCCCCCCCCCTCCCCCCTCTCTCTTTCCCAAAGGTTGGGGGTGAGAAGCCCCCCTAGTAGGGTGTGTACGACAGAGCCGAGGGGGCGGCGTAGCGCTAAAATTACTCAAATTTGAATGGTCTCCGAACATTTCATAGCTCGGTCAACTTGGCCTCTGCGGCGTTTTCGCCGGCTCATCGGGGACCGCGATCAAACAGGCATACTTTCTGTTGCTGTCCGAATCACGGTCGCGAGCCTCGATGCACTCCTGGCATGTCGTCCTCTATGCGTTTGCGCCTCGTGAGGTCGACGAGGCAGGCGCACTGGGTGCCGGGGTTGCAACTGCGCAACTGTCTCATGTCTCAGCTTCCATTGCCAGTTTCCGCCGGCGTGCTAGCGCACATGGCGCCGATGGGCGTGGCTCGAAGCTTGTGGCGGGGATGGCCGCAGCGAAACCTCGAGCCCCTGCAGAACCGCGTTGCTCATCGACACCGCAGGCAAGGAAGGTCGCGCCGGCCAACGGTTGGCCGGCACCATGGGCACTGCTAAGCAAGCGGACTCGGAAGCCGTTCCCATGCGGCAGCAGTCTTTGAAAGTTCTGTTACCCTTCGTGTGCGGCCGTTCGGCCCGCCCGTCTTAACGACAGCCCTCACGTATTTAATGCAGCGCCCACAGCAGGTCATGGCACTGGTGTCGCCGCCTCCATTTGGTATGTTGTCCAATGTTCCAACCTCTTGGTCTTGATATTACTTACGCCTGATGTGTTTCAGCAATATGATTGTGGACCAAGCCACACCAAGCCAAACATCGAGAAATACCCGAGAAAGATGAATGGGTCTGGCACCAGCACACGCAGGCCTCAGCTTCCGTGGGGTATGAGCTCCCCAGCCGATAACGGAGCTCGTCGATCCGTCCAAACGCAAGAGCTATGATCGGATTTAGGAGGCATGCGCTCAGGTCCGACAAAGCGAACCCAAGCGGTGGACTGCGCAACCCCGTTTTTATGCGCAAAGCACCTTTGCGGGGACGACCTCCTCTTCGGGCCCGATGGGCCCACGGACCCAGGCATGCTCGACGATCTTGGCAGATAGGCACCAACAAACTCAAGTTAAAGGCGCTCCTTGGGCCGACGGCGACGATGCACACCGGCAGAAGTGAGTGGCGACACAAAACCGAACCGTCGGCCATGACCTCGATGCGACGTTCGTCATGTCTGGGAGCATCGAGGTTTTCTTACAGCCATAGTCTCCCGCCTCTCGTGGCATGATGGTGAAACCGTGGGCACATTCAACAATGGCGGTTGACTGCGTTCTCAAAAATGTCTTGATTTTGCCTGGTTTTGTTGGCATAAGGAGCAAAAGCACGAGGGCTTGGGCTATATAAGTACTTTTTTGGTGCGTGGGCTAAATGGCAGGGGTAAGCGCAAGCGGCGCCACAACACGAGCTGCATCGCCTGCGGGGCGAAAGTTAGTTTTGGTTCGCTCGGAACTGCCGATAGCCATGCACCAGCCGAGATGCTGGCGGCTCTTGGCGCGCGGTCGCGCCGATAGTGATTTTTACACAAACCTTTGGATTCCTGGGGCAGTTGATGAGGACATCGATAAAGTGCTGAAGTACACCTATGCGAACTAAAGCTACAGCCATGCTGTCATGTCGTGTCGAAGGCTTTCTTTCCATCTGCATCAACTGATGTGATGATTAAGTAGGACACCCTCAGCTCTGCGATGTCTTCCACGCATCGTGTGAAGCAAGTAGCGCAAAAGCTACTTCGGAAAGAAAACAGATTGAGTAAGTATCAGACAAAGCGGGGTCAAGCAGTAAAACAGAATTGGGAACTGAAACAAGCCGATAGTTTGATGGTAAATAGGGACCACTTCTCGTACAATGGCACAGCACGAACCAAGCAAGCATCTTCAGGGATCGGTGCTGTGGACCAACAACCATGTTTTATGGCTAGAACACGAACGCGATGTTGTTTATTCATCCATCTAAAAAGTTCATCGTCAGACCGTCTGGACCGGTTGTCTGTGGTCTTTCATACTCTGTAAAGCTGTTTCAAACTCGTCATAACTGAAATTGAAACCATTTACCGTTGAATGCACATTCTAAGGACTGAAGTTGTTTTTTTCGACTGTTAATGTGTGCGTGTTAGGCCAATGCTTTTCCTCCAAATACTTCGCAATAGTGTCCGCTCTTTTTTGTCGGTGCAACATTTCCCATACATAGTTTTCATGTGTATGAAGTGTGTGGAAGTGAAATGCAAGCATCGAGGTTGAGGTCTTGGACAAGAACGTTGGTGGCAACTGAGGCACCAGCCTCATGGCAAACAGGGTCCCTACATGTTCGATCGGGCCCCTCCCCACCCAAAAAAACACCAGACCGAGGGCAGGCGGCGACGGATTCACCCGAGATATCCAGCCACCGGCGCCATCGTCAAGGCGCAATCGACGAAGGCAACACACGGAACAGTCCGGAGTCAAGGACAAACTCAGGCACAATGGGACAGACCCCGGTATGGAACATCGGAGTCCCCTCGTCAGCGTCTTGTGTGCGGCCGTGTTGGGGCAAGTCAGCCCACCGCAGGATACCGCAGGATCTCAAAACAAGCCTCGGCAATCCCGATTGAAACTTGCTAAAAGTCGCAAAGTTGACCACTCAAGTCGGAGCTGTCTTTGGAGCGGAACGCAGGCGGCAGCACTTCCTACCTACCCACGGTACTGTTTACAATCGCGCCAGCTCGAGAAGACTCTTTGCGAGCGCAACGTTGCGGACCGCTCTGCGTACACAGACGCAGATTTGCGACGTGCACGGACAAACTGTGAGGAGGGCACGAACCTGGCAGGAACCCATTTAAATCGCCCGCAATAAAAAAGGAACACGTCTTACGCGTAGAACATCGTAGAACTACATTACAGACTGCTACGGTTGGTTAGCGTACAATTGATGAATACATGAAGAGCGGGAAGCTTGTGCGATGCTTCTAACGCGGGCAGGCAATAAAAAATATGTAGAGTGAACCCCATCTCATGCCAAAGCAATGATTTTGAAAGTTATATACTACAGTATTCCATACTGCAGATAAGATGCTGTGCGCCCAGCGCGCTGCGGACCGCTACGCTAGGTTGAGGTTATGTAAAGGCGATGAACAGGCGGGGCGTGGGAGGAGTATGATTTTCCGAAAGGCGAGCTAATTCAAGCAGGAAATTTAAAAAACGCCGATTTTTTATGGGTATCCTTGCACTAGGCACGCTTTATTCCTGTTGCGTGGCACAAGATTATACACGGCCACAGAGGTATGCTTACGCAGAAGAGAGAAGGAGGCTGCGAATCAATATGAATTGAAGGGACCAGCTGTACCGGAGGGGTAGAGTGCCCCCCACGCCAGGCCCTTTTTGATGGTGCCTACGGATACAACAACTCTTCTTCGTTTTGCATACTATCAATTGTTACTCACGTTTTTTTGGTCCCCACAACATCTCCCCGGCCGCCGACTCGGGGCGCTCGCACTCGCGAGATCTAACACGTCACCCAGCGGGAGCGCGCTGGCGCACCAGGCAGCGGCAGCATGAACCACACGCCAAAGCCAGGAGCTGGCGACGTTTCGCTGCAAGGCAACCGACGGCACTCCCCCCTGGGCTGCAGAGTCGCGCAAAGGTGGTGGGGCGCACTGGACACAGAGGCGGGGCAGGATATTGCTGGCAATCGTCGCTCCAGTGGCCCTCGACCTCTACACAAAAGACATATTTTCAATATGTTACGCACATTTGTCAAACAAATGCGGGATGAAAAAAGTCCCCTTGTCTCTCTCCAATACCCAAACCGAATCCATGCTCAGGACCGTCTGTCAGCAGCCCACTAGCAGCCCGCTCAGGCTTCAGGAGTATGTACAGAACAAAGAAAAAATAATCAGGAACAGCCACCCCGATGTTGGTGGAAGTTATACAAATAACTTGTAGCGGCACGGAAAAAAAACAGCCTTTGAGAAAACACGGGATGTCAAGAAAGAATGCGCGGGCTCTTAGCTACCTTTTTCGCGGGCACCCGAAGCTGGACTAGGGCATGCCTTCCAGCAGCGGGCAGGAGAAAAACAACAATGTATACAGGAGCGCAACCTCTCCCCCGATTGAAAGACCCCCGACGCACTGCAGGATTCGCTTCCACTGATCGGAAAAAGAGTGCGTGGTGTGTTCAGTGAAGGCGACAAACTAGCAGAAGATCGTCTGCGCCCGTGGTGGGCAACATGGTTAGGAACTGCCATGCAAGCCAGCCACATGCAAGCAAACTCTTCTGATGGCCTGTGGAGACAAACGCGTGATACGTGTGGGGCCATGGCCCAACCTCCGGCGTGGAGTCAAATCGAGCTCCTGGACATATGGTCACCCTGTTTGGCATGTGCGTCGCCCACATGCAGCTTGTTGTGCCCGTTACAAAATTAAATTGTAGTATGTGGTCAGCGACCAATCAGAAGGCAGCAATCGCTGGTACCGGTACCGTTTCAGCAAAGCTTCCACATTCAGGCAGATTCATTCCAGCGGCCTGTGGAGAGATGGAATGCGGAGCTCCCCGTAACTCCAGCAATCAGGAATTGAATCTATAAGCCGACGATGTTGTTGTGGTGGCAAGGAACATCAGCCTGAAGAAAGCGAGGCAATGTAGAACACACCGTAGTTCGTAATGAAACATCTCGAAGGCGCTAATGTCAATCATGTAAAGCAGAATGTCAGTCATGGTCCATGTCCAGCACAAGCATTGCGGTATGAGATCGGGTGGAAAATTACAGTAACTGGTGAAAGCCCACCTTGCCTTGTGCCAGAACGCCTGATAGAGGTTGTATACCCCCCCCCCCAGGAGGGAGGGGGGCCGGTGCGGTGGGGGAGGAAATGGAAATGTCTCCTGGCCAAGTTTTTTTGGTTTTACTGATTTTTCGAGCTGCCCAACGAAAGAGCGTCTAGCCGCGGTCGCAGCTGACTAGTCTACCTGACAGGCTACGGACTACGCTACTCGCGTCAGGGCCGCAATGGCAGGCGACTTAGGGGCCTCGTGGTGGAGCAGGGTGTCCAGCGGCGGGCTTGCACTGGTTTCTGGACTTCCTAGGAAATCCTTCAGGGAGTCGAGCGGGCCCCCGCTTTTAGGAAAGAAACCGAGGGAGGACGTCCATGAACCACTGCCGGGGACACGGTTTCTTGCACCTGCCTCGTAGCTCGTTCCAAGTAGTTCCCGGTATTTCTAGGTTCGTAGGAACTGTTACAAGAGGTTCGCCACAGTCCAGAGCGGGGCACCTGCCTGCCTTAAGCCCTTCCCAAAAAAACCGTGTCGTCGGTCTCGTAATCAGGCTTGTCTAGTTCGTTCCAGTTGCTGCACACACTGCATCACGCTGCTTCATATGCATTTTATTCCTTGTATTGGCATTTTACTTCCTAATTCTATTGGCCCCCCAGGTCTGGAAAAGCCGAAAGGAAATAGGATATCTTTTACGTGACGTCCCCCCCATGTTTCCTAAAGACAAGGGTGGAATAGGTCTTTGAATGTCTTTGATGCTTTCAATCCGGCCAGTGCTGGCAACGTGTAAGGTCAACCCCCCCCAGCGCCCTGTTCCAAAACAAAACGCCTGCGCAGGCACAAACACTTTCCAGTAGTTCGTTCTGTTTTGCTTGGTTGTTATCCGAGCATCGTGGAATATCGCGGACACAAGGTCCAGGATCCATGAACTGATCCAAGGCATTGTGCTGGGCAGCATTTTTTCGCGAGCCTTTTGACGCTGTTCAACTGTGCACGAAGGATGCAACCTACGGTCCGAGGCGGCTCGGGGCAGGAGAGTCTGAGTCGCAAGGCCCGTGCGCTCCGAGGAACGTGCCAGCAAGGGTGCTTTGCAAAGCCGTGCTTAGAACGCCCCACCAGCAGCGCAGCGGAAGTGCGGGAACCGTGGTGCTGCCAGCAATTGGCACCGTTCACGAAATTCACATTGCGTGATGGCATGCAGGGGCACACGCCCTTGTGTAGGTCACGCGAAGATGAGCGGGCTTCCCATCTGGTTCTATCAAGTGTGCGGCCAGCCACCTCAGCAACGCCCAGGCAAAAGGTGCGGTGAGATCAGCCAAGCACCTGGCAACGGCATCCGCGCGCAGGGTGCAGCACGCCGTGCGGGCCGGCTGCGTCCGGCGCACTGCAAGCCTATAAGGCCTCCCAACCACGTACGCAGTGCAAGGAGGTGGCAGCCAACATTTTTTCGCGCGCACTTCCTGCTGCAGGTACATATACGGTCCCAATGCACCTGCAAGCTTATTACGACGTGCGTGTTGCCTAAATCCGCGCTGGGAATGGCGGCTGGGAGCTCCGTCGAGCCATCGCTCGTCCCGCAAGACCTCATGCAATACCGGCTTGCCGGCTGCGTCAACGTTTGTTCCGACGGAGCTCTAGCAGTGCGCCTGCACGGCGATGATGCCTCTCCAGCCGCATGCGCACTCGCGTTTTGCGCTCGCGAGCAAAGGCAGCAGGAGCTCCTGCACGGTTGTACACCCGGGTCGCGCGCAAGTTTGCCCCGTCCATATCGTCAAGCCGCAGCTTGTAATGCTCGCATGCGCACACGTGGCCCTGGAAGTGAGCACTGCCGGTCAGCCCGTTTGGTGGAGGAGGTTGGCAGGCACACCGATGGCGGGCGCCGTGCCCGAGTGCGGAAAGTAAATGGCTCGTAGCCAGCCCATCTTCCACACAGAGCATCCGAGAGATTTCCACGGAACATCACGGCGTGTTTGATAGAACGTACACATCTCCCCGCACAGGATCAACTCAGCTCGAATATGGTGGCGCTTCTTACAACACGTGTCTGATTTGTCAGCCAGGCGTCCATTCAACGTGGAGAGACTCGTCGTCGTTCGGATTGTTGCGTGAAACCCCAGCGTGGCGCTACAGACAATCCTTCCAAATGTCATCGCAATAGCAGATGGCGTGGGATCAGAATACGTTTCCGCTTCGTAGCGCGGGATGCGTGCGACCTTCAGCGGCGCAAAGCGACACAAGGCTACTTTCTCTGAGCCCGGCATGGACCCGAGGACCGCTTCCTGGACGAGGGAAACCATATACCCCATCACACTCTAGCTGGCGGGCCCAAGCTGCTTCGCAGGGGCTCACAGACCTGGCGGGATTGCGTGCGCATGGAGAGCGACCAGGCGCTTAACCAGCGCACCACGTCCGACCCATGTTGCAACATGCAGCGCTGCACAGGGCGGCGGGAGCTGGGCTCGCATCAGAAGCTTGGGGCCGCGCCTCTGTGGTAACAGGGGAACCCGTGATATGCGTGAGGTTGCAACATGTTGCAGCCCAAAGCTTCTCCGAACGGAGTTGCCCCATACGCGACACCGTCGAAGCGCCGGCATCAGCACGGTCGACATGCGCGCCACATCTATGGGGAGTTGGCGAAAACACTCATGCGTTCGCGCGGTGGAGCGCGCTGAGCCACGCTGCAGCGTCCAGCCCCGACTGCGAGCGCAGCATGCCTCGGGCAGAGGGCTGAAGAGCGGGCAACATCTCACTCTCGTGGACGTAGGTAGAGGGTGAACACCACGAAGCCTCGTGGCTTGGCCCTCCGCCAAACTTCGCTACCCAAGCCAGGGTGCCTGGCACCTGCAGGCACTGGCCGTGTGCACGAGGCCAAACCGGGGCACGCAGTCTTTCGCAAACCGAAGAATCGCAGCTGGAGGTGGGCTTGCTAGCAACGTTATCATACGCATCACGACGTTGTTCGCAACACCGATTATCGCAAACGTTCCGGCTGCCGACCTCGTGCCCGGCTTTTCAAGCGATCAGGGACTTCACTGGCTGGGGCCCTGGCCACTGGAGCACCGCTTCTACGGGCCAGTCGAGCCCGAATGGGCGGCGACCGCCTTTGACTCGATCGCAGCTTTCCGCTAAAGATGCGCTGCAATGCGCTTCTTCGGCTCCGGTGCCCAAACAGGATGAACGACTTTTGCTGCATCAATTCAATTTCGCGACACAGCCACTGGCCAATCCTCAGTTGTGCTGCTGGATACCAGAAACAAGATATCCAACTTCGTTCAACAACCCATCAGAGGCATAGGACGTCTTGCAATGCGACGGGATGACAGATTGGCCAGCTTTGCAGCTCAATATTATTCAAAGGAGGCGTGCTGGGCAGATGCAGCACGCGACAGTAAGGGGATGTCTAAACACTCACTGTTTGTAGACATGTTTACACATGTACATAGTTGTCCCTTTCTTCTCCCGTGTGACCGCAAGCGACATCCAGCGCCAGCAGGAAACATTTACGCGCCTTCGGCTGCCAGAGGCGAGCACAAATGGGTCAGGACCTAAAGCAATGCAACGCGGCGCGGGCTGCAAAGGTGACACAGATGGTGGCAAGGGCTGACGTCGATGCTCGATCTTCCGATCTGGTGTGCGCGGTGGGAGCGTCGCACTCGGCTACCACGAGTAAGGTACGAACGATCCTGGATGGCGCGACGGCACGTCGCAACAAGGATGCGAGTTACGAGGGCCGAACCGTTGAACAGACTGCCAGGTTCAAGCTTTTACTTTTTGCGGTATTCAGGAGCTCAGAGCCATGAGCTGCGATCGCAATCGATCGCCGGCATGGAGCTCGGCGGAGGTGGAACTTGCCAGGCATGCTTGGCAGGAGGGCTCTCGAGCCATGGCGTATCACTCCACGATCCCAGGTGAAAGGGTGCAGAGCCAAACCGGCAGATCAGCGTGGCACGGGCAAGCCCTCGTGGATCCTCACAGGAGGGCATGTCCTTCACAGGTGGCTGGCAGCTGGCCGGCAGGCTCCGAGGCCTCCAGCCCCAGACGACAGCAGGCACAGGTAAGGGCTGCCTGAGGGCTGCAAGCCGAGAACGATGGCCTGCATGTGTCTTTTGCTTCCATCCGTGTGCGGCACGGCCGGTCTCGCCAGTCGCATACATTTTGGATCGAATGTGAACGAATCGGCTACCACTTTGCATTTCGGAAGGCGGGTGGGCTGGTCTCAAGCCTTCGGGCACAGGGATGCGCCTGCATCTCGTTTTCTGGGTCCGAAGGCTAGGACTCTCTCCATTAGATCGCAAGATTCGCCTGCGACGGGTGAAGGCCTCCCGGTCACATATCACATCATGCTGCATGCGCTGGGCATCCCTGCCGTGTCGACGAGCATCTCTAGCGTGGGAACCGTAAGGACGAAGTCCTCACGGCAAGCTTCATAGTGTCCAGGCAGACCAACCCATGACTCAATTACGCCACTTCAGCTTCGCTTGCTGGTCAGCGGCCTCGCCCCAGCGACTCAACAAAGTCGGGATCGTGCTCCTCAAGCTGATCATTGGCTGTGAAAGCAACCCTGCTCTGCTGATACAATAATTCTGAGCCCACGACGTTAAACAATACTTGTAGGTAAATCAAATTCAATATGATGCGCATCTCCCTGGCCGCCATGCCGGCATCCTGCCACGAAGGCTCCGTCACGCTGTAACCAGACAATCGTAAGTGGTGCCGGAAACAAGCTGGAAGCAAGTCTGGTCAACTTGACTCGTTGCGGCTTCGTGCAATCAAGCTGTTTGAAGCTGCAGTGGGGAAATTTGACAAGTTGCAGTGTAGGCACGAGCCGTATGGATTCACATGTCAACTACGCACGCTGCGAGACCAGAACCCCTCAATGTCGCCACACTTTTTCGCAATGCTCGAGAACTCGGTATTCCGGCGACATAGACGGCACGCATCCAATGTGGCAAATGCCGGGAAATATGAAACTGGAAACTTAAGCTCCTGCTCATGACCACGAGGGGGGCAAGCCTGACATCCTAGAGCACTTGCAGCCAATAACGTCCTGGGTCCGACTAGAAAGAATGCGAATATGTAACCTTGCCAGTCCAGAAGATACCAGCATCAGGACTATGTGTCGTAGCAGACGTTCAGCTGGCAAAGAATTGTGGTCTTGAACCTCCTGCCAGGCCTGCCGCAGAAACTTCCAGGGCGAAGACCACCACAGATCGTGCTGTAGGTGCGAGTAATGCTGTTGATCGACGTTCATGCACATGGCTATTCGGAAAACCTTTATGATTGTGCTGATGATGGCGAGGTGAAAAGTGAAGATGGTGAGGGTCCTGCTGATGAGTTGGGAATGATGACGACGACCGTAACAGTGTCGCAACACATATGGGGTTGTGATCTCAAGACGGTCGTGCTGCAGCCAGGAACGAAAGAGTTGTATGATATGGCGTGTAACTACTTGTGCACATCAAATGGACATGGGCCGTTCTCCGCACTGCACGTGAATTGCACAGCAACGGGAGAATCCTCCTTAGGTCGAAACGTTCGTCCCGGGGATGTAGTAGTATCAGTAGATGCCGGTAGCCGTGCTAGTAGGAGGGTGAATGTAACATGGGAGCATCATCACCATCCTCGACATTGCTTCGGTATGCCCGTTCGATGGATCATGGCAGCCTTATCCGCACCCGCGGCCGAGCCAAGCTCCGGGGAGGTCCCGCGGCTCGAATTCTGGCACATCCGGGGTGACGATACATTGCGGCAATGATGGGTTCCTGTAGATCTACAGTAGACCGTGATCTACGAGCCTGGCCGAGACTTCGTCCAGACCAAGTGGTGGCAAAAATTTGCCGACGCGCTCGCGAAGCCAATACGGGTCCTTGGCCAAAACGGCGTCCGGCTGCCCCTATGCAAACAGTGATGCGAGACCCAATCGTACGTCACAAAACCAGCGACATAAACCAGCAGTCGGACACGCTTGCTCCTTCAGCGCTGACAGCCACGAACAATTAGAATACTAGCTACGGCAATAACCAACTACGTGCCTCTGCGTTGCTCTGACTCAGTAGCATGCAAGCAAGCCGCCGCACGCGAGCGTGGCCGTGGCGCGAAGACATACCTTGCACTCGACTCTGACAGATCTGGAACCGTTTCGCAAACGGAAACTTGGGACTTGGGGGGGCTGGGGGGGCGGGGCGACGAAAGCTCTGGCTACATAGAGTTGTTTGGGGAGGGGTGCGTCGTGGTCGGAAGTAGCAATTCGGGGTTGGGTCCTAGATGCGAGGCAGTTTTCAAGAACAAACCACCCTGTTGTCGGGGATTTAGTCAACGCTGGAGTGCACGCGAAGTGTTTTGTTTGTCCGCGGGCTTCAGCGGTCCGCGGCTGCTGGTGAGACTCTTAGCCCCGAAGCTTCGGGGCGCCGCAGTCTGCAGGAGCGGTCGAGGATGTGCGTGACAGGTTCGGTGCAGCCCCGGCGCAGCAGGTCGGCACGTAAGTTCTGCAGAATGCTGTGCTGGCATCCACTGAAGTTCGCTGTCTCGCAGCTCCTGGGGCGCTCCGACTCGAAGGGAGGGGCAAGTGGGCACGCGGAGGAAGACAATGCGGTCCAAAGAGGGCGCGCGACTGAGTAGGACGTAGAAGGCAATCCAAAGGGTGGCTTGGGAAAGGCCGGGGGAATTGAAGATATCGAGATGATGGCTTCGAGGGTTTGTCTCGGTACGCGAGCTCGGCTGCGGTGTCTGTGTATGGCAGCTGTTGCCGCTGTACATGCGTGGCTGTAGGGTAAGCCGTTTGCAGGCTCGGGGAGGTGTTTGTGGCAGATGCAAGATTGTCAGCGTGTTAGGGAGGGATCTTTGATTCGGGTAGCTTCGGGGTCTCGGAGGATGGCGCCGAGTTGCGCGTATTGCCGAATGTGGGCCGGCAGGCCAGGATCGTCCGAAAAGCCGGTGCGCGAGGGTCGAGAACGAGCCGCTCCAGAGTGCACGGGCGGCCTCGAACGACACCCTGTAGCATGCGAGCATCCGATGTGCGCAAGAAGCTTCTCAATGCCTCTGACGGGAAGCCGGTATGCGAATATCATGGGTATTGTTGGTTCCAATCAGAGCCATTCATTAACAAAGCGAGCAACGTCAGCATCATTGCATGCCCAATCGGAGCCTGCTGATAAGCGCATGAGCACCATTGGGGCAGTGACTGTTGTTGTTGTTGTTGCTGATGCTGTTGAGCCGGTAAACGAGCTGCCGTCAGAGCCAGCAGGCAAGCATCACGAGCATCATTGGTGGCTCGTTTTCTCTATTTACAGGCGGTCTGAAACACCACTTTCGGATGGCCGCTTTAGGCGAAAAAGTGCGCGCGTGAAATCCGCCAGGGGATTGGGAATCGCTCCAAAACCTCGGGGCCTGCCCTGAGCCTTCAGGCAGAACGAAAGGCTCTCTGGGCAGAGTTTTCTTGACAACATGACACAGCACAAGCATCCGCCATTTCATTCTCACCTCACCCCGAGGAAAATCCTAAGCTCTAGTGACTTTGCCAACCGGCGTTGGCAGGTCATGCAGCTGCGTTGCTGGTAGAGTTCGCCGCGGACACGCAACGGTGGATCGGCTCGCTCGAACGGATCTCCGCCCTTTCGAGATTTCGGCTCTTGCGCACTCCAACTAAACTCGATGCCTGCTTGGCTGAATGTAGGCACGACGATGCAACGAAGGCAGTACCCATAAGAGCAACTCATGATCCCAAATAGATGCTTACAGTATCTCTGTATGTACAGCAACTTAAACCTCTCCAAACGGGTAGCCTTGGCCAGAAGTTTGCGAGTGGCCGGGTCCCCGCGGAGAAGGTGCGCCACAAAACTGAGGACCTGACAGCACGACAGATCGATGATACCTGCCGTAATGATAATCATCCCCGTGCTCCACATGCGAGAACCGTGTACCAGCATCCTGACAGCAAAGCTGCTTACATTCCACGGACGGCACCTTGCCACTGCCCCAACAACCGGATCTCTAACCTCTGCACCCAGAAGAACCACCACCACCACCACCACCACCACCACCACCACCACCACCACCACCACCTCCGCCCCTAAGAGAACACCGCCCAGATGCCCAGGGCTCCGCTAGGCCGTTGGAGCGGCGCCCACGGCAAGACGCGATCCATCGGCACCTGAAGCTGGAATGCGGGCTGATGCGGGCTGCTGCTCTGGTACCCCAGAGGCTCAAAACGGCATGCGGATGCAGTTGACACGGACCTGCGCGATGCATGGAGAAAAACCATCGTCCTGCGTGCGGCGACGTCGACAACAGAAAAGAAACGAAAGCCAAACAAGCTGTGAGCAGACCCTGGCGGTGGATGAAACTGCAGCACCAGTCTTATGCTTTAAATCCTACCCGACTGATCACTTCCACATCATCCCATACATTTGCTGTAGACTGACCCGAAGTAAATTATCCGACCTACTCCTAGCGAAGATGATGATGCGAGAAGGAGCGTTCCCAGGAAGTAATCCCATCCCCCTAATATCAAACGAGGCGGCGAAAGCTCGAAAAGAGCTTTGTATTAACAGGGGTGTGTCTTTTAGTCACTGTTACATCTGGGAGGATCTTGCTGCTGCTGCAGCTCTCGTGCTCCTGCTGTTGCCGTTGCTCTTGCTCCTGCTCTTGCTCCTACTCTTGCTTATGCTCTTGCTCTGCCGCCCCAAATTCAATATATCTTCTATTGAGTTCCCTAGATCTCCCAGAGGCCCCTTTTTGCGGACGACGGCACCAATCCAGCCGGAGGTGGTACGGTGCTAGGAAGCCAGGCCGCTTCATGGGATCGTCAACCGCTGCCTTGAAAGTGTACCTTTGTCTTTACTAGTAGAACTACTACCATTTTTCTTCTTGCACATTGGACTGGTGCAAAGAGGAAAAGATGGAGAAGGGAAGCGAAACTGGCTAAGAAGAACATGGGCCCAGCCCAGGGGCGGGAACCAGTTGCGGCCGTCCGGCGTTCCTTCAAAGACGATTTCGATGCGCTCCGTGTTCACAGATCCAAACGCGCCGTATGTGTTCAGAAGCCGCAGGCTCTGCAGGTTCATGCTGATCTCCGGCTCAGGTAGAAGCCGTCGCCGCTTCTGAGCCGGTGATGAGGACTGAGACTGACTCGTCTCTGAGGTCTCGTCGGCTTCGCCTCTGCCGGCAAGGCGTAAGAAGAAGCGCGGTAGCACCACTCGCCGCTCAAACGTGGAATTCATTCGCTGACGGCCTCCACCACGAGGGCCAAGGAGATTCCTCCAAACCGGCAGTGAAAGCCATACGATAATGCAGGCGGCCGAAATGTCACGCGTGAATTGCCAGATGCCGCTGCTCAGGGGGATAGCCACGGCTCTGGCACGGAGGACTCGCTCGGCCAGGGGCTGCGCAATGGCTTCTGGCAGAAGGCCCACCAAGGTGGCATCATCAAAGCACCACAGGCCAGGTATAATCGTTAGCCAGTTCAGGAAGGACAAGTTTCCGGTGAGGATGAGTGTTAACCTCAGACAGAGAATGATACGAAAGTTGCTTATATCGAACTGCCGATCGCCGGGCGATGGCAACTTCGCAAAAGGCCTCGTTTCTGCAACCCACTGCAAATATCTAATCTCTTGCGCGCTTGCATCTACACTTGTCGAGAGGCTGAAAGAGAATGTGCACTGCGCCGAAGGCTGCCAGTGCAGGCCGGCATGGAAAGAGCAGCAGCCAGGGCATCCTTGCATCGCTGACGACTGAGTTTAATGAGTAGATTCGAAAGCCGCAAAATCAATGCTGAGAATCCACGAAAGATCAGAAAATGGCCAAGGAACACAAGCTCGATGATGTGGTTGGAGGCAGTTGCATACAGATGCAGACTACGAGGCAGGTTGTGAAAGCAGCGAGACAGCGGATTGGGGATGGGCTGCGTCTCGATGTGGTGACCTCAAAGTCCAAGCTGGGGCCAACGGCTTGCGACAGAGTATCCTATCACACACATCACAAGCTCTGGCCCCGGCACATCGCAGTCAGGTCCAGCCAAGTCTTTGATCCCCTCGCCTCTTCGCAGGACCAAGTGGAAAGTGAATCACAGAAGATGTGGCGAAACACGGCCTACGCAGGAAGGTCTCAGGCTGTTTCGTGGACAATCCTCAAATAGCGCAAGCTCGAGGAGCCAGGCAAGTAGAGCAACCCTCGATAGGGACGAGCTGTCGGTTTTCATTCCACGTTCAGACCTGTGGTTGTCGATTCCGAGGTGGGATGCGAGTGCTCTGCTGACGTGTCTTTACCCATCAAGTCCTGTGTCAGACCTCTTGACTTAAATGGTATCTGTGCGTTCATGTGCGACAGCAAAGCTGAACACCTCCTGGGACCTGGGATCCATGATCCAAGCTTCAATCCGAAGCCCACGGGAGGCGAGGACTTGGTGAGCGGAGCCCAACTTCCAACTTCATGTGTCATGAATGTTGAGTAAAGAGGCTACCGTGTTTGCACAGTTGCAGCCACTTGAAAAAATGGGATCATCTTGGCACTGGCACGAGCCCTCACGAGCAGCCGAGCAGCCGGCCTTGATGAGCCCCGCTCCCAGCATGATTCGGAAGGCCAGCCAGCGGAAGGCCCAGGGTGCGAGCATCGAGGGAGACGCGGCCATGGCTCCACCTCTACACAGAAAACACACAGGACCTCCATTGTGGAACCCCGTACTTCCCAAGCACTCCACCTCGCCTGCCAAAGAGAGCGGTGCAGCGAGTGCTTGGAGCAAGGCCGTCTCCAGGAGCTGGGACTCCCAGCCGAAGGAGTACCAGCGCTGCCCTGCTTTTGGAGCAAAGGTCCGGGCCGCCGGACATCAGCCGGGGGGCTTTGGGCTTTGAGGTTGCACAGACTTGGGCTTCCTAGGTTCAGGTTGCATCGGCTCACGTTCACCTGGTGTGAGTTTCAGGGTTGCGAAAGCAGAGTATCCACAAACAAGGTGCAGGAAACCCTGCTCTGGGCAATCAGGCAGGGTCTGTGCCTACGGCCACCAGCGAGATGTACAGCAGCCAGAGTGTGAAGAGGTGCAGCGTGGAGGCACCACCTGGCTCTGGCTGGAGAGACGAGAAGATGTCCCCCGGCTGCCGAACAGTCAGACAGTCAGAGTCAGAAGATGATTGGGAAACGACGTCGGTGTCTGGGGCCGAAACATCCTGTGCAGCCGAGCATCCCACAGCAAAGGCTATTCCAGATAAGAGCAAGCCGGCCCAGGCCAGGCCATCTAGCCACGAGTTCAAGGGCCTCGTGTTCGTCGTGTTTCGACAGCTCGAGGCTTTTGGCGCCCTTGTCGTCTCCGTGAGTGGATGTAAGTGAGTAGCGTCGAGATGAAAGAAGCATTTTGACTTTTTAAGTTTCGCAGACAGTCGCAACTTAAGCGAGTCTACCGCACACACGCTTCAGCCTCTCCGGGAAACCTGAAGCAAGGACGAGGCGGCCCGATTCGGGTCCCTTCAGGTGCTCCCAGAACGAAGTGTTACCAAGTTAGGAGTTGTTGGCGAACCAGTGCGTTTCAAAGGATAAGCTTTCTGGAACCGCAAAAAGACGAACCTGCGACGCTCAAACTGGCCTGGCACCAGCAAACCACAGCAGACTGGGCAGCCGCTCTGCACGCAAGACGAAGCAGCGCACCTGCATGAGGGGCGCTTCAGCGACCTCTGTGCGTGTTATGGGACCGGTAACCGCTAACCCTGAAGCTTGTCGCCCACCTTGCCGTGAAAGCTCAGCTCCTGCCAGTTCCCAGCAGTTCGGGCGACGGAGACGTCCACCCGTCTCAGCAAATGCCGCGCTGGGAGGATGCCGTTGTCACCAATCAGAGCCTTCCGAACAGAGCAGGGGCTAAGCAGAGCACTGTGGAGTACTTTTGGATCATATTGCCACCTGACTCACGGCAAGGCCTTGTTCTGCTTCAGAGCCACCAGGAAGGCGATGAAGAAAATCGCCGAGAGCCAGCGGAGACTTGGAACAATCGAAATAGTCAAAGCGATTGCTGCTGCTGCCGTTCTTGCTATGTACCGAGTTCCTCTTCCAAGCACCACCGCCAGTAGCACCAGCACTAATGCCACTCATGCTCCAGTTAGTGCTGCTGCTTCTACTATAACCTGATTGTAGCACATCACGGTAAGACTGCGCAGTCATCACTGGCGAGGATGCTAGTGCTCCAAGACTTGAGAAAAGCGTCGACAGCACGCGCGTGAGCCAGTAGCTCCCTGCCAGAGGTGCTGCCACTGGCCGACTAGCCGCAGCCACCGCGACCACGGCAGCCAAGGTGCCGGTCGCCAGGCCTCCGACGGCGTCTCAGCGGCAGGACAGGTTTTGGAGCAGGGTTAGCGCTTTGTATTTAAGCCTGACTGACCAGCCTGTGAAGGCGGCTTGGATCCACGGGGTCCGGCCCGACTCGCAGGCTGCGGCGGAGCGCTTCGCAAAGCTCCAGATCTCTAGCCAAAGCCCCCGCACGTCAGTGATGACACAGGCGAGGCATCCCAGAATGGCCGGTCGCTTCAGGTTTCCAGCGGCTGAAGGCTCTTCGAGCCTGGCGCCTTCACTCATGCCAGAGCGAGCACAGATCCGAAGGCTCGGTCGGCGATTTACAGCAAGAATAGCATGGACACGAGGAGCACGCAAAGGAGGCGCAGGTCGTCTCTGGGCGAGTACACCAGAGAGTGTGCCAGACTGCACTGGTGCTTGAACCAACATGCTGCATTCGCAGATGGCTGAGGACTCTGAGGACTGTTTTGACCCCGGTTCGCTCTGCATCGCCTCGTTGGAAGCCTGTACCTCGGCGGGAGCGCAGTTCTCCAGGGCTCGGACCTCAGCTCTCTGCAACAGAACCGCCAGGGAGCAAGAACTTTTCTGCCGCTGGTAAAAAATACTACTTACTACTAGTATTATGGCGACCGCGCGTGAACAGCCAAAGATTCTGCTTCACATTCAACGTTTAAGTCCTTAGGTTGTACGGCTGACGCGGGGTAGATTCGCGTGTAGTAATGAGGTCGGTACCACTATGGGCTTCTTACGTTCGGGTTAAATAGGATGCGGCTAGGACGGCTTGGTGGTCCTGGAAGCTCGGCCAACGCACGTGGCGGTGCCGCGGCTTCCGCAGCTTTGCTGTGAAACCGGTTGCATTCCATGACGATCCTCCCCTACTCCGTGCCAAGCATAGCAAGCAGAACGCAAAGCTCTTCGAAAAGTCCGTAGCAGTGGCTCACGTTCAACTTGTGCAAAGGTGCGTGACACTTCGATCGCGATTTGTGACAAGTTGCCCGGGAACCCAAAGCTGGACGAAACACAACCGGGGCCCCCACAAGAGGCAGAATGACTCCATATTGTGCCTTGGCAGCTCTGGGTCATTTGGGTCAGGCTTGAGAAACGAGCAGCAGCGTGTGAAGCTGCTCTACAGACATCAAGCCGTGTGCCACTTTTTGCCCGCGCTACTTCATAGGTGTCTGGTGACAAAGGAAGACTGCAACGGCAAAACTCGAACAATAGATGTGTTTCAGCATGAACGTACTGCGGTTGCCGGAGCTGCGATGCTTAAGCTATCCTGCCCGTCTCAACACTTTCCTAGAAGCTTAGAGATCCGGTGAGAGCATTGGCCCCAACGCAAAACTAAACCGATCCACCTACGTTTCCAGACTGGCAACTATCCTCTGCGCGGGGCTTGCAACGTCTCTTGCACTGGCTGAGCCATGTCGCATGTCGTCTTCGGAGAGCGCTTCTCAGTTCTTGCTTGGTTTGATGCATTACTCGGGGGTAGCATAGAAAGCTCAAGCCAGTATGTGAAACTTGCAAAACACAGTCTGCTCACACGCGTGGGCAATGGCTACAACCTGATGCAGCAAGCAAGCGAGTCAGTCCTAGCATCTGATATCCCCTGCCCCTCTCCGCAGAATTACATACCCGACAGCGTCACGCCGAAGAAGCATGGAGTTCGGCCCCTTTGATGCCTCGAATCTCAGCAGTTCCGGCTCAAACCTTAGCGTGACACTGTTTCAAGCCATCAGACAAGACAGCACAGCTCACTCCAACCAGGGACATGCTGCACCTTCCAGGCAAGCTGCGTAGTACTTGGCATTTCGCTTGTCACTGGTCTTCTTCATGGTCATGTACCAGTCCAAATGCTTCATCTTCCGCCTGGAGATATCAAGTCTCTGCATCGACGCGCAACTTATCCCAGGACAGGATGTTAGGGCCACTGGGAGAACTGATGATGAGGCAAAGGACCACCCAACCAGAAAGACTAACCGTGCAATCCCTGGACAAAGCTGCTCAGTCCCTTGGTAAATTGGGTCTTTCAGATCTCTTGCAGTTGGTTTGATTCGACTGCCCAGAACCTACGGAACAGCAAACTATACAGCAGAGCCACTGCTTCTTGACGAAGTCTTCGCGGATGCGATGCAGGGCCATGATGACCGCATGCCTTGGCACAAGGCAAAGGCATCAACCTCGATGACATGCTGCATGATCGCTGCGGAGGCACCAGTACTTTCCGTTCACCTCTTCTTCGAAAGTGATTTCGTCCCACCTGGCAGCTCGAAGCCACATAGAAAACACGCAAGCGGCTGTTGTGTGCTACCCAGCTACCCAACTACCTGCCTGCCTGCCTATCCATCTATCGATCCACCTATCTACCTGTCTATCTATCGGTCGATCTATCCACTTGTCTCTCTGTCTACCTGCTCATCTGTCTACCAGTCTACCTATCAGTCTATCTGTCTCTCGATCCATCCATGCGCTTATGTATGTACGTACGCACATATGTCCGTATGCATGTATATATGTCGTAAATGCAGTTGCATGCGTAAGAAACTTTTGGATGAGAGTAGCATCTCTCCCATGCGATGTTGCTTGTGCACACTCCAGGTCCCAGGATGTACCAGGTCGCCATCCCCAATGTGCGGCTGAGAGACTGCAGATCACCGTCCTCACGCTCATGGCAGTTGTCGAGGGTGATGGGTGGCAACTGGATGACCTGAGATGCAGTGCCAATCAAGTGGAGTCGGGTAGCTTTCTTCCCCTGATCATTTACTGGCACGCAGAATGGTTGCGCAAAGCGACAAACGACCTAAGCCAGCATGCAGGGAAGAGAACGGAGAAACTGTTTCTCTCGTCAGCACTACCATTGACATCTAGACTGATAATCGTTCTTCACGCATGCTCCAGCCGATTGTACCGAGAAGCCTACCGAAATGGCATCAGGTACGACTTGCAGCAGCAGTAGGAATAGTAGGAGCAGGCGCAGGAGCAGGAGCAGGAGCAGGAGGAGGAGCAGGAGGAGGAGGAGTAGTGGTGGTGGTGGCGGTGGTGGTGGTGGTGGTGGTAGTGCTGCTGGTGCTGGTGCCGGTGCCGATGCTAGTGCTAGTGCTAGGCGTTAGGGCTCCTTCTAGTGCTAGTGCTAGTGCCAGTGCCGGTGTCGGTGCTGGTACTAGTGCCAGCGTTTGTAGTGGTTGTAGTGGTGGTAGTGTGGTACGATAGTAGCAGTAGTAGTAGCAGCCCCAGCAGAAGCACCAGCACTGGCACCGGCAGTTGCACTGGCAGTGTTGCGCTGGCAGTGTTGCACTGGCAGTGTCGGCTGTGGCGGTGGCAGGAGCGGCACCGCATGGTATCTGTTCCAGCTACCAATATGAACAAGTGCGCCTCCTTCAGCTTCTCCTCGGTGATGTCTACGCCCTTCTTCCAGTCCTTGCAGTCTCCAATACGTTTCAAGCCTCTAGCGGCCTCTGCACACTTTCCAAGCATCTCCCCTGTCCTCCACATCCTCCTCTGTGAGTTCGATCTCGCACCAGGGGTCTTCGGCTTTTCCCACAGTCACTTTCACCATGCCCTCAGCAGAGCTTCAGACTTCTGGGCTCTCGCTCCATTCGTGCGAAGATCAGCCGGGTCAAGACTGAACTCTCCCAATCGTGTCGAGTGACGGGCGACGTGGCTTTCTCCGGGCGAGCGAGGTACTCTGAGCCCAGGGGCTTCGCAATCCGACATAGTCCAGACAACCCCTCCCGGGACAGGATTGCTGCACGAGGGCGCGATTCCACTGGACCAGGTGATCTGGCATCCGAATGCTAATGCAAAGCACATGCATCTTTATCGTGCTGCCGACTGCACGAAACCCTCTCCCTCCACAATCTACTATCACAAAGCTGGAAGCATTGGGTTCTGCGGTTGACTGATAGAGACATAGAAAACAAAGCCATAACCGAAGTGGACATATTGAACTCACTGGAAGATGCTCCCACACTTTGGTGGAATCTAAGCCCTTTCAGCAGTCTCTGGAACTCACCTCGGATCCAAAGCAGAGGTCACGTCCAACTCCAGACGATGTTTTGCGGCTGGCGTGCTTTGTTCTAGGCCAGCGCGGCCCAGGGTGTGTAGTCTAAACCTCGGATGTTCAGAAGCCCTCCCACATCCGCAGAGCAGGTGACACCGAAGTAACAGGTCTTCACATGCAAGAGCTGCCAGGAGGCATAATACTTGGCATTCCTCTTGTCACTTGTCTTCTTCATCGTCATGTACCAGTCCAGGTGCTTCATCTTGCGCCTACAAACAAGACTTGGCTATTCCACCACATGCAGCAGTTATGCACACAGTAGACGTCCGAATTCCGAATGAGACCACTGCATGCCAAGATGCTGCTTCTTTACGAAGTCTTCTCGAATACGATGCAACGACATGATGACGGCATGCCTAAACTGAAGGGGCTTGTCGCAGGCCAGAAGACTAGCTTAGCATGCCCAGACACACAACAGTCACGACAACTGCAAGCAGTGGCTGATACAAGTTGCCATCATTATCCGTCATTCATCGTCTTGCCAGTCGAATCTGGCTTCAACTGTATGCTGATGGCATTGGTTCCCTAGTTGGAGTCATTAGATCACAAGCAGGCGGAGAATGCAGAAGCCAGGCCAAATCTGTGCCAAGACACCAATACTTTCCATTTACCTCTTCTTCGAAAGTGATCTCATCCCACCTGAAAGGAGCTTGACATCGGGTTCTCTTGTCTGGGACATTTGGCGAAACCTGGAGAGAAGCAACCTCACATCCAACACCACAAGATGCGGAAGCTGGACAACCCAAGTTGCAACAAAGGACTGATCACGAAACTGGGGATTTCGGGGTTTGACCGTTTAGGGCCGAGGACTCAGCACCTCCTGAGATTAGCACGAGAACTCGCATATGTACAAGATTCGCCGCCAGTCTTTCAGAACTTTCAGAACAGAGCCACAGATCCACCGTCGCAGAAGCAGCCACCCCGGGCTCCGTGGCCGAGGAAAAGACAACGAATCTGTCATAGCATGGCGCAATGGCACAGTCGCGTAATAGACAAAAAGCACAGTAGAATAACAACACGTTGGCGCAATCGCGGCATAGCGAAGCATCACAGCATGGCATAGCGCCCCATAGCACCCGACAGCACGGCACGGCATGCAGAGCATAAATCGCATGCAGAGCAGAACTCGCATACATCGCATGCATAGCACGTGTTCACACTGCGCATGTCTGTGCGTATGTGCAGATACATACCTACATACACACATACACACATACCTACATACCTACGTATATACATACATACATATACACACACATATATGTGTGTGTACACATGCATGGGCTTGGTCTGTGCTCCTTTGGCTCGTTGGCTGATCTATACAGGTGTCTAAATCCACAAGATTTCAGGCGAGGCGCTGCAGGTCGCCGTCCTCTCGCTCATGGCAGTTGTCAAGTGTGATTGGGGGCAGCTGAATGACCTGACAGGGAGTGAGCAGTGGCGGTCTTAGGGTCACAGGCTAGGGTTACCTACTTGTAGGTTCATGGATCTCCCGACTTGCCTTACCCAACTAGCAAGCAGCTAGCCATGAACCTGCCGGTGTGCTGACAGCAGTTGCACCTCTTTGAGCTTCTCCTCTGTGATGTCGACGCCTTTTTTCCAGTCCTGTCTGTTTCGTTGAAACACGATTTGGTTGGCTTCAACAGGAACAAAGCTGGGATGGTCCCAACTCCGCACACACTCTCACAGCGGGCATTCGGGCATCCTGCCCTGCTCGTGGAAGACTGTCTCTCGCAACGTGGGCAGGCCGATGATGACAGAATCAGAGCGCCCAAGTGCTCCGAAAAGCCATCGAACACGAAATCACGTCGGAAACTCCCTTCATGCACCCAACTTCCACAGAATGATGAGAGCCTGAGAGGCTGGACAGCCTTCACGCAGTAGCCAAGCCCTGCAAGCACCAAAAAACCTGAAGCCGAAGCCTTCGAGTCCAGAAATCATCAGTCCTCGACGTCCTCCTCTGTGAGCTCGATCTCGCACCAAGGGTCTTCTGCTTTGCCCACGGTCACCTTCACCATGGCCTGAAGGGCCCGATGTTCCAACTTTTTCCAAGCTCTTAGTAGAGGGCCTCAATGAAGCCTCAGCTCCCAGCTGCAGCGAAAGTCCGGCTGTGGCAACAAAGCTAGAGCTCAAACGGCTGCAGTTCAACAGGCGGTGGAAGGGGGTAGCGCAACGTGGAACGTTGCAGTGCCCGGGAAAGCGTGGATTGTAGTACGGGTATAAGCTGTCCACAACATCAGAGGCACCATAACACGACAGCCCCTTTCACACTCACACTTCCAACTTGGTCAATATGGGCATCGACAGCTTGTAAGCTCCTGCAGAATGCACTGAACTCGACAATACATGAGGCCAGGGCCAGGAGTGCTGCGTTGCTGCGCATGGCAGGTCCCAGCTGCTCCACAGGCGCCTGCCAAGGATGGATGACAGCGAGAAGTGTGAAGGGAAGCTAGGTGTCCTCCTGGGCGCGGGGCTCTGTTCTTAAAACGGATGCTTGCCCTGTTCGGGACATGTGTGCGATCGCCCACCCACGCTAGGCTACACAAGACGCCGCTTCAACTCTAAGAGATCGCTGTGCTCAGGCTTGTCGGAACTGAATGACATGCGAAGAGACGGCACTGCACTCTTGAAGCTCGGGGTCTGTTTGTGTTGCCCCTCACATCTGGGTATGTCTACCAGCACCCGCTTAAGGATGTTTAGAGAGCGAGAATAACAAGCTGGAATGCGGACCCTGGCCTCTGGAAGAAGGCAGCCCATAGAGATGTGAAGAAGGCAAAGCCTGGGTCGAATTCTTGGGTCCCTCAAACGAAGTACGATCTGAAGGCCGACCTCCCAGCCTTTTTCTTTTGAAGGCCGGGTTTCCCGCAATGCATCCATCCGAAGATATCGGTTGGCAAACTCCATGACCTCCAGGATCCCAGCTGCCCGATGAAACAGGATGTTTCTCGGAGAGATACCCCTGCAAATTCCCTAGCTTTGCTGCAATCTCACTGCCCTGCAGAAGCAAGAGCCTTTTTCTTCAAATGCCTTCAAATGTGGCTTGGTGGCGACGCCTCCTGGAACAGCAGGAACAAACCTGCGAGACGTCAGCGACATGCACGTACAACTTCAAAGGCTTGACTCCGTGTTAGAGCTCAGCCGGAAGCGATTCTGGCCCGGATCCCGTTTCGGGAGTGGCTCTGGTACGTTAAGTCCCACAACAATAACCGCCGCATTGTCGGCCTTGGTGGCCTTGCCTGCTGCCTCCAGCACGGCTTTTGCAGCTCCTTCTGCGGATTTTGTCTCTCGCAAAACCTTGCGAGCCGTGGTGACGGCTAACTGCTCGCGCAGTCCGTCCCAGACTCCATCTGTGGCAAGGATTACGAATTCCGTTGTTGGCTTCACATTGATGATGGTAACCTCGGGCGTGCAGCTCAGCCCTTGGATTTTCTTGCCGGTCTTGTCAACGACGTCTCCAAAGGCGCGTGAAACCTGCACCCTTCCATCCACATACCCACCTTCCACATTGACGCCGAGCTCCTTCAACCGCTGATATTCCAAAGCATTTTTCTCCGGATTGTGATCCGTTGTTGTAGTGCTCACCTTCCCGTTTTCACATAAGACTGCTCGACAATCTCCGAGGTTCAAAAGCACGAGCTGATCCTCTTTCAGCAGCGCAATGCATGCCACCGTACCGGACGATGTGCCCGATGCAAACAGCTTGGCCTCCTCCGCCAGTTGGGTCTGCATAAGCTCGTCCACGGCAGCGAAGGCTTGATGAGCTGCTTCTTCCTTGCTACAGTCTTGTTGCAGGTGATGCCCAAGCTGCTCTGGAAGAAATTGCTTGGCCAGCAGGGTGGCCTGCTCGCCTCCGTGCCCGTCGAAGACTGCAAAGCAGGCATTTCCTGCGACGTTGTCATGGATCAGGACGCCGTCTTCCATCCGTTGCCTGTCGTTCTTGGCGAGCGAGTACCCATGCTGTGTGTTGCCACCGGTGGCGTAGTCCGGAAGCCAGGATGGATCTTTTTCTCTTGCTCCAAAACACTGGCAAATGTTGCCCATGGCTCACACGGACAAGCCTTCACAACTAAGTCGGTTTTGCAATTGAAGCAAGGATGCCCACACATGCCCAGCGGCTACCCCACCGAAGCGGAGAGCTCTCTTTGTGCAAACTTTCCCATTGACTCTGCAATTCAATGTATGTCACAGCTGCGCGGTCAACCCTGCTCTAGTTTGAGCCACAAGCAGGGCAAAGCATCGTCAAAGACTATAGCGGCATGCATGCATACAAGTGCATGGAGCTATCTAGACGACCCTCGCGCAGACCTTATCGCTTTGTTGATATACCTGTGTTTCACAATTGCCGAGGCTTGCTTCCTCGAACAGAAGTGCCTTGCACAGCAAGAGCTCTAGCAAAGCACAGTCTGTATCCGTGCTGTTTTGGCAATGATCTTGATTCACCAAGAGAAACCGTTCGTGCTTGCATTCTGAGTCGGCTTTAGAGTTCAACTCCCCTTGACCTGCCATCTATGGCGTAGTAGTGCGTAGTATCCATCATCTTTAGTACAAGTGAATGAGTGAGGCTTGCGGTGGTCAGTCATATTGCGAGAGCCTCGAGGCAGGGCAGAATGATCTTGTCTAGCTCCTGTGGCACGACGAAACATGGAAACCTCCGCCTTGTTCGGTACCTTCTTTGGGACCTTCCTTTCTACCCTGGACGACCGCAGGTTGCAGCACGCGACTGCTGTGCGGTTGTGACACAGCAGATCCGTCCTGAGCCTTCAGGTTGTCTGCAACTCGATCAAACTGAGTCAGCCTAAGCCGACGGAGTTGCGAAGGAAAATGGACGCGGAAAGACAATCGGGCATGAACAAAGTCGGCTTCTTAGCTGAGCTGCGCAAGAGTGAACTCGGGAAGCTCTCCCTGATACCTGGAGAAACATGAGCCGGGCATGTGTAGCATCTGTCAAGAGTGTACGCTTAGGAGTTCCTTTGGGGACTTGGCAGTTGAACTGACTTGCAGTGGCAGCAACCTGACTCCAGAGCTGCTTTGCCCACGGGCCACGGGCGCACAAGAAGTCGTCGAGCATGCATAAGACCTCGCACTGGTATGCACGGACTCTGTCAAAATCACATGCTTCTGTCGGAGATGTTCCAGTGCGAGGAAGCTTTCCATGGCCTCCATTCTTGAAACCGCTCAATCTTCTGAGCCAGCCTGAACCCTGAGCATCGTTGCTCCGTGTTCCTCATGTGTTCTCATGTGCGATCTATCAGCACCATTAGCCTACGGAGCTTATCCATCAGGCCCATCAACTTTCACGGCACCCGAAGGCATGCAGAGTCACACGCATGTGCCAACAAAATAGGTGTTCAGGCGTGGCACCAGCAACACCTTCAGGTTCAGGCCTCCTCGTCACGGAGGGGCCGGGTTCCGCCACTGAGAGCGGCCTTGCGCGGCAGCCGGTCCCGCTGGCCCGCTCTTAAAGCTTACACGGTCTCACGAATTCGATGGAGCCGCGACAACTTCTTGAACCCTCAGAACGCGTCTCGGTTCTCAGTGATGCTGGAAAGCCGGGCGACGAGACGGCATGTAGCTTTTCGTTAAAGGTGGATCGCGTCTGTCGATAGAAGTCTCAGGCCCGGCATACGAAAACCACGTGAACCATGAACAGTCAGGCAACCGCGACTGGCTCGACTTCATGCTACGTCAATCATCCGTGATTCATGCCCAAGCCTCGGTGGGGTCCCAAGCGAGGCCCCATCCCCTGAGTCGAAACGTAGGGTATGTTGGTGCTGCACTCGCCGAATGCTATCATCTATCTGTCTTGCTTGTCTATCTATACTCCATCCATCTACTAACCTACCTCTGTCCGTCTGTCCTTCCGTCTCTGTAGATAGATAGATACATAGGTACATAGACACCGAGATAGATAGATAGATAGATAGACAGTTGGATACATACATAGAATAGAGCGCGAAAGATGGATAGATAGATTGGCAAATGGATAGACAGATAGGTAGATATGTAGATAGATAGATAGATAGATAGATAAACAGATAATGATAAATAGACAGACAGTGATAGAAGCATGGGTAGATGGACACGCAGACGCACAGACACACGGACATGCAGATAGCTAGCTGGATAGCGAGGTTAGGTGGGTAGGTCCGTAGGTAGGTGGGCAGGCTGGCAGATAGGTAGGTGCGCAGGCAGATGGCTGGATGGATGGAGGGATGGATGTGTGTATTTAGTATATGCACACACACAGATGCATACACAAACATACATAGACATACTCCTATGCGTAATATGCCTGTGCGGGATTTTTCTACTCTGTCCTAAATGCTGCGAGAAACGGAGGGCTCTGTCCTGCCTCCTTTTCGGGGTAAATGGTGACATTTGCATCTCACAGACGAACTACGGATTCCACATTCTGACTCCACAATAAAGACGCGAGCGGATCGAATCTAGGACTTGACACTGAAGGCTACGCGTCCTTCCCAGCGTCCCCAGGATGACCCGAATTCTTTCTAGCCCTTGCACTGTGTCTCCAGCGAGCTGTCCGGCAGCGGCGAGAGCAGCTCCTGTTGCTGAAAGTGTGAGGAATGACAATGCTTCAGTCCTCAGAAGCCTGGGCAACCGGAGACGAACTCGAGCTGCCCGAAGTGGCAGGAACTGATTGTACAATCATCTTCTGCTAGCTCCGGCTTCAGACCCTCAGCCCTGTCCTCTGCATCTGACAGGTCACTCAAGTCCTCCCATGTGGCTCTAAGGGATCTGGACTCACATTGCAAGCGCCCGCAAGACGTCACGTGCTTCGTCATAACTCTCACTCTTTGTAGGGGGGGGCCTTCGACGGGGCTGTTTGATATGGCTTTGGTAGCGAGATGACAGTCTCAATATGAAAGGGCTCCAAAAGAACTCCACTCCGCCGCTCTGTATCTGCAAGAACCCTGCCGTTGCCTCTGCAGCCATGTCCAGGAACCTGCGAGTGTGCGCGGTGTCGCGGAACATGCGGTGTCGGACACCAAACCCGGCCAGGGATCAGCTGTGTCAGGACACCGAGATGCCAGTCTCAGGCACCAGGCAACGGGGAGACCAGGCATGACTAGGCAACCGGGGTCGGCGCTTGACTGATATTGATATGCCTGACTCACTGACTGAATGAATGAATGAACGAACGAATGTGTGCATGCATGTGTGGGCATATAGACTCTGCTACATGCGTGGTGTATTTCAGCCCCGGGGCCTCCGTGAGCGTAGCTATGCATGTAACTCGAGCAGGCAGTTGCGCGTCGTTTTCTGATCGCGGCTCGGTTCTCGATTGCTTTATGCTGGCTGTATGTTGCTCTTTATGCCTTTCGTTCTGTCTGCAGTTGTTGTGTGTTTCTCTCTGCTTGTCGTTTTCTCCCTTTCTCTCTACATGTATCTTTGTTCATCTTTATTGATCTTTTCACTGTCTCTGTTTCCGGGGGAAAACCCCGGTCTGAAGGCCCACGAGCCGATGGAATTCACACCTGTTGGTGCGCTGGACGGGGGGCTGTGAAACGGCATCTCTCGCGTACTGGTTGTTCGGTTTGGTGCGTTTGCGAATCGATGAGGCGCTGGTCGTGATCCGATGAAGCCAACCGCTGCTGTCCCGTTTCTGGAGGTATCTTGCTCGCCAACAACTTTTCTGTGGCTCTGGACGGCTTCTTCGTACGCATCAATGACAACATAACTTTAACACTCAACACAAGGCCACACGACACGACACTGTTGCCATCTCTCGCTCCCTCTCCCTGTCTTCCTGTCGATCTCCTGGTGTCGAGTTCGCCTGTCCCGGGGAGGCTGACACCGTCGCCCATGAGGAGTCTTGCACCCACCGAAACCCTTCCATCCCTTCCCTTATCTACACGCCGGCGCCGTACCCCGTCGGGAAACCAGCCCCCAGCCCTGCACCCCCCGCCGCACTGTGGAACCCCGACACTCTCAGCACTGACACTTCTCCTTTCTTCCCTGACTCGCCCTGTTGGTGCCTGACTCGCGGTTTCTCCAGGAACCTGCTCAGGTCCTGGGACAGATGGGTATTGGCTCTGGCAGTTTGATCAGTTTGAGTGTGGACGCGACTTCAAGATTTGGGCCCCGGCTTCCCGTTCTGCTCGCGCCCGGGGGTGGCGCTGCGGCTGCTTCACATCTGTCGTCGAAGTTCCAGGTGCCGGCATGGCTTCTGGAAACACTTGGGGGATGGGGCGGCTTGTCATGACTGAAAGCTGCAAGGCGCGGGCTTCGCACCCCAAGTCAGGGAAAGGTGAGAGTGAAGAGACTTGAGATCGGTTAGGCAGATCTGGCAATTCGCGACTCTGAGCATTGAACGGCGAGGGCCCAGAAGGGCAGCAATGAACAGTCCTCAGCATCTTAGAATACTTAGAATCTTGAACTTATGCTGGAACAAGGCGTAAGGAGTGTCTGTCCTTTTTCAGCACACGAAATCTCCGACAGAGCAGATACTCAGAGAAACCTCTACGTATGCTGAAGGTCTTCATGACCCTGGTATGCGGCATGCGTTCTTAGACTTCCTCCCTGTGTTTGCCGTGTGGACGGCTCATACGACTCTACGTTGCAAAGGCCGCAATTCCTCGGCTCAACGCTGCACTTGCGAGCTTCAACCGAGACAGCGCGCATCAAAACAAAGCGCTTGACGTGCCGTGAAACGGTCCATCTAAGGCGATCCAAGATCCTGAGGTCACTCGTCTATCGTGGAATGATTATCTCATGAGCTGCTCGCACAAGAGGGCAACCTAACCTCACAATCCCGTCAAGCTGCATACTACACGCCTAGTGCAACTAACCCAAAAGGGCTGGCTCACAGCAGCCCCAGTCGCGTCCGGTGGAGGGAGGGTGCTTCGCAACCTTCGAGGCATTCTCATTTCATGCGTGCACGGTGGGTGTTAAGAAAATCGCCGGGTGTTGCTGGCCAGTGAGAGTGAGAGAAGTGTCCAGTGTGGACCAGCACTGGCCTTGAGAGCGCTCTCGACGGGGAAGCCCGGCCCCAACCAGCAAATGTTACCTCAGCTCCACTCATCACAGATTCCATTGCGGAGCGATGGTGCGGAAAAAGTCAAGCACTGACCTAACTCCTCAGGCCTAGGGCCTAGGGTGCAGATTGTTTGGGACCTACATCCGCGTAGATCGTGGCCCCTTTAAATTTTGCCCTTCTACTGTAGCGGATGCCCAACCGCAGCCCTTTGAGGCCGGGGCCCAAGTATCATCTCGTAGATGATTACCTGCAACAAAGGCAAGCAAAGTCTCTGATTCCATCCTTGGCCTCTGCGGCTCAGGAGTCGACAAGCACGTTCATCGCCACCAGGGGGTACCGCATAAATGTTCGCATGGCGTGGAGGAAGCTGGCCACCTGCGTGGGTAAACTCTGCTTCCAAGTCGGCTTTGGCGGCTTTGGGCCTGGTTCTTGGGCCCCAGGTTCTCTCCCACGACTGCAGAGTCCAGGCCGTATTTCCGCCTTGGCCAAACGGAAGATTGAAGACATGTGCAATCAAAGCAGAAAGTCAGGCTTGTGTATCAGCCCGCTTGAGCAATATAGCATGGGGTTGAACTGGCGTACCAATTTTCAAATCGAGCGCCTTCAAATGCGCAATTGCATATGGTTCCGTCGAGGTCTCGTGGAACAGCAGGCATTCACCTGCGAGACTTCGTCGGAACATGCAGAGGCAAAGTCCCCAGCCTCAGTCCTTCTTGGGAGCAAACAGACGGCGCTGCCCCGGCTCGCGTTTTGGCAGGGGCTCAGGGATGTTCAGGGCTACAACAACGACGGCCGAATTATCGGCCTTGGTGACATTTGCGGCCGCTTCCACAACTGCTTGTGCAGCAGCTTCTGGGGACCTGGTCTCCCGGAGCACTTTGCGGGCTGTCGTGATTGCTGTCTGATCTCGCAGCCCATCCCAAATGCCATCAGTGGCAAGAAGTACAAACTCTGTGGTGTCTTTGACGTTCACGACGAAGACTTCGGGCGTGCAAATAAGCCCGGGCACTTTCTTCCCGGTTTCACCGGCAACATCTCCAAAAGCGCGAGAAACTTGGACTTTGCCGTCAACATATCCCCCCTCGACGTTTACACCGATATCCTCCAAACGCTGTTTTTCGAACTTGTTTTTCTCCGGATTGTGATCCGTTGTTGTAGTGCTCACCTTCCCGTTTTCACATAAGACTGCTCGACAATCTCCGAGGTTCAAAAGCACGAGCTGATCCTCTTTCAGCAGCGCAATGCATGCCACCGTACCGGACGATGTGCCCGATGCAAACAGCTTGGCCTCCTCCGCCAGTTGGGTCTGCATAAGCTCGTCCACGGCAGCGAAGGCTTGATGAGCTGCTTCTTCCTTGCTACAGTCTTGTTGCAGGTGATGCCCAAGCTGCTCTGGAAGAAATTGCTTGGCCAGCAGGGTGGCCTGCTCGCCTCCGTGCCCGTCGAAGACTGCAAAGCAGGCATTTCCTGCGACGTTGTCATGGATTAGGATGCCATCTTCCATCCGTTGCCTGTCGTTCTTGGCGAGCGAGTACCCATGCTGTGTGTTGCCACCGGTGGCGTAGTCCGGAAGCCAGGATGGATCTTTTTCTCTTGCTCCAAAACACTGGCAAATGTTGCCCATGGCTCACATGGACAAGCCTTCACAACTAAGTCGACTTGACAAATTGAAGCCGCAACAATATGCTCAACTACGCTTTCTTGGCAGGAGCCTAATGGAATGTGCACTTGAAGCTAGGATGCAACTCCGATTGTTTACGACACTGCGAATTGCTGAGTGAGCCCGAGGCAGCTCAAAACTAATCCGGTGCTCCCCAATCAGGAAGCTCATTCATGTCGTCCGAGGCCAAGGGCAGGAATCGCTTCTCGTTCAGAATGGCGGCAGCATTCATGAGGAGCAGCCCGGCCTTTCCGCACGCATGGGCAGTCTTCACACAATCTGACATACAGCAGAGAGCTCTGAAGGCCTCAAAAAGGTGCACCAAGCCGATCGCCATCGGCAGCGTCAGTGCCCGGAGGCGACCTTCACAGACACGGCCGAGGAGGAGTTCATTTTGGAGGCATTTTGGAGTACCTGCAGCTGCCCCAGGCGTCCTTCCCGGAGAGTCCTACTCTCGCCAGTTCCAAGCCACAGTGCACCCGGCGAGGCAGCAGTCAAGCTTTTGCCAAGTAAACACAAACATTCCTCAGAGGGTATCCTGGTGAGGCTCACGTTCGGGGGTTGTGGTGGGTCAAGTCTTGATAACTGGATATGCGCCTGTCCCAACTCACCCGTGAACTGCACCTGCGAACCTGCAAGCATTTCTTTACCTCGCTCTCTCGTCATGAACCCGCACTCGACGCATCACCAGATGATGTTTTGAGCTTGCCGCACTGGCACTCCATGGAAAACGAGCACGGGAGTCAGCAGGCTCAGACGCATGTAGCTGCAGCACACCAGGCGTGACAAATCCCGCACGACGGCACCCCTAACCATCACGAATCATGCTCCTGCTGATGCGGATTCCGATTATGCAGGAACCTCCCTTCAAGTCATACCTCGTGTCGGCGGCCAGCCACTGCTGTTTATGTACACTCGACAACTGCCCAGGCTGGAGGCAGCTGTTCTAAAGCACCATCAAGGCCGGCCCTCACGCAACAGCGAGAGATCTTCACTTCTGGGGCGACACCTGCCACCAACGAAGGCCAGCTCTGATCTCAAGCCAACGGTCGGGCATGTCGAAGATAATCTTGCCAGATATTCAGGCACACGACGTGGAGGTTCTACAGCATGGATGCATGCACTCGCCTGAACTAGGACAATGCCTGCTATTTTCGTCGGACTCCTGCGTTCTCATCCGCTTTGGCCAACAGTTGCTGGCCCCGGAATGGTCAGGAACTAGAGGTGAGAATGGAAGGCACTTGCTGGGGCCGACCCGAATGAACAGAAGTGTCCGAGCCCGCCTTTTGTGTCGCTGGTGCTTTCGAGACGGCACCAAAGGTCACAGAGGATCACAGCCCTGCCTTATGGTATACTATAGTATATTATGAATATTATGGTATACTACAGTATATTATGGTATATTTTCATAGCTACGGCTTCAACAAGGCTGATGCTTGACCTCCGTGGGAAAATTTGGTGGATCTGCAGCACTGGCTTCCGTCACCAAACAGCCTGTTCTGGCTGGAAGCTTGCAAAGAGGTCTGAAAGACTTGAAGGAAACGGAAGCCCTGAGATGCAGAGCGTGCGTAACAGGCCTGCTACGCAGGCAGCGTAGATGCAACTTTGAGGCTCGGCACGATGTGCACACTACAAGGGAGTGCTTCAGCCGGCTTGGTAATCAGGCAAGAAGCAATCTTACGAGACTTCTACACTGTGCACAGACTATCATGAGCTGCCATGAATCCAAGTTCGGGCCTTGCATCCGAAGTACATTAGCATCAGTGAAATGGTGCCACCTGCAGGACCGCTCAACCGGTGGTTTGACCGTGGCGAATCCTGGCCTTTGCACATCTGCGGCTCCACATCACTCCTTGCAAGGGCAGCGGAGAGGCAGAAGAGGAGGTGACTAATGAAGTTTGCCGTGGCGCATCGTATTGGTAGCGCTGAAGTCCATCTGGAATTCCTTGGCTCTCCTGCGAAGTGGAAGAATCCGACAAGTTGAACACGTCTCGGTTAGAATTCCTGCCGCTGCTACAATCGCAAGCCATAGCAGGAACTGATTCTAGCCATAACTACCCTGGGCTCGGGCTCTAGGGGATCAGACGGTGCCGTGCGCCTTCCCCTTGCCGGTGGTTCCACCAAAATCAATGTCGGTGAACTCCTGGGACGAAGTCTCTGTTAGGAACCTTGCGAACCTGAGACCCTCACAAACAAGGCCCTGCGGGTGGTGTGCTGACTGCACACGCTTCTCATGCCTTGTATGTCGAAAGCATGGAAAGTATTAAGTCTTGATAAGTCTTGACTGACAAGCTTCCAGGCGCGAGGGGTCGGTCTTGGCTTTATTCTCCAGCATGCCCTCCTGAAGCCTCTGTCGCAAACACCACTTGCAGCATTCATCCGCTAGTCAGCGGGAAGCAGACATCAGGGCTGGTCTGAGCGAAGCATGTACTTCCCGAACATGCTGCTATGCGACTACTGCAGCACTTCCAGAGGTGCTGAGCCCATGGCATGTCTATGAGTTTCGCAGGTCGACGTTCCAGCAGCGCTCGAACCTCTTCAAGGTGTTCGAGAAAATGCGAAGGTAAGGCCCTGCGCAACAAGGAAGCATCAACTGGCTCGGAACATGCGTTGCAGCATTGGCTGGAGCCCTTACTCAGAAACTTGAGAGTCACGAACTTGCTCCAATGTCCACCAGACTGCCTTCTCATGCGCCCTTCTAAACAAACCTCTGCCAGCTCTGGCGATATCTTTCCTCCGTCTGGTTTATTACGACTCCCCCCTGTTCCATACCAGCATCCATCCCCTGAACCCAAACCATCGAAACCATCCCGGCCTCTTTGAAAGTCAGCTCCGTGTCACGAATACTTCTCTTCTGTGTTCGCCAGCGCCAGTACCTTGGCTGCATGGAAGCTGGCACATGTTGTAGGAAGAATTCAACCTTGGGCAAGAAGCAGCAGCACTTTCGCTTGCAAAGTTGACCTCACACCATGGGTCCTTATGCCAAGCATGTCCTCACTTCGAGCACAGGTTGCCAATGAAAGAAGGCGCCGCTGTAGACCACGCAAACTGTCTCGAAGACGCCCTCCGACGCAAAGTATGAGATTCTAAGGCACAGGTCTGACCCTTGACTAACTTTCAACTGCCCTTATCTCTTGAACAAAGCATTCGAGAAATTTGGTTACCCTGCTGCCATCAGGACAGACTCAAGAAGCTGCGAGCTCTACTTTTGAGGGCATTGCGTTGCATGACATTGTGCCGCAGCTTGTAACATTCTACATACATGTGTTGGCATGAGACTTTCTCCGTTGCTGTATTGACCTGTGCTCTCGTATTGCACTATGTGCGGTTCCGTTCAGGACACAAGTCATGATATGATTACACTGTTTTAAAGTCGATCCTTCATTGTAGACTATGCTGCGGTTCGGAAAATCCTTAAGTACAGTTTTGAAAAGTGGGATCATACTATACGGGACAACGTGGAGTTATCTTCGTCCTGCTCTTGCTCCTATACCACCACCACGACCACCACAACCACCAACAACAACAACAACACGACGATAACAACTACTGTTGATGTTGCTGCCGCCTCCTCCTCCTCCTCCTCCTACGGCCACTGGTTGTACTGCTACCACCAACAATTCCCAACAGTGTACGCTGCTCGTTGGGATTGGTACCTTAATAGCAGCCTCCTCGGAAAACATAGCTGCAACTATATATGTCAGCGCTGTTGTATGGGATACGACATGACATGTTATTGTCTGGAACCTTTGTCCTTACTTACTGCGATGGCTGTGTTGGCGATGCACGAAGCTATCCAGGCCACTGCCATAAGCTATCCGCTCTGCAACACCTTGTTGCATTCGACCCAACCCCACGTTCTGTTCCACATGAGTTCAGACCGTTATATGCATGTAAATATGTGTATATGAGAACGTAATTATATGTGGATATATATATATATATATTATACATCCACACATCGCCAAAAATGCAAACAAATGTTGCCCCAGATTCCGTTTGGTTATTCCACATTACTGCACGCGGCCGCACCCCATGGCAAGTTTTGTACAGTCTCAGGGGCTGGAAAATAACCCCGTAACAAATATCCTTATCCCTGTGTTGTTATCGTTTTATTTTCTTCTTATCGTTTCACTACGAAAAATATGCGTTATCGTTTTGTTATCGTTTTATTTTCTTCCTATCGTGAACTCGACGGAAAAACATCCAAACCGAACACGGACATGTCAAGACTAAACTTAACAGCACGGGGCTATCATAGTGTTCTCGATATTGCCATACATCGGTATGCATGTCTATGCACCTGTATACAGCAGTGTGTTCAATACGTTTTGGTATACTACGTATCAGTGTGGCGAAACATCCTCATGCCACCTCATGCCTGCGTTGTCATGCAAAGACTAAATACATACATTATATATAGACTGCATACGTGCACGCACCGACAAACCTGTGCATACTAACTTTAGAGTGCGTGTCGGCGTCTGCAGATCGACACTTTCTGCAACCACGGCTGCTCTTGCAACACGAACGTGACGTACTCCCACAATCATGTGTTTGTGCATACAGATATATGTATACACACACACGCGCTGTGGATTTGATGTATTGCTGTGTAGTCATACACGTCGCCAGGGTGATACCCAGAAGAATGAGTAGCAGCAGTGGCCACACTGCTGTGAGAAGCGTCACAATGAGTGCATACTGTCTGTATATTTTATAGGCCAAGGGTCTGACTGCATCCGTGGGAACATTGCTAGTGTATAAATAAAAGCCTGCCATGATGTAGCATGATGCGAAGCATCACGAACTAGCGTATCAATAAACTCCGAACCTGATACCTGGAAACCCAAGCTAGGAACAGTGGAAGTACTGATAAGGACATGATGCTCTGAAGGAGCACAACGGCAACAATGTGTCTTCGTTCAGTATCAGAAGACAGGGCAAGGGATGTTGCTATCAACAATTCAATGCTGGCACCGCTCATACTACGATCAAGCCAGTAAGGGTCTCATAGGACCGCAGTAAGGATGCCTTTATGTTCGCTGTTGGTGCTTTGTTGCTGTTGGTGTGGGGGAGGGGTATTATTCCGATTTGCTGTTGGTCTGGGGGGGGTCGTGTTTTGTTGTTCTGCTGTTGGTGCGGTGGGTTGTTTCTGTTGCTGGTGGTGCGGAGGGTTTAGGGGGGGTGTTTTGTTTAGCTGTTGGTGCGCGTGTGTAAGATATCTGTGTATATATATATATATATACACAGTCTCTACATTATATTCTATCCTATGACACGACATGACAATATGTCCCATCATATTACGTTAAACTGTATAATATGATAGGCCCTGACCCAGCCCCGGCCCGGGAGTTGTTGCAGAGCTTGGAGAGCCGGCCCTCGAGAAGGCACTCGATGACCATCCTGGCTTTGGCTTATAAGTACCTTAATAGGGGTTATAAGTAACTATAAGTATAGTTACCTGAATTGTAACCCTAGTTACTAAGTCCCATGACCCTTTAAGTGGGGAGTATGGGGCCTTGCGGGGGTGGGGGTTTAGGGTTTTGGGATTTAGGGTTTCGGGTTCAGGATTTGGGGTTTCGGAGAAATTGTTTTAAGCAGAGTGTCTAGGGTTCTTTGTGGAAGCGACCGCGGAGGGACTTGAGTCTCCTCGAACCCCTAATGCCCACAAGTTTTGCTATCCGAGAGGCTTAGTGATGTTTATCGACACGCAGGCAAGCGGGAAGTTGTGCTGCGCGTCTTGCGCTAGCAGATAAGCCGCTTTCATGAGGTCGAAATGGTGCGCGAAGAAATAGAACATTTGCATGACATTCAGAACACCGCCAGAACGATTCAGGTCCTGGGTCACCGCTCTTGACACGTGCAAACAGACAGGTCAAACACCAACTGCTTTGCTCCGCCGAGTTTGATCCTCAACCACATGCTCCTTTTCCTGGGGCTGACATTTTTGCGGGCAAGGACGCGTAAGCTTCTAGGATGAGACCCAACCCGAGGTCTCCGCTACAACTGCGACGTCTTCTTCTCACAGGTCGGTGGGTTGTCTTGGGGTCCCTGCCTGATGTTCGCGGATCTCAATAATGTTGGCTCTTCTGGAACACTTTCCAAGCAGACTAGTCATAGTCAGAAAAATCTCTCTGGGGACAGGCTTCAGTCCGCTCTCTCTCTTATGTCTTCTTCGGATGGATGGGAGCGAAATGCCTTGCCAAGGTTCCGTTCTGGGATCTCCACTCTGAAACCCCAGCAGCTCCCAATGCCTGCCAACCGTTGGGCAGACCTTGTTCCTGGACAGCTTTCCGTACATCGTCCGCAGCATTCGGTGGTGCACGGAGTCGTTAAAGTCCTTGCATGCGTCATGCGTTCAAAGATAAGCCTGAGCTGCAAAGTGATAGAGTTTCTCCAACACACGCTGCCAAAACCAGGAAACAGCTGGCTGACAGCCAACTCAAACCGGGTATCAAAGTGTGTGACTTTGAGGAAGAGGACCAGGTCTTTGTCCGCACAGAACCTTGTACCGCAACTGGCTCAGCGATGGCTGATTACCCGACAGTCTTCATGTCGTGCGGTGAAGCACTCAAAAAGGTTGTAAGTACGGACCAGAGCATTCAAGCCTCAGGGCTGCGATTCTTTGAAGCGGAGCTGCTTGACATGACGGCAATCTCTGCAATACGCTTTGGAATCCTCTTCAAAAACATAGCCGACACCGTCGTACATGTCAAAAGCGCCAAAGATCGATGCTGTCCAAGACACCGCCGGTCCAGACCCGGAACTTCAGACCGGGGTCTTTGCCGCGGCTTCATGAAGCAGCCAACACAGCCAGCCATGTCATCCTTCCAAAGGCAGAGGATAGAATGCCCAGGTAGAGAAGCAATCTAGAACGAGGGTGGTGAACTTGCGGGATTTGAGTCTTACCATGATGTGCAACCACTGCCCATTCCCAAGAACGACTTTTTAAACATGGTTCACAGAACTAAAACACATGCACAAACACGCAGGCTGGAACTCCTCCACCATCTCCTCTCGCATCTGCCGCAATGCAGCTGGGTCTATCTCCAGCTGGAGCAGCCTGGCGATGCCCCTATGCGTAAGCTGTCGTCAGCAGCATCGAAAGCAGCTGCAGCAGCAAGGCACGCAGGAGGGAAAAGCTTCCGCCGCAGCAGGGGCAACACCTGTATACAAAGAGCAGGTGCGGCACCAACAGTCGCCATTTATAGTAGCACATCCTAGTACATCTGTGCTTAACTAACCTTAGCAACATATCTCGACATAGTTGCACTGGATCTCAGACCAAGGAACCACTGCGTGAAGTCCTTGTAACTGAGGGGTTGGCTGAGGACGTCCTGCTCCGCTCAACTCGGGTTTGCCACAGGTACACCTAGCACATCCTAGCACCGGATGTTCCCAAACTCGCAGCAGCTGCTTCCAAGACACATCAGCCGAACAGTGGAGCTTCGGGTGCAGATTAGCATTGAAAACTAAACGGGGTTCGTTCCGGAAATCGGCTTGGTGATGCTCTGTTCCGTTCTGCTACATGCAGCTATGTTACAGTGCTACCCGACAGTGTCGCATTGAGTAGTGGACTTCCTGACTGCTGGGTTCTCTCGTGTCAGCATGTCACCCCAGAGCCTTACCCCTGCTTAAACGACGACTGGTTTCCACTTGCTCTGTAGCTTTGATTGGGTCAGAAGCCATGTAGTGACGCTCCATGTCTTGCGGGCCCAGCGATTGAAGCTTTGGGGAGGAGCTTCAGCTTGAAGCTTCTTGACGCTGCGGTGTCGTCCTGCGACACGGCGACGACGCCCTTGGACTCGCGAGCATTCGCAATGAGCTCATCAGTCCGGCGGGCAATCTCGTCCCACTCCTTATCCAGGGTGGCGTCCTGCAGTCAACCATAGGCTGAACGAAGCAGGACCAAACAAGCTGCCTGCCGTCCCAAAAGCAACCCCGACGGCACTCCTCGTCTGCCTCGTTGCGAACGGAGCTGTTTGCAGGGGAGGTGTTCTGTGGCACCGGCTCCCTGCAAAAGAGAGCGTGCAGAGACCATGGACGACAGCTGTGGCAGACTTCTTCCGAAGGCATGGCAAGCTGAGCACCTAACGCTGTCCATCTTTCGGCTTGAGTACTCATGCATCGAAGTACTGCAGAAGTTGCAAGGCCTCCTCTCGACATTCTCCGCGCTCTCTTGCATAAGATGCGCCAGCGCGGCTTGATTGGAAGCCTCGCTCATGCATCGGGACTTTCGGGCGACTTCTGGCACCGAACTACTTGACCTGAAGATAAGCCGATAAACCTATCGATCCGGTGATACTGGACAACCCTGCACGCTTGAAATGTTCCAAAGACTCATAAATCACTACAGCATGCCAAAAGAAGCCCCCGATTCAGCGAGCTCAGCTCGTTGCATGATGTTGCATGTGACATCTTGCGAATCTCACCATGAAGCGATGTTCTGATGTTGCGTGCATGTGTACCATCGCAAGAAGGGACACACGTAACTTCGATGGCATGCAAAGAGTAAGCAAAGCAAGACATCACCTTTGCTGCAAATGCGGTAACACAGCAAAGCGCTAACTTACCCGGCTTGCCGGCGTATCTCATAGTGTCAGCGCGTGTGAGGTATTTCAGCGCGACTGTTCAGGAGACACGAGGGCATTTCAGTTCTGGGATGCCCACCATGCATTCCGGAACGAGACCATTTAGGACCCAAACCCAAATACTGAAGCCTATGTCCAAAGCCCTAAACGCACAAGCCGCAAACCCTAAGCCGTGAACGCAACAGCCCAACAGCCAAGGAATTCTGAACCTCCAAATCTCAAACCCCAAGCATCCGAGTCCGCACTGCCCAATCGACTCCGAAAGTTAAGCCGCAAACAAACCTTCGAATCGGACGCTGCATGTACTCAACTCCTGAACCCAACCATGCGTAAACGACAAGCAACAGCCTAAACTGTTTGAGTCCAAAACCCCACACTCTCGCCTTCGAAGAGCTCAGCTTCGAGGCCCCTGTCGAAGCCTCGGTTGGAGAACAGGTGCTCGGCTTCAGGATAAGGTTTCGGATTGAAGCAGCAGCTCTACCGAATGAAATACCATCGTGGCACATCGTGGATCGTCATATCCGAAACGGTCACGTCACCACTCCGAAACATGTTCTGTCGCACTTCACAAAGGAATGCACGCACTTCACAAAGGAATGCTCTCGCGGAAAAGTTGAAGCGTGGAAGCGGCTCGTGTCTTGCGGAAGAAGCACCGCGGGCACTGTGAGACTCCGCGCCGTCGACGGCATGGCTCCGGCGGCATCCGGCTTGTCCGAGCTGTCCTGCAGGATTTTCTGTCACTGTCATGGCTCCCTCCGAAAAATCTTTCTCGGACGCCCAAAACATTCCTTGCCTTGTGTAGCTTGGTGCATGCAGACATTTTGACATCATGACGAGACTGCACAAAAGCGGCCGAAGATGCGACATACGGTCGTGACCTGGCCTTTCCACGGCTAAGCGGCCCTGCTGGCTCGGCAACCTGGTTTCCAACTGTCAAGCGGAGCAGGCACAAAGGGCGAGCAGTTTGACTTCCAGATTGCTCCAGTGATGCTGCTATCGAAATCTCGAAGCTGTCGTTCGAGAAGCTGCCCTTCCAAGAGGCCAAGGAGCCACAATTCTTCGACTGCTTGTGGCTGTGGCAGTCGGTGCTGCTGCGCGCGTCGCGGCCTCGCACAAGCGAAGCCTCCTTCCTGAAATTCACCGCACACGTGTGCCCCCCTACACTTTAAGGCCATCTTCACTGAATCCGAACACCTTGTAGGTCCTCAGAGCCCCGATGCTGTCAAGAGCTTCAATAGTAAAGACTTCCAACTCGCAGCTCGGCAGCTTCAAAGGAAAACTATTATTGTTCGAGTTATCAGTATGGTTGCTGATCTTGCCGTGGGTCTTGTTATTGGCTGCTGTTGCTGCTGCCTTTACTGTTGCTGGTGCTGCCGTTGCCGCTGCTGCTGCTGCTGCTGTCGCCGCTGTTGCATCCCGCTACCGCTGTCGCTGCAGCTGCTGCCGGTTGAGTAGTTTGTTGCTGTTGCTGTGTTTGTTGTTGTTGGCAGCGCGTGCGTCTGCTGCCGCGCGGGTTGGAGCGATTTCACGACTTGCATGTGCTGAAACTCGAGGTTTGGCACTTTGCTCACCAGGAAAAGATTTTGCGGTTTGTTGTCGCATCGGTTTTTGCGGTTTTTTCTAGCCAAAAATGGGACAGCCGATGGGCTATTGCCGACTCTCGACGTTTTGCACATGCCAGCTTAGACTTCCATTTGTATTTCAGCTCTGTGCAGGGGTTGGGGGGGATGGGGGGGGGTGATGACGTCCATGCGAATGCGAATTGTGTGTTGTGCTTCTCTTGTTGACCTTATTCTGTTGCGTTACGTTGGTGGGGAGGGGAGGGGAGGGGGGATGGGGGGGGGGTGATGACGTCCATGCGAATGCGGCTTCTGTCTTGTTGCTTTGTGATTTGTGCGTTGCTGGGGAGATGGGGGATGGGGGCAATTCGCATCGGTTTTTGCGGTGTTTTCCCAAAACTTCCGGGCAGCACTGTGCCGACCCTCGACTTGTCGCACATGCCAGCTTGCACTTCCATCTGTATGTATTTGACCTCCGTGCAGGGGTAGGGGGGGATGAGGGGGGGCTGATGACGTCCATGCGAATGCGGCGTACATGTACTGTTCCTCTTTCTGCTCTGTGCATTGATGGGGAGGGGAGGAATGTTGATGATGTTGATGTTGTTTTGCATGATGTCGATTGCTTATGCGGAAGATTACAATCGCGATGACGATAGCTACGATAATAACAATGACAATGACAATGTTGCTCCCCGTTGCCCTGGTTGTTACGTTACTTGTAAGACGCCACCAAAACAAAAAACACTCATGCTTTCTAGGCTCTTCGCGACGGACCCAAACATCAACAGACATAAAAGACGAAAAGCATGGTATTTGCGCCAAAAAACCTCACCAAAAAACAAGAGCAAACTACTATGGAAAAACACTCCGAGACATCGTCTTCTTGATGAAAACCACACAACACTCGAGGTTTTCAAGCTTTTCACCAAAAAACCTCCAAAATTTACACGACACACCGCGCGCGGCGGCAGACGCACGTGCTTCTTTGTTGTTGCTGTTGCTGCTGTTGTTGCTGTTGCTGTTGCTGTTGCTGTTGCTGTTGCTGTTGCTGTTGCTGTTGCTGTTGCTGTTGCTGTTGCTGTTGCTGTTGCTGTTGCTGTTGCTGTTGCTGTTGCTGTTGCTGTTGCTGTTGCTGTTGCTGCTGCTGCTGCTGCTGCTGCTGCTGCTGCTGCTGCTGCTGCTGCTGCTGCTGCTGTTGCTGTTGCTGTGGCTGTTGTGGTTGTCATTGTGATTCCAGATGTGATTGTGGTTGTGTTTGTCGTGGTTGTTGCGCTGGTGTTGTTGTTGCTACTGCTACCGTTTGCACCTGATACTACAAGCCTTGCACGACTACGAGACTAAGCTACCACAATTCAGACAATTCGGGGTCCATAAGGTCATGAGGATCTCGTTGCAGCAACGGTTTTTGCCAACGGTTGAACACACTGACAATCATGAGGTGCCGGCTTCATTCGTCCGAGACACCGGCGCCGGTGCCTGCGAGGCATTGCTTGGGATTCATGTCGAGACGGTGAGGTGATTGCAGACATGCGTAGTGATGTTGTGAGCAAAAGGAGAGCGGTGATCCCCAACTCCGGGCGATTCCAATCCTACCAAGACGGGTTCCTCGTCGATGGGACCGAGGATGTCCGCGAACATTTCATCCACGGCATTTGACCTCGCCGTATCCTCCTTGCATTGCGAAGGCTCGTAGAATGCAGCATGTCGTCATCGAAGACGAGATTCAAGGCAAAAAGTCTCGGCCCTGCAGCTTTTACCTTCGTAGGTCCTATCCTATTTCCCTCCAGGATACAAACTCGCTCTACGAGCATGTGTGGCACCCTTCCTGGTGGCGATTCATCGGTTCTGCAGGCTCCGCCGGGGACGCTGTGGCCGCGAATCCACCCACGGCAAAGGTCACCTAACAGCGCACACCAATAGAAGCACAAACCCTAAATGCCCTAAACCCTAAACAGAGTCAGAGTTGAATCAGCGTTAGGGAAGATTGTGCCTCGGCTGCGCGGCCACTGGCTTGGCTAGGCAGGTGCTCCATCGACAGCTCGATGCCATCGTCCTCATTGTTTGGTGCAATCCAACACTTCAGTGCTACAGTGCTTTTCTTTTGGCTTCAGTACTTCTCCAAACACACATCATCCAACCTTCCGGAGTTGCACATGCACGGGAAATACATACATGCGAGCCCGCCAGCCCACCAGCCAAACAGGCTGGCAAGCAGGAAGCAGACAGATAGACAAGACAGGCAATCATAGTTGGCAAAGCCTGAACCAGCCTAGCATAAAGTAGCTTAGAACAGCATTAGACAAAACAGAACAATACAGCAGGATGAAGATGCTGCAAACAACATGATGCAATCTATCGAATCTAAAGCACCATCACATGTTCTCTCGTAGTGCAGGCTAGCATCAAGCACCCTAGAAACTATGACTTGTGATGCAACATACTCTGGCAGAGTACGGTGTGAACTGGTATGTTATACAATGGTGTGATATGATGTAACATAATGATGTAAAAGCGCAATGCAGTGCAATACAACACAATACGATGCAATATGGCACAAGATAGCAATATGGAATATGGGATAATGTAATTAAACACAAGGGCTATCAGATGAAATTGTGGAATATTCATAGTTATATCAATATTCCTTCAATATTAATACGGGTATTAACTTTATTGTTGGTGTCAATACTAAAACTGATATAATTGATGTCAGTAGAATACCTTATACTTCTACAAAAAACAACATAGTGCCTACGTTACTACTATAGAGTATTGTATCACATGGTACACTACCGTAGGAAAAGACAGTACAATATGACATACAAAACATAGTGTAACCTACTACAAGGATGATACAACATAATATAAGACAGTATGATATAATGTACATATAAATCTTAATATAATGCAATACAAAAATTACATGGCGTAACACAGTTACACTTTTACGCAATATAGTGCAAGAAAACAACATGGGATACACTACATGATACTATGCTAAACTGTATGACATGATACGTATACTGCAGGATACTATACCATGGTACAGCATAGTGTAGCATTGCATTGCATAGCCTGGTACTGTACATTGTAGTACACAGGAGGCACAGTGCTGGCAAGTGAGCACAAGCGTTTGACACTCACCTCTGCTCACCTCTCAAGTTTTGGCACTCTTCCTTCCTTCAGCGACATCGACATTGGCGGTCCTCCTCAGCATGACCAGATGATCGTGGAGCCGATTCCTCCCTGGGACGAGCATCGTGCCCGACTCCTTCCCGCTGGGCTGCACCGGCAACCTCGACTTCTGCCACAGCCTGTGCACCAACTTGACTTGACAGGTGAGCACAATGAAGACCGGAAGGCAATGATGGTGTCAGGTTCAATCTTTCAGGCTGCACCACGGCACGGCAACGACCCGATTCCGAAAGGCCTCCTCAATGACAACCGCCCCTCAGCACATCCGTTTTCCATACCAACATCTACCCGCAGATCGTCGCCGCCTTGCCGGAGGGCATAGCCGGTGAGTCCGCTGATTCCGGCTCCGGAGCGGGCTGGGTAGGGGCCTCAGCGACGGTGGGAGTGCTCAGGGCTCCAGGGCCAGGTGAGAAACGGACCCAGTCCCACCATCTTAAATTCAAAAGATACTCAAAGCCACAACCAGCCACTCTTCGAACCCTCCACACCCCTCGAGCAAAACCCTGGCCTCCTTTCGAGAGTCAGCGGAGTCCGAGCTGATCTCCACCTCACTGGCCTGCGAAGGCCAAAAATCAGACAACCAACATATCATGTGCACGTGGAGGCTTCCATGCTCATCGAGACAAAGGGACGCAGGGAGGGGGAGGGAAAGAGGGAGGGGAGGTGAGAGAGAACCAGGCATGCAATATGCAATGACATTCTGCATTGCATTTTTCTGTGGACCGTACGCTGCTTTCTTTGAAGGCATTGAAAAACAAATTGAATCGTTCTGCCTGGGTTTGCGCCGTACAAAAGAGATGTTGATGTCTGACTCTGGTTTCGCTACGGCTGCCGGAAAATCTAAGTAACATTCGATTGAGGCGCTTTCAGTTGGATTACTGCATAGTTTGCCGAGCGTTTAACCGACCATTAAGTACGTCGGTGTGACATGTCAGCGCTGCAAAGGAACGACCAATTCAGGTGCCGCGAAGAACATGTTGACGTTCGTGTGTCAACCGCTTACTTTCAGTTGCAAACCTACAAGCATCTATGAAACGGGCAAAACTAAAGCAGAGCCTAGCAAAGTTGACAAGCTGGTGCGTGACCTATCGGCGTACATCCATGCTGCACGAGACAGCGTGAAGTTGGGATATGAATTAGAATGCGATACGGCTTCGTGAAGTTTCAGATTCAGTTCCGTATAACCCGAACTCAAGCCCTGCCAGTTCTATCTGAAGCTAGCACCGCCTCCCTTCCGCTCATGCTCCCGAAGTGCTACTGCAGCGCTACGGCTATGGGCAAACTGCCTGCTGGATGAGCTGCAGCAAGTCGGCAGAGGCGACGCTCTCACCGGACTCCGAACCCTGTGAGGTGAGACTCGCACAGACAGCGCACAGAGCTCTGCACAGAGGATGGAAGCCTCGAGGACACCGATGTCCCCCACATCGCCGACTTCTATGGCGGGAGGCGCCTGCAAGGAAAGGTCTGATTGGCCGCCGCGACAGCTGCGAAACATCCGTTGTTGCCGGGACGGGGAGCTTCAGCCAGCTCCTTATACAGGTAGCAGTCTCTACGGCATTCGGTGGGCCCTCCTGGCGGCTGTGCCGTGAAGAGTCCGCAGCTGTCGCAGCGGTGGAAGCCGAAGCAGGATCCTGAAGAGGATGCTTGCGCAGCAATGGCAGATACAATTACTTTCCACGTAGTTTTGGCCAGCGAAAGCTCGCAGAAGCACTGCCGATTTAGGCTGGGGCCCGGACACTTGCATCTTGCAGGCCGATGTCGAAGACCAGATCATCAGCTCCAGCCTCCACCTAAGGAGATTTCAATGAGAAGGCCGAGGTTGCCATTCTGGCAACACTTTTGCTTTGGCGGCTCCCCTCTGCCCGGCCTTGGGACCCGGGGGCAGCACCGTCAGCAAGGAGTTGGCCTGAGCAAAGCTCGAGTTTACGCGGCCCCTGGCTCTCTGCAGAGCCCTGACGTAATTCTTCATAGTGATCCCCACCTGCTCTGCCATCACCGCCGGGCAACGTCAAGACCGGCAAAAGGGCTGCGTAACCAGTTACGGTATGATATGGTTGGATTCGCACATGACGATGTCCACATCCTGTTTCTGCTCCCTGTGTCCAGCTGGGCCATCGGAACGAGGCATGGGTATCACTGAGTATCCACTAGGCTTTGCGTGATATGCTACAATCCGAACGAAACGGTGTACGGCCACGGAACACCGAGGTTGTGTCTGCCTCTGTTGTCAAAAGTTGTTGCCCCCACCTGCCATGGATGAAATCCTACTTTGGGCCGAGAAGCTTCAGTCGATTGCCCTTGCGGTAAGATCAGGCGCAACGGTGTCCAAGCCCGTGCAAGACAGCGAGTTTTACAGAGTTTTCCAAAGTCACAGGCTCCCAAGGCCTAAGCCAGGCTCTCGAGGGTCCCTGCCCGCCGAAGCCTGCCCAGCAACTTCAATTGCGGAATGCCGGAGGTCCGTCTAGCCTAGCTTCATCGCATCACTTGGCCCCTGTCACGAAGAGGTGCCGGTGTTGAGACGGCGTGGTTGCCTGGCACATGTCTAGACTTGGATGTTGCAACATGGGCTTCGTTGTGCAGATGACAAGAACGACGAAACGGACGTTGCTTGCTCTGGCTGCGCAGGGAGGACAAGAAGGCGGCGTGGCAATCCGCCATCAATCCCAGTCTTGCAGGCAACGATGCAAACTCAAACCTCACGGCTCTCTGCCGCTTTCAGAATCCGAGCGAGGACTGCCCAGACGCCATAGAGCGTCGGGACTTTGCGCAACTTGCCTGCAGGTGTTGAAGCCAGGTGCGAACAATCATCCGCAATTACAGCCGTAGCCGTGAGCCCAAGCACTGATGTGTCGGCTCTCGGGATCCAGCCACCAGCATCGCAGGTGCCGTCGGTCAAGAAAGCAGTCAGCTCCTGCATGCCCAGAGATTCAGACTCGATGTCCAAAGCACGCCACAACACATATAAGGTCAAACGCTCGAGATCATGCATGTCGGTTGAATCTTGATACGCACCGATCAGAATGCCAGCAGAGCAAGACATCTTATGCAGATCTGAGCCCGAGATTGCTTCTGAAGCACTGCAGACCTGCTCGCGCCAAAACATGGTTGAGGCCAGCACGTAGGTACTCCAGCTGTGGGCAAACTTCAAGACCAGCCTGGCAGTCCGTATGGTGAGACCGGCCTCCTTGGAATGCACCGTGCCCAAGAAGGCCGCGTGTTCCTACTTTCGTGACGATGGGCACATTTAGTCGGGATGCCTTGTGTGGCTCAAGCCCTTCCTGGCCATGAACCGGAATATCCCATCTGGGAAACGCCGTCCACTGCAGGTATCTCGAATGTCGACACTACAACCCAGCTCGCGGCACACAAGATGTGGGCTACCAGGACATGTGAGGTTGATTGCACACATTAATCATTAAATGGTTTGCTTGAACTCTTTGACTTGCAATAACTTGTACTGCAGGCATGTGATACGTGACATGCGAATCGTGTTGTATTCGAAACTGCACTAGGTACTAAGAGTTGCCCAAGGATCGCAAACGGGAATCTTGCTAAGCTCCGAGGAGTAAGTAAGCGAGTGGAGAAAGATGCCAGCAGAACAAGACAGGTCTTGCTAGAGTCGCTGGAGTCTCTTTTGTTCAGGTTGTGTGTCAACGGCATGACAACGCATATTGACAACTGTGTTCCAGGAAGTGAACCAGGCTTTTCGCATGGACAGTTCATGCAATGAGGGTCTAGGTGCACGGCTAATACCAATTGAAAATGTTCGGAAGACTGTGACACTAGGAAGCAATCTATGAGGCGCGATCCATGTACAGTCCGAAAACAAGCAATTACTGCAACCTCTGTAGACCCGGAAGAGGAAGAGTGTGAAGACTGGAAACTTCACACGCCGAAGCTGACTCACGGGTATGCGCACTACCGTAGCAGCTTCTTCACTAGCAGTACATTCGCGTGTTGCCTGGATTATGTATTGCAACGCAGGCCTCAATGGAACAGCGCCAGATCCACCTGGAATGACAGAACGGAACAGCACCAGATTCAGCGATTCAGCTTCCCAACCCTAAACCCTCAGAAGCGCAATGGCCCGGCTCCGCTTCTTCGAGCTGGCCGCCTGGCCTGTCGCAGAGCTTGGCACCTTTGGCAGCTGCGCCTCGAAATTTCCGCGCTTCACAAGGCGGAAAGACCGACTGAGCGGCAAGTTGCAAGAGCTGCCTCGACAGTGAACAGCCCGTTTTGCTCGTTCCACCCAGCACCGACAAGCATCAGGTCCTGCCAAGAGGAAGCAGGCGATGACAGGCCAGACTGTCCAAGTTCAATGGACAAAAGCGGTTGCCTTGCCAGATGAGGCGCACAGCGCGTTGGCAGCTACCTGGCGCTGGGCTGGGCGACTTGTTCCTGTGGCTGGCAACGCAGCTACGGCCTCGGCAATCGACGAGGGCTCTCGCCGGCGGCGAATCTGTTCCTCGATGTACCGCACCTGAAAGAACTTGCAAAATGCTGCCAGCTGCCCTCGTAACTCACAAGAGGCTGCGTCCCCGGCCGTCTCTGTCTCGCAGTCGAAGTCGGTGTCTGCCAGAAATCCGAAGTAGCGCCAGTACTCGGCGCTCCCCTTGGCTGCTCTCGAGATGATCATTGGGGGCGACTGTAAGCTTCGATTCTCAGGGTCGATGGAAGTTGATGAACCATCCTGAGTTGGAAACTCCAGCGCGGCCGCTCCGCCGACTGCGCAGCATGTGAATTCCGTGCCATAATAAATCCGCTGCAAGTGCCACAGGAACGCAGCTCTTCCAGTGCCTGCTGGATGAAGAAGGTTGCTGAGAGACGTCCATTTCAGCGGCTGCCTTTCCCACAGAGGACTCTTGAGATTCTGACTAGATGACTGAGTCTCGACAGCCGTGTTGATTGCTGTACTCTGCCTCACTTCTCACTTCGATAGCTCTGACAGGAGACTCTGCGGATGCTTTCAATCGGAGAGCGTTCCATGGCCCGCACGGCTGTTAGCGCCTCCGTCGCACGGTCTACCTCACCGAGATTCACCGAGGCTCGTCGGGCTGTGTGGGCTCTTGCGGGGCTCTGATCCAACATCCCGAATTGCCCCCGAATTCATAAGCTAAACGCCTCTCCTGCGGCATCAACCCATAGAGTCACTCTGTCTTCCAACCCTGCACAAACACCGGGTTGTGGTGCATTAGCGACATGCGATGACAAGGTCCAGGGTGGCACAAATCTGATGTCACACGCAGAGAACAGGGATGCATCGAGATGCCGGAGTCGCAAAACAGCAGGAAAGAATCCAGGGACCCCATGGCACCCCTTTCCTTGTCTTTGTTCTAGCCTGAAACACTCAATGGGAGACGTGACATCATCGTCGCCTGCGGATCGCCTTGAAGACCCAGGATAAGCCTTGCAAGAAGGGAGTTCGGATCCGGAATAACCCCAGCTTCCCCTGGCGTGCCAGACTCTGGACTGGCACAGGTCACTGAGCCCTGAGACCCCTCGCCAAGGGAAGCCCCAAAGCATTAAAACGAGCGTAGCCATCCACGAGCCTCAGCCCCGCGTGAGCATCGCCACCTACCACGGCACCCAGGTGCATGTCATGCTACACTTTCAGTCAAGGAAGCATCTGCTGACAGTGCAGGGAGCAAACCGCAACGAGTAGAGTTCATTAGACTGAGCGGGGAGGTGCAGGCAGAGGTCTCTCAGATCAGAACTAGACAGCTGCAGCAGCCTCGAGCGTAGCACATTTCGCCGATCCACAGACCAGACCACCTGGCCCACGCACTTGCGAGCACCCCGCCGGATCGAGCTCAAGCCGGTCGGCTCGGCGCTTGCGCCCAGTGCAGTGCCGTCGCGACATCCAGGATGCGCGTCTGGCAATCGAAAGCACTTAAGGGGCACTTTGAATCTCTCGACTTCATGCATTCAGACGCAGACCGTGCCATGCATCCGGACCAAACACCGTCCGACATCCTAGAAATGGCGCTTCCTTGTCTGTCTCGAGGCCGGAGGAAGGCAATGGGCAGCCTAGCAAAGACAACGTATCTCAGGCCGCTTGTTATTCGTCTCCCCATCTCAGCAGCATTTGGCGCAGTTGTTGTACATAGGGTCCGTTTGCACACGCTCCATCTCGAAATGTTCGAAATGTGAAACCCGAGTTGGAACAACCGTACTGTACGCTCTACGCCCATCCCGTCCCGTCCAGCCCCCCCAGCTCCCCTGCGGCCGGGCACCTGAAGCCTCAAGCATGGCCAACCTCAGCTCTCGGGACTGGGAGTGTGTGGGAGTGGGGGGGCAAACAAAGTGCAGCCTTAGAGTAAAGTCCCCAAGCTTTATCTCGGGCCAGGCCCGATCACGCAGGTTGACTCATTCCTTTGGGGAATGATATCTTCGGCGGCGTTGGACTTTGGCTTCGCTGGCAACCTTCCGCCCAGCTGCCCAGATGCCATCTTTCTTTAGCCTTCAATCACAGAAAGGGTGCCGCGGACGGGAGCCAGTAAGAAAAGTCTTGGAAGCCAAGAGTTAACACTGTGGCGGCATGGATCTGCAAACTCGAGGCTTCAGCAACTGCTTAGCTACATCAACCAGACGCGTTGCGAAGATGCCGTAAGTTTCCTGTCATGATGCCTCGTGAGTTTACAAACCTTCCTGCCCTGGCTGGTGCATCCCCACGATGCCCCACCGAGTTCATAACAGACGACGACTCGTCAGCGTCGGAGCGTCGGAGTCCGGCTTTGCAAAATGGGAACCGAGATGTCAGGCTGGAATTGGACACGTTTGCGTCCAGATGCTGGCAAACGGCATGGGCCCTGGCATGCGGCTGCTTGCTTTTATTGATTCTACTGAGAATGCCAGAGCAAGGGGGACATCCATGCCGTCTTCCACGCATCCTCTCCGCCCCTTGCCCGGCCATCCAACCAACGACCGGGCAAGTCTGCATTTGCCAGATCTTGCCTGGAGAAAATGGGGTGTGTGGGATGTCCGAGTGCTGCGTGCATGAAGTATTTCAGTCTGTCCTATCCCACACACTCCCACAGAGCAGATCTCTGCACCTCCCTTCCCCGTTGAGGGAATGGTGGGCAGGGTGCTATTATAGCGACAGTCGCCAGTCAGAATCTGTCTGCGACCTTGGCACAATCGCCACCGCATCATCAGACTACTCTCCTCTCCTCTTATTTTACACATTGGCCATGCAGTCGCATCTGAGAGCTACTCTTCCCACTGCCCAGCCGCTTCTTTTGATCCAGCTTTCGAAGTGCCGGAAAGGGCGAGCGCCTCGAGTGCGACGACGATGTCTGCGGATTTCCGGATTTCAACCACGCTATCTGCCCGCGGAGCTGGCATGGAACTTGAAGCAAAGAACCTGTGCCGCTCGTTGCTGCCAGGGCACGGGGCTCTGGTAACATCCTTTCCGAAGGACTCTTTCTGCAGCATCGCTTCTCCTCCGAAAAATCTTGAAGGTCTCAGTCTCCGCAATCGCTCCGTGATCTCTTAGCTTCAGGCGGCATCCTCTGAGAGCATCCACCAGAAGCGCCTGAAGCCAACAGCGCTCCGAGGTCAAACAATCCCACATACATTTTTTGCTATACATATACATATACAGTACACCTATATGTGTATATACAAAATATTAGACTATAATATACTATAGTATGCAATACTATACATATAGTCTGCTGCAGGGTATGCTGTGGCACTCTCTGGGAGACTCTTGGCCTCGGCCCGGTGGAGGGCCGAGGAGCTCTCGCAGCTCTCGTAGGATGGCTGCGGAAAGAACACCTCAGGGCGAGGAGGCCCGGACCCTTCGTCATAGGGTCATAGGGTTTAGGGTATAGTAGATCATAGTACATTTTCGTAGATTATAATGGGTATAGTAGAAGCCCAAAAGTTGGAAACCCCCAGAGCCTCAATCCTTAAGAGTAATGCATAGGGAATCCCAGCACGATTTGGCCTTAATCCGGCTTCCAACTTTCTGAGGTTTACTGTATAGTACGGTACATTGTATTACGTTGCAGTACATTATAGGAGATTCTGGTATAATTATTGTAGTACATGGTAGTAGTTTGCCGAAGGAGGGGCCCCCCGAATGCAAGAGAAGGGGCGGAGCCGCCGGGTCCGCCAGGGCTGAGGCTGGCCCCGTTTTCCAGAAACCTGGCGCCCGCATGCACACGCACAAGAGCGAGCTAAGGTGGAAGCAAAAGCAAGCATGACCACATGCAACGATACGATTCATGACAATGATACGACACTTGCAAGGGGCGAAAGCTGCAACAACTCGGCGACGGCGGTTGCCCTCTTCAAGCTAAGGAGCATCACTGTGTCGGAATCGAACGTAAAATTGCTGCCACTCCGCTGACAGTCTGGAACCTCACTTACAAGCAGATCAGATCTGTCGGCCTAGGCCTAAGCTCTTTAGGCTTTAGGGGATGTAAATGCAGGGCACGGCTTTCTCGTTCGGGAAGTCGATGAATTCCTCACTGCGAAGAGCAACCAAGCAGAAACTAGAAGGACTTGCACGGCACAGTGCCTTCGTTCCACCGCTGCCTTCTCGGAAAGCTGCTTTGGCCTCAGGTCCCGAGTCACTAAAGCTTGGAAACTGAGCTTGAGCGGGACGGTTGACGCACGAGGTTGACAGGTTTTTGTGAAGCCAACTGCAGCAATCAAGCCAAACTCAACAATGCCCCGATGGCCCTCGCAGCCGTGCAGCATGTTGACCGCTGAGTGGTGGTAGCTTGCGCTCAATTTGCCGCAGGCGGCCTTCCTGAAGTCAGCAGTGAAGTTATCTGGGTTCCTAGGCTTTTAAGGAAAGCGGAATGCAGCCAAGGATCTATCTTGGCAATGTGACTGTTGAACATGTTCGTGTGTGAGTTCATGTACTTCCTGAGATCGATGATGTCCTTCAGCTTGACATCATTCCCGCCCCGCAGCGAGAGGAGCAACCTCCGAACTTCGCGCTGCGCAGATGATTCTCACTTGGCTTAGGTCTACCCGCATGCCAAGAAGCTTCATGAAGTCGTTGAAGCTGAGCTTTCGGTTGAATTCATACCCATGCAGATCAGACTGGAAGATGTATTCGGCAAGGTCCACGAGACCTGTGGAGCTCCGGCGCGTGAGCTCAGATCATCTCAGATCGCTCGAATTTTTGTTGGGAGAACTGCCGGGTGCAGACAGGTAGCCCACCACATCGATGCCAGCTTCTTGCAGGTACTCTGCAGCCTTCTCATTGTCCATGATGGCCAGAAATCGGTCCTGGCTTCCGAAGCGCCCATTCCCCAAGACTTGAAGGGCAGGGGGGTCCTTGGTGATCGTCGCATCCTCCCAGTCGAACTGGGCCAGGAGGCTGGAGACCCGCTCCTTGGGTTGCCAGCGATCGGTAACAAAAAAATTGGCACAACGAAACATGACCTCTGCATTTCGGGAGAGCCCTCTTGGTGCTGCAGGGGCTCCGTCATGAACTTCTCTTCGACTGCTGCGGTCTCTGTTACGAAGTTCCTCAGACTCTGAAGAAGGCAGCCAAGCATAGCACAACTCAGCCACAGACGAGCGCCGCAAGGCCGGGATTCGGCTGATTGAAGTGCGGGCAACGCTGCAAAGCTTACGGCGATAAGAGAAGATTGCCCTTCATGGCACACGCAGCTAGCATGCTAATCTTTCTACTTCCTGGCTGGCAACCTGCAGGAGACTTAAATTGGTTGTCAACACTGTCAGATGAGGCACTGTCTCACGGCCTCACACATGATGCCGACTAACCTCAGCTGTCTTCACAGTCGCACTCCGACAGCGATGTTCCGATGCCTATGCAAACAGCGGACACGAAACCGAAACCGCAAAAAGGAAAAGCTTGCTGTCGACAGCTCGTCGCATGTTCAGCAGCAGCAGCGATGAAATGAAGATGCAGAGCATAAACCTGAGAATCACCAACTTCACAGCCATCGTCGAACGACTTCTTGACCCCGAAGCACTCCAAAAACAAGCTCAGTGACACCATCCCCCTATAGCTTTGCTGATGACCTCATTGTACCTCAGCCTCAAAGCAGTCTCGCACAATCGACCCCATGGTCACTCGTCGATCCTAGATTTCCATCGCCAGCACATGAGGCGCTTGGTCAAGTGCGCTGCTTCCAAGTCGCAGGATTGCCGGGATCTCCGCGAGCTCACCTGGCAGTCTCGCGTGGAACCGACCCATAAAGATTGTTCGGAGCCATCGGCGATCCATCAGGCAACAATCTTAGGCTCACAGCTTTAGCAAATTCATGTTTGCTCCAAGACACATCCCAGAGTATCCAGTAGGTTGCATCCAAGAGGCTCAGAACCATGGCAGGAGCATCCAGGAGCGTGCTGTGCAAGAGAAGGGTGTACATGGCTTGCCTTACCCATAGCGAACTGCAGTGGAATTTGAAGTGTGAAATCTTCTTGCGATTGCTGGGTGTAGTACGGCACGTGAAACCGCCATTCATGCGTTCCCTGTGCAGTCATTCCATCACTTGTCATACATCGCTCGCTCATCGGCAGCGCCACCGTTCGTTCGCACACGCACACCTATACTGTTCTGCGCCAGTGTTCTGTGTCTCTGTGTGTGTCCGTGTGTGTCTGTGTGCGTCTGCGCTCGTACCTGCACACATGTACTTGAATGATCACGCAGGGAGAAGCCGATCCCTAAGAAAAGAGTTGGGCGGGCCAACTGGGCGACAGGGCGACTGCACCTGCATCATGATCCGCGTGATCAGCATCGTCAGCATTACAAGAATCATCACATCATGGCCCATCATCAGAAGCATCATTATCCTGCATGACAGTCGTCATCGCAAGCCTCTAGTCGCTCGATACTACATGATTGACCCACCTGTCGATCTCTCTGCTTTCGTGGGTGTCGATCCAAAGGGCACAGCTCAAGAACCCTGTTCCTTGAAGGCCCTGAGCCGCTCAACGCCAAGCTATGCAGCTGAGGAGCGGGACGCTGGAGAAGTACTTGCGGCCGCCTGAAAGTGCACACTACAGACGAAGATGGAGCTTAGGGACGACTACAGCCCCGGACTCGCCTTCGCTGTCCTCGGCCATCTGTTTGAGCACTACGCCAAAAACATACAGCGTGCAGAAGAGCCTTGGCTGGTGGAGAATCCAGGACCGGGACTTGTCGTACGTCATGCTGCCCCCGACTTGTGATCGTCAAGTAAAGTAAAACATCAAGCCTGCACCATACAGCCCCAGCCCTTTCAAACTAGAAGACTCGCGCGGCCTTACGATCGGTTAAGAGAGGTGTCGACCTCAAGCCCTCCCACGCAGGGCATGGGACAGGCAGGCGGTCACCACGACGGATCTCAGGCACGCCACCATGCCCTTGACGACAATCCTCGGGCTGGGCTTGACGTGCAAACAGGCCGTACCCTGAATTTCCTGAATCGTCGGCTCAGGCTGCCATATATCTCCGGCACTCTAATGCGTTTAGGAAGTGTTTCGGACCATTTCGACATAAGCCTGGCAAAGGCTCATAAGCTCCGGCACCAACTGCAGCAGTCGCGCTGTCCTCGAGGAATGATTTGGCACAAGGAAACAGCATGGTGATTTGGTAAGTCGCTGGGTCGAGGACGACCCTGTTTCGAACTCTATCTTTTGGAGTTTGAGTTTGTCCTTGCCGATGAAATATGTTGTGGGCCGCCTCCTTTATCGCCGCGCATGGCTTGCAGGACACCCCGACCCTGAAACCACAGGGCCTGCAAAAGCTTACCTTCCTCGAAGCTGAGACCCCCACACACCCCACCCTCAAAGCACTCGCGCTCGCTCGACAGCACAAGGAAAAAGCCGGCTTGACAGTTCGCAAGGCGTGGGCCCTTCTGTGGGTGAGAAATCGGGGCCGGAGCGTGATTTTTTCAGACGAAGGTCTAGATGGGCCTGAAACATGCTTGCACAAGGGCGGAATGAAGGCCCGATGATGCTCATGATGCTCCCAGCCCTCATGTCCCACACGCATCCCTCCAGAGCACTCCAAACGCTGCGCCCGCCGGATGTTCGTGGTCGTAGTGGTGGTCGTGGCGGCAAGCCCGCGCATACACAAATGCAAAAACGTATACGAGCAACACATGCACATGTACATTTGTATGCACATGCATGCTTACATATACAATGTGTACATATGTGTGTATGTACGTACATATATACCTACATGCAACAATATATGCATGCACATATGCGTGCATGCATTCATACATATGTACATAGGTGAAGATATACAGACACGAACAGTCACAAATGCAACAACTCTGTACAGAGCTAAAGATATGGATGTAAATGTAGGTCTGGCAAGTGGTATTGATACTGATAGGGTGCCCATGTACTCATATACGATCACATGCCACCCCAGAAAGAAACATACTATGGCGACTGTATGCAACTGTAGGCAAACAACGGCAGATGAAGCTGGACGCTCGTGCAGCCAGATACCACGACTTATGGTGTCTTAAACAAATTTCTACACTTACAACCAGCTCGGATGCGCCCTCGCGTATTCCCACATGCGAATTGAACATCTCATGTAGACAATAGCAGTCGCAGACGGTCACAGAAGCAAAATCGCGCCCAGGCATGATCAAAACCACGAGAAACTCTGTGCAGGCAGAAGGAAATGTACCATCCTAGAGACAACATGAAACAACGCCACTTCATTTACGAACACCGTCCGGTTGGGCCTGGCAAGCCGGGATAGCCTCAGGAGGCGGATCAAGCCTCAGCTGCGGCCACTTGGAACCGCGGACACGCGGATGCGGGGTTATGACAAGAAACCAAAGCCTGGTTTCGAAGACCAGCACTGATAACTGGCAGTGAGTACGACAGACAGCCACCCCTAGCACTTACGCATAACACAGTACACAGATCCAAGATCGTCGTTTTCAAGATATGGAGGCCGTGCAACGCAGGGAGGACGTCCCTCCCAAGGCGGTGTCCTCAGATCGTTGAAAAAGCTTCAGCTGGTGCTGGGAACTGGCTGAGCCGTATCGGTTGATGCAAGTTCAAGAACAGCATGCAGTATGTTGAATGTTCGAAACCGAGCGAAGTTGGGACGCCATGAAGCGCAAGAGCAGTCGCAGAAGACAACCCATGCACAAACGTACGTACATGCATACATATATATGTCTGTGTATATACATGTATGTATGTATGTATGTATGTGTGTACACTATCGATGCCAGCATTCTATGTATGTTTTGTAGTACACATATCTATCTATCCATCTACCTACCTGTATATCTATCGATCTGTCTATCTATATATGATATTATGTATTGCTGTTGCTATTCTTGTTACTCTTATGCTCAGCACGGTTAAAACTTTTAGAAGAATTAGAACACGTCTCGTGAATGTTAATGCTATTAGAATGGTTACTCTTTCTTAGTGTTACTATGATATAAAACTGTATATTCGATTCTATTCAATTCTGTTCTGTTTTATAATACGTGAAATCACACATATACAAGTCTATAGACACATATGTATACTTGTATGTATGATTATATTCATAGCTGTTTAGCGTGTGTGTGGTTCGTTTGTTTGTTCTGTTTTGTTTAAGACTCATCTTGTTTTTGGCCCTTGTGCTAATTACCATGTTGCCTAGATGTGTATCTGGCATATACATCTATTCTGAAACTCCTGCCATCATCTTAAGGCGAGCAGCCGCATTGCTGTGGCTCAAGGCCTGGGGCAGGCAAGGTGCGACTCAACGATCCACCGACTGCCCAAGCCGCGGATCAACAGCAGAAGAAGCCACAGTTATCGAACTTTTGCTCGTGCTGGCAATGGTGAGAGTCCAAAACGAGCAACATGGTAGTACTAGTATCAAGGATGCATCTGAGAACGGCACCAAGACGATGGTCAGCACCCATGTCTCGGCCACATTCAGGGACACCAGCACAGTATCCTTGGTGGAAGCGGTGTGGAAGCACGCACCCTGCAACTCTCCTGAAGTTCTACAAGTTCTTGAGCTTTGCCAACTATAGGAACACCACAACTAAACTTCAGCCAGAAGTCGAAGACGAACCAGCGATCTCGCAACGCCATTCGCTTCGACTGAAATGCCAGAAAACCTCGGGATCCCAGGACCCTGCGCTGATTCCACGTTGCCGGGCATTTCAGAGATTCACTGCGGAGCAGTCACTTGCGTGTGCCCAGTACAACCCAGCTGTGGTGCACAGGTGAGGGAGCGAGGGAGGCAGGGGACGGAAGGAGGGAGAAGGGAGAGGGAGGGCCTTGACTCGCCAAGCAGCGTATAAACCACTCGACGAAGAAATAAGTACAGAAGACATGCTCCGGGATCTGGTATTCCAGTGGAGCGTCCACCAGCACAGAAGCAGGGTTGCCATCAGCATCGACGGCAATCCACACTGCATAGAGCACGATCATGAATAGAGTCGCGTGATGGAATAGAGGGCTTCGAGCCACTCTCTGAGAACATCCGTCCTGCGTCTGCTGACTGAACACTCAGCACAGAGTACTAGTACCGTAATCAACCATCCTACGTGTTCTCGTCAGGTCCACAGCGGGCCAAACAACCGTCTGCGGAAACCCACTGCGTCCTGCCAGTAGAAATCTTCCAAAGTTGCTCCGCCCTTCTCCACCAGGCGTGTGATGAGCTTCTTTTTGAGCTGCTCAGATTCCTAGGCCCAAGGGGAAGGCTCTTGACTCAGACCTTCTTGTGTTCCTGTGAGACCGTGTCCCTGCTGTCAGGCGTCAGCAGCCATGACGGAGTTTCCAGAGCTCAGGTTCCCAGATCCCACTGCCAGCCCGAAGCGCTTCCACCGCGGAGACCTCGGATGCAAGGAACTCCGAGGGGGTCGCGCGAGCACTCCAAGTGTTTAGGATGCGTCTAGTGTTCCAGCGACAGCAGCAGTCGCAGCGCTGCAAAGTTTCGCCACCAGCAGCTTGCTTCCAAGCTGCTTCGGGGACTTGGGAGACATTGCCGAGCTCGGCGGGGTCATCACGGGCGGCGAGACCACGGCAGAAGCCTGCTGCAGCTGGGTCAATCAAGGCGGAAGGCAGGATTGCACAAAGAGGAACAGGAAGACAATTCGCTCCATCCTTCCAGGTCAAGCAGGACTGGTAGCCTTCGTGGTGGTGGTGGTGGATTGCACAGCAGCTGCAGCGGAGGCACGAGTGCGAATAGTAGGAGCAGGAGAAGCGGTGCTGTAGGTGTTTGTAAGTTGTGCGCATAGTGGCTTCCTTGATTGTATTATCCAACTGCTCTTGCTCGGGCGAGCGACAGATCATGATGGTGAGGATGATGACGATGACGATCACAAGAGGTAGGATATCCATACCGTCAGTGAACCAACTCAGACTTTGAGGACAAGGTGGGGAGGAGATGAGGGCGAAGGTTGAAAAGATCATGCGGACATTGGAAAATATTTCATACCTAACTGAGTGATAGTGAGTGGTAGCATCGGTGCAGGTGCGGAGGTGTTGCTGACTTGAGAAGCCCACAAACAAGGCAATGAAATGCAAAGCCACATGCAGAGACAAAGTGGAAAGCAGTTGTATTAAATTTCATTCATATCCTGCTAAGTACCCGTTAGACACCTCTTCATGCACCATCAATGATGGATCTAAGGCCGCTTCTTCCGAACAACCCGAGATTTGGGAGATACGGCCTCGCCTGCGGTGGGGAGCTCGGAGCCTGCAGCCAGTGCCGGCTCGAGAGAAGTTGAACCACGTCTCTGCGTCTCTACGTTGCTTCGAAGCCACGTGACAGGTGAGTCGGAAACGATCGATGCAGTGCTTAGAGGCATAACAATCTTCGTCCTTCATCGGCATCGGCAGCAGCAGCGTGTCAGGAGGTTGCAATGAAAGCACATCGTCCTCCCAGGCCCGGCAAAACGAAACTGATGGCAAGTCCCAAGAGATCCCAAAGGCTGTGACCTCAAGAGCCCCCTCAAAACTCCTGGTCCGGTTTCTTCTCAGCCATGGCCAGGCTATGCGCGTGCATGGGCCAAGGGTGGGAAAGGACGAGTTCGACTCGCGTGTTTCGAAATTCTTGCTGCAGGGTTTGGGAGTCTTTTATCTTGGGATGGGACTTTCGTTCTAGGACTCATGCTCTGGGACCGCCTCCGCTTAAGCTCGTCCAAACAGCGGCGCGTCCGTGCAGGGCGCTTGCATCACTTGCGCACAGACACAGACACCCAGATATATATAGACACACACACACACACACCCGCGCGCGCGTGAAGCAACAGCCCCTGTGTGGCTCTTCAAGAAAACTCGTAGGTTCTAGGTGGCTCGCGGTCCACGATGTGCAGCTCCGAGCGGACCTCCCGGCTTCCTTGGAGGGCGAAGTGCTCTGTCGGCTGCAGACAGGCTTCCAGTGTGTGGTGTGTTGAAAGAAGTTGTGATTTGCAGCTCTAGCATTGGTGCTGTTATTGACGGCTTGTGGAGAGTTGGCAAATGGACCTTGTGAAACTCGAGGGAGCTTGAGTGGCTGTGTGTTGTCGTTGATGGTGGTGGCTTGTTGCTGTCTGTTGGTACAGAGGTTGACACTTGCTCTGCAAACGTTCGGAGGTGCAATCTTTTTTTGCAGGCTGCGCTAGCGGCTAGAGCCCTGCTTCCGCCCGCTTGGAGCCATGGCTCGAGCCGTGAAGGTTCAGCATCAGCCGGGAGAACGCCTCAGTGCGGCGTGCGGCGTGGCAGCAGGTGGAGGCCTTAGGCCTAGCCTAGACACTGACCATGCACTAGCCGAAGGCTCTTGAACCGAAATATACAATATATTATTTTTTGTGCTATGTACTGCTTTATGTGATCATGAAACTGCTTGCCCCTGGCTCGGCCTCGACTAGGTCGATGTCATCACCCTCCAGCAGGGCGCGCACAAGCACACCTTTCCGAACAACCTGCCACAGGGATCTTGAAGCAAATTGTAGCACCTTTGTCCTAGACCCGGATCTCTGGATCAAACGACCTAGGGCAGCTAAGATCCTCTCCGTTGGACAGAACATACCTTAAAGTTTACAGCCTCCTGGAAGAATGAATGGGATTTGCGGTGGTTTCTCGTCGCGCAAGACTTGAGATCGGGATAAACTGTATCCGGGGTGGGTCTTTGGCGAGGGGAGCAAGAGCCTTTTTGTTCAAATTCCTTCAAACGTGGCTTGGTGTCGACGCCTCCTGGAACAGCAGGAACAAACCTGCGAGACGTCAGCGACATGCATGTAAAATTTCAAAGGCTTGACTCCGTGTTAGAGCTCAGCCGGAAGCGATTCTGGCCCGGATCCCGTTTCGGGAGTGGCTCTGGTACATTAAGTCCCACAACAATAACCGCAGCATTGTCGGCCTTGGTGGCCTTGCCTGCTGCTTCCAGCACGGCTTTTGCTGCTCCTTCTGCGGATTTTGTCTCTCGCAAAACCTTGCGAGCCGTGGTGACGGCTAACTGCTCGCGCAGGCCGTCCCAGACTCCATCTGTGGCAAGGATTACGAATTCCGTTGTTGGCTTCACCTTGATGATTGTAACCTCGGGCGTGCAGCTCAGCCCTTGGATTTTCTTGCCGGTCTTGTCAACGACGTCTCCAAAGGCGCGTGAAACCTGCACCCTTCCATCCACATACCCACCTTCCACATTGACGCCGAGCTCCTTCAACCGCTGATATTCCAAAGCATTTTTCTCCGGATTGTGGTCCGTTGTTGTAGTGCTCACCTTCCCGTTTTCACATAAGACTGCTCGACAATCTCCCAGGTTCAGCAGCACAAGCTGATCCTCTTTCAGCAGCGCAATGCATGCCACCGTACCGGACGATGTGCCCGATGTGAGCCTTAGTTGATGAGTTCATAAGCCCGAAGACAGTGAATACAATCGGTCCTACAGGAGATTAGAGTATCCCAAAAGCGCAAAGTTTTCTCATTCAGCTACTAAGAAGCAGCTTGGCTTCCTCCGCCAGCTTGGTCTGCATAAGCTCGTCCACGGCAGCGAAGGCTTGCTGGGCAGCCTCCTCCTTGCTGCAGTCTTGTTGCAGGTGATGCTCAAGCTGCTCTGGAAGAAGTTGCTTGGCCAGCAGGGTGGCCTGCTCGCCTCCGTGCCCGTCGAAGACGGCAAAGCACGCATTTCCTGCGACGTTGTCATGGATTAGGACGGCATCCTCCATCCGGTGCCTGTCGTTCTTGGCGAGGGAATACCCATGCTGCGTGTTGCTGCCACCCGAAGCGTAGTCCGGAAGCCACGACGGATCCTTCTCTCTTGCCCCGCAACATTGGCAAATGTTGCCCATGGCTCACACGCACAAGCCTTCACAACTAAGCCTTTTATGCAATTGAAGCCAGGATTGAAGCCAGGATCCCGGCACATGCCCAAAGGCTGCGCCACTCAAGTGCGGTATCCTCCTTGTCTATGAAATTGTTGTGTACTTCGATGTATTTCACAGCTTCGTGGTCAACACTGCTCTGGTTCGGGCCACAACCAGGGCACAGCATCTTCAAAGAATATACTGGGCATCAAGTCAAGCTGAAAGAAGAGCATTTGGCAGCCTTATATCATGCTGTCTTCAATGTACTTCCTGACATCTTCTTCAGTTCAACCTATCGCAACTGGAGTCCGCCTCTTCCCGAATCTGCAGCCGGAGACAAATCTCGCCTTGCACAAAGGCAAGCTCAGTGGGATGAGGCTGGGAGTGCCGTTCGGGATGTCTTCTAAGGTCGGGATTTGGAAAAAAAAACTCATGCTGCGTAATTGCTGGAGCTATGGCTCACACAGGTGTGTCTTTCACCAGGCTTAGGGAACCGCAGGGTGGCATGCCCATACTGCTGGTGGTCTGCTTGTGGAGTCATCTGACGCTAGTTGCCCGCATCCTTTACAACTGTGAGAAAAGCACGCCCCGAAGTACGAGGATATCCTCATTCAAGGAACAAGCTGTTCGGTGCGAGGATGGACCAGGCCAGTTCACAACAGAAAGTCGCCATTCGTTTAGGCCCTTAGCTTAGCGGCCTTAGCGGTACTCCTGCCCGGGGCAACCTGCACCAATAGCACTGCACTGCAGGCCACGGCTCAGGTGAGAATGCCTCTCACTCTCTGTTCTTCGTCAAGGCTTGGGGGATGTGCGAGATCCCCTGGTCCCATGGGCCCCCCATTGCGTGTTGGCAGCTTCGTGGGAATGTGAAAACTTCAAGCACACTCTCTCTCTCCCTCTGCACGGCTTGAGGGAACGTGAGGTCCTGCACGAACCCCCGCACGCCAACGCGCACCCGCATATCTCGCTCTCTCCTTCTCTTGGGTATGGGAAGCGTTCGACGCCCACCCGGCCGATGGCACCCGTGTCGTCGGGCCATGTGCGACAGCGCGAGACAGTAGAAGTGCCCCAGGTTTCAGGCACTCTAACAGTCAGTAGATTGGACTGTTTTCCACCCATATACTCGTGTCTTTAGGACATGGCTTCACAATGGGTAACAAGCTATATATGCGCCGGAACAAGTCACCATTACGTCCGGAGTGCGCAGAGCATCAAATCAACTGCATGCACTCTCCAGTCAATACATCCGCCAGATCATGTGCTACAACGGAACAGGAAAGTACCAATGAGAAAACAGCGTTCCAAACCATTTTCTCCCGCCACTATGCTCGCGTGAGGCGGAAAGGCGTCGGCAGAAGATGGCAGTGCTTGTCATGCGAAGCTTCAGACCGCCAACAGAGGATAAGTGCCAAGGACTATCTAAGGGTCACAGGCAACATTTCCCCGACCTTAAGGCCGTAGTCATGCAAAAGTTGGTTGCTAAGGTGTCTGACATGTCGGTCTACCGGCATATTTCGAACTTTCTTTTCGCCAGGTTTTAAGACACGCGTGCTGCCCCTGCCCTCGTGTTAGTGCGTACCCAATTATTTGACTACTGTGCGGCGAGTAGTGAAGCGCTCTTCGCAGAACGATGAACCTGGAGAGTGGCGAGGCCGCATAAGTCGGCTCACGCCCCTTCTAGGACAGCTGAGGGGTCAAACAACAATAAAATGGTGATCAAAAGAACATCAACGAAATGTCTGGGAGCAACGTAACAAATCAAAATCGGGATTTAAAAAAAAAACATATCTTCTCTCCTCGATGGTACCAGGCCGTGCGACTACCAGACGCACACGAACCACTCACTTCCACTACCGAATTCTCTGGCAAAAAACAACAGCTTGAAACCCTCTCGGAGCCAGGCCTTCGGCGGCTTCTTGAGCTTCCGGGGAGGCAGCCAAGTCAGCAAGACAGCGCACAGCTAACCACTGCAGGTGTGGGCTGTCCTCGGACCGCAAAGTTTGCTGATCAGCAGCGTCTTGGTTTTTTTTCAGCTCCGGAGACTCGGGCTTGGCGGCCTGGAAGGGTGCTTTGAACTCGAGTGCCGCCCTTAGACAGATTAGGGGCGCTGTTGACTACTTGCCGCCCGCAGCTTTCCCCACCCCCGCTCGCGTTTATCGCAGTTAGCAACGGTCAAGATTAAATGTTCTGCACAAGCCGTCTTCCCGATTCGAGACGCTGCCTCAGTCCTGGTCGGCACTCCTACAGCATCGTTAAGTAGGAAAGCCAGCCCACAGGTCCCCGTCGCATTCGCTTGACCCTAAAAGGAACCCATAGAAACGAGCCATGACCAAGATCATAGCCACTCAATCGTATTCATAGCGCGTTGTCACGCAGTCACAGTCGCAGCCATGGTCAGAGTCAGAGTCAGATTCACAGCGTGGCCATGTCTACAGCTGCAGCCGTGGGTATAGCTTAGCCAAAGTCAGAAGCACAGTGCTCGTCATAGTGAAGGCCATAGTGATGACTATAAGACACAAGCACATAGACACATAGTCACGAAGTCACGCAGTCACTCAGCTACAACGAAACATCCTCACAATTGTCATATAGTCATGAAACCATATAGTCATACTGTAGTCATTTAGTCACATAGTCATAAAGCCACATGCTATATAGTCAAAGAGTCATGAAGGCGTGTAGTCACATTGAAGTCCCGTCGTCAATATTCATAAACTCATACGGTCATATAATCCTAGAGTTACATGCTCATTTAGCCATCGCCACGACCACAATCATTGTCGTAGTCCTTAATATTTTCAACATAACAGTTAGAACACCGACCCATCCGTTGCTTCCCGGGGACATCTTCCAGCAGTGCCAGCAAGGTCCGCCAGGCCTCAGAGCTCTTCAAGACGCCCGGCACCTCGGCTGCTCGGCTTCGGCTTTGCGAGTTTCGGACACTTCTAGCGGCCTTTGGCCGCTAGGTTTCAGCAGTGGGCAGAACTGGGGATTGCTGTGCATTTTACACGGCACTACGATAGCCCCACTACCGAGGTCTCTCATTCGGTTTCATCTTCCCCAGAAAGGCTTCTGCTATGCTCCGACTCTGTTGGGCTGAAGGCCTCGTCAAGTTCGCTAAGTTGGGTTGCCGGAGCTCTAAAGTCAAAACGCGAAAAGAAGGCATGAAACGGGAAGTCTTCAAAAGAACGCCACATCGGCATCTGTAACCGCGCTAATTGCAGTGCAGCCGTGCACCTTCGAAGGGTACACTGCATTGCTCTCCTGCAGCTTGGTGGCTGGGCCAACTCCCGACATTTCTGTTCCCAATCTTGGCTCCAAGATGAAACTCCGAATAGTGAGTTACAGATGCAATGTCGAATGCCTATGATTCTTGTTATCACTAGTAACTAGTAGTATGGTAGCGATGGTGATTAGTGCTTGGTGATGCTGTTGCTGTTGTGATGATTGATATGCTTGCTGCTATGAATTTGCGCAGGCCCCCAGTTTTGCAGGTGCACAGCTATTTTACATTCTTGCTACGGTGCGAAAGCCTTGTCGGAATGCAGCATTGTTGGACAGTCTGTGCCTTGATTGACTTCCTTGGACGCTCTCCTCCCGACACACCAGCCCATGCACGTCATCACGGTTCGGGCATGGATCCGCACTAGGCCAAGGACATTATCACGGATGCTCTCTTCCGGACGTTCTCTGCCACCGGGCATGCCCGGTGGCAGATCTAGGGGGCCGAGGGAACCATTACTATGAATGCTGGTGCGGCCACGACAACTATGTTTCATCATTACTATGGTGACTGCGCTATTCGGTTTGTTTCTGACTGTTCTTGCTATTGTTACTGGCGTTGTCATCAATCGCGTTCTTGTCCTTCTTGTAATTCTAATTCTGAGTATTCTTAATACTCTTATTGTTCATACGATTCTTATTCTTCATGTTGTCACTAGAAGTCAATATCGTTAGTACTATTCCTATTCTTCATAGTGTCACTGTATCAATAACCCTACTGTTAGTGTTGATTTGGGTCTGTTGGCTCTGTCAAGACTAGCTTTGTTACTGATTCCGTTATCATCAATGCCACTGGAAGAACAAGTCTGTACTCATATCGTTCCTGCCATTCCAACTACCCTTATGGTTCCTGTGTTTCATTCTCTTATTCTGCCCAGTATGCATATGACGGCAATAATGCCAATGTTCTTGTTCTTACTAATCCTACAAACTGATTTTGGTGGTATTACTGCTAGTCTTCTTGTTGTTGCCATTGCTGCTATAATCAAGGATTATCATAATTGCAGACACTGCGGTTGTTGTTGTTGTTGTTGTCGTCGGCGTTCTTGCTGTTGCTGTTGTATTGCCGGTTGCATTGCCGTTGCCGTTGCTGCTGCCATTGCTGGTGCTGTTGTTGGTGGTGGTGGTGGTGGTGGTGCGGCATTGTTGGTGGTGTCATGCGGTGTTCTTACGCGGATCTTGCCACTCTCGTTGCGATGACTTTATTCTTGCAGTGATAACTATGTAACTATTTGGTCCAGCGGTCCCAGACGGCTCCCAGCTCTGCCAGCATCTCCAGGGCCTCCAAGGGCAGCACTGAGTGGGCGAGGTAGGCGAGGTTACAGTGCAAGGGTTTAGGGAGTAATCGGCTGACCGATTGCAGCTTGCAGCGTTTAGGAGGACTGATGCATTTTGCTTCTCCCACGGCTTAACTAGTGATAATGATTGTGAATGAATAATTACTCTTACTCCTCGTCTTATGCTTATCTTGTTTCTTATTTAGTATATTTCTCTTGATACTGCCCTTTCTCTTGCTCTTGCTCTGACTCCTACTGGCTCTTCCTCCTAGTCTTGGTCTTACTCCTGCTCCCCCATTTTCCTTTTTCGCTACCCCTCTCTCTTTCTCTTACCAGCGCTCTTGTGCTTAATTTTATTCTTACTCGTAGTCTTGCTCGTCCTCTTTTCTCTCTCTTACCCAAATCCTTACTCCTACTCCCCCTCTTCCGCTTCCTCTGTCCCTTTGCTTTGCTTTGCTCTTGGCTTGCGGTGCCGGCAGTCCCGATCCCCCGCGCCTCCCAGCTGCCCCATCCATCATTTTGTGTGAATGTATTACCTTACTGTTACGACTACCTTTGCGAATTCCAGGCCACTTTCATGACCATGACCATTACCATCACCATTGCCATGGCCGCTACCTTGCCATTACTGTCACTACTACTGCTACCCCTGCTGCTACTATGACAAGTAGTATTACTACGCTGATGACTCCGACTACGCTTGTTGAGATCACTGTTGTAATCTGGTATTGTTGTGATGCAAAGCCTCGTCCTGCTACACACCACGGCCTCGAAGAGCCGACGTCGCGAGGCCGAGCCGGTGACGCCGGTGGGGCAACCGCTACCTGCAGGGCAGGGCTTCCAAGGCCCGAAAAGGCCAGCAGAACACCTTTCGACAACGAACCCTGTAATCTGCCCTCCGGGGTGCTGTCTGCAGAAGTACCCTCGGTGCATGTCTACTGCTTCTGCGAGCTGCTTCATCACCCCGTTGTCCAAAACCCAAGTCGGGTTGAAGAGATCTGCAGAGCTCTCGGATGCCTTTGAGGGTCTGTAGGGTCCCCAGCATGGCCCGGAATCGGCGGAGGCGCCCACGGTACCTGGGTGGCAATGATGGACGCATGTCAACACGCTGGTGATTTCAAGCCCTCACGAGTTTCCGCTTTGGCACGGAAAGTGGCCGAGGCGTCTCGACGGCTTAGTCGCACGTCAAGCACCCAAACAGTGGATCCCCCATCAAGGCCAAAGTCGCTCAGCCAGTGCGGTTGCCGCCGGCTTCCGGCCCTGTCGCTTCAAGGTCTTGGCTTTTTCACTTTCAACCTGTTCACTAGCTCTAGCTCCGGCTGAGAGTCATAGAATAAGTCACTGCTCGAAACAGTGCGCGGCGACGAGGGTCTGAGCAGGCAGCTCTTATTTCTTCACATGCTCTTCACATGTCCCTGGACGGCCTGCGAGACATCGCTGGCTTAGGGATGCTCAAAGCCTGCGGCTTCCATGCTGCCCTCTGCCGCCACTTCCGGTGACAGGGTCTTTCGCTGCGCTTTGGAGCGATTGGTCAAGGCCAATGGCTCTTGCCAGGTATCCCAAATTCTTTTACTGAACTTGCGATTCCCCCCACCGACTGCGGACTAGAATCACAAGTCAGTAGTAGCATCCTTCACCTCCACAACGGCGACCTCCGGCCTGCAATCCATCCATTAATTTTCATGGACGTTCGCAGACGAGAGCAAGAGCGGCGCTAAAATATGTCAGTGCCCTCTTGGTCACATCTGCCAACGCCCTTGATGCCTGCATCTGGCCATCCAGACATGCGACGATGCCGGAGGACGTTCCTGTCGACAAGACCCTTGTCCGACTGGCAAGAGTTGCCCATTGCTGCAGCTTCGGTTACCCAGGGCTGGAAATGAACATCCACAGCACAACACGAAAGGAATTCGGTATCCGGCTGCTCGAAAAGCTCTGTGTCCTCTTCGCGTATGACACCAAAACACTGCGATGCTTCCGCCTTTCTCAGCATGAGCCAAACTTTGTCCAGGGTCATGCTAGAGCTGGCGGCTCGTTGCATACAGCACTTCTTTGTCTGCGATCCGACCGCGAACCCGTAGCTCAAACACCTCTCTAAACTGTATTTTACAGGTCGTACACAAGCAGCAGCAACAACAACACACAGAACCACGCTGCAAGCCTGTGAAATGCCCGGACCCTTTCATAACTCATAATTTTTCATGGAATGGACACAAACACAACTCCCCCAAAGCCCACAACACTTAAGATCTCTGAGAAATCCTGGTCCAAAGAAAACACGCACCCTACATCGTCTGTGAACGACGGAGTGAACGAAGGCTCTATCTGCACATCCTGGCCTGTGATCGCTGCATGCTCGTGGCTGTGGTGCCGAAATCCGCTCGAAGGAGTCGGAGCCAGCGCTCCTCGCGAATGCGGTTTGATCCCGAGGGTAAATGCGGATGCAGGGAGCCGGAGTCCGATGTTGTCGAGGCTCACATATCCACCATGCTCATGTGCGTCGACGATTATCAATGGATGGTCAGGACTGAGGACGACGAATCTCTGATTAGCCACAAAAGCACGGACGCCTATCTGCACTTGCTGTTCGTGAGTTTGGGGTCGGGCAAAGAGACAAACCTGCACTAGCATGGGCAGCAATCCAAGAGCAGCAACTGCATCACGCACAAAAATCATCGCTGCTGTGTCTGGCAATTTGGCTCCTCAACGTTGGAGCCCCACTCTTTGCAACAGCTGCTCGCACGGCGTAGGCTGTCACAATCAAGACACCTGGCAGGCTGGTCGTGCGACTGGAGCCATTTAGCCGAGCAGCACAGAATTATGGGAGCAAAAGCAACCGTTTCAGCCCTAGGGTTGAAATCCTAAGCCCGCTCTTCTGATTTTTTTCTGGAGAGCAATGTGCCCGTCGCACCAGAGGATCGCGTTCAGAACGTCCAGCGGCAGAGATGGGAGGGACCAGTCCTTCCCGAAGCTACCTGGCAACCTCGAAGCCTCCAAGCCGGCTCAGGCTAGTCCGTGGCCAAAGCATGAATCGAGGGCGGTCCAGAGCCAAGTCAGCCTCAACCGCTGCATCTCCTAGCATCTGACGACCAGGGCCAGGCTGCAAGAGTCTGCACTGCTCGAAGCCTTCTTTGCGGGCGGCTCCGGCTTTGGTCGTCACCCGCATCTCCTGCCACGTTGTACCAGGATCCCCCACAACAAACTTTTTCTCGGACGACGCAATCTGGAGGCTTTCTGTGGATGAAATCTAACTACCATATGTATATATGTGTAGATGCATATGTATATATGTATAGGTGTATATATACATGTATTGATATTGATACTGATATATTGATATACGAACCCGTGCTAACCCTGCAGCACGCATTGATGCAATTGATGCACCCCTGATGCGGGACCTGCTCTCCAGCCTTCACGATGAGCGCCCGCAGTCGCGCCTGTCAGCAGGTCGGGCAGATACTCGACCGGCACTCGGCAACATCTGGATTCCACCCGGTCAGTGAAAATGATGCGGATCGGGTCTCTTCGAATCACAGACTCTTCGGCCTCTGAACAAAGAACTGCTCCGCCAGATTTGCCCAACAGGTTCTGCGGCTTCATCGCCACAACCGCATCTACAATGAAGCTACGTCCCAAAAAGGACAAACCCACATTGCACCCTGCTCCGAACTCAAGCCTGCACTTCTTCGAGCTCGCGGAGATTCTGCTCAAAGTCAAAGCGCTCAGCTTTGCACCTGAAGATGCAGTACGAAACGACAGCCGAGCCCCTTGTCGTGTTGAAGTCCTGTGACTTTTACACGTCATGTTCACGGCCTCTTTAGTGCCTACCAGTCGCGGCCCTGGTCCAAGTTTGCCTCGTAAGTACTCGTGTAGACGAAATAGTGATGAACGGCTGCCCTCGGAGACGGGTACAATCCAGCTAACAGTGCGAGGAAGGTCACCGTGTCAGCATGTCGCTGATCTCTGCTGCGATCACGCGCTGCCTCAACATGGACGAGAACTGCAGAAAAATTAACCTCATGGAACTACTTTCACATCAAGCTGCACGTGCAAGAACAGCCCGGAACAAGTGATATGGCATCGACTCAGCAACTTACATGTGCTCCTCTAACAGAACTGACCCAGCATCATCTGGCTGAGCCTGTGGTGCAGGTGTCAAGCTGCGCCCAAAACATTCAAAACTTTTTCGGCAGGGTAACCCCTTGAGGAATGATACAGCAAGGGTCAGAGCCACTGCCACTATAACTAGCCCAGCAGGGGCATAGCCTAAAGCTGAGTGCTTGGGAAGCTGCCAAAGCTCAAATTCTGGCTCTTTGGCCAACAAGCCAACAACATCAGAGCAGGCACGCGGCCCTGCCACAAAGTTCAGCACCGGCTGGAGCTTTGTCGCCGACACTGGGGAAAGAGAGCACAGCCCGGAAAGGGCAAAGTAGGAGAAATGAGCGCAGTGCCTTTCTCTCTGGCACCACTCTTGGCAATGTAGTGCAGACTGCACAACTTGAGGCTCAATCGTCTCCAGGACAGGATGATACGACGCATGCGGATGGTAGCAGTCACCTCAGAGCACAATCTCACAGCTCAGAGGTTGGCTGGGGAATGTAGATGCGGACTAGCTGGAAGACTGTGCTTGCAAATTGCTGTAGCCCTAGGACATGCTAGTGATAGTGTTGAATTACGGTCAAGACTTGCTTCAAGTCTCACGTCCACTGAAGGCCTTCGAGAAGCAAAGAGGTATTTCATTCGAGAGTGCCTGATGTTAGAATTTTCTTTGGCATTGACAGGCTAAAACTTACACCATGGTTCACAGCCCAGCCACGATGACGTTTTGCAAGCACCCGTGCAGCTGCGCTGACTTGTTCCTCTCGGCAACCCGGAGGCCCGGAGACCCAGCCGTCTGTCCCATGGGGGCGTGCAGTTGGTAGTCGGAGGTGGCCCAAGGCGTGGCATTGGCGCCCCGGCTTCCAGTACGCGAAGGCTGCACAGCTGGGAATCCTCCACTAATGAAGGCTTACGCGGCCAAAAAACAATCATCATCATCATCATTAAGATCCTGAACACCACCACCATCATCAAGTAGCACTGCTTGTGGGCGAACTAGGGAGGGTTTGGGTTGGAGCTCGCTCTGTGCAGCTTTCCTCGAGCAGCGCGCTTGGCAGGCTGAGACGTTGTCTTCGAGCGTCGGTGCCTGGCCAGCGAGCCTGGCGGTGTCTGAAGTTTGAAGCCGCCCACTGCACCCCCGACAAAGAACATGTTAGTTTAAGATTGCTTTGAGGACGAGCAGCCCGCTTCTGAACTCCAAAGCTGCGGTGTTCGTGCTACATAGCAACGTCTCCGACTCATTGTGTAGATCGGCGGGCACCGCCGGAATCTGCAGTTCGGGAACAGGGTTAGAGATTGGCTTCGCGTCACGGGTCGCTTCGCCATGATGGGATTTGGGTGGCTGTGATTCATTTTCGTCAATGAACTGAACTGCCAACCCAGCCTCTGAGAGCTCTGACAACTCCAGCTTGAGAGTGTCTGTCTCTGCGGCAGGCTGTACAGGCCTGAAGGTCTGCATCTGCCTGCCGAAGCGGAGCTGCTTTCCAACCCATGTAATCACCCCTCCATACCTTAACTCCACAGCCCACCCGGGTTTACAGTACTACAAGTACGAGCAGAATACGTCTTACCCCTCTTTTCGGCATTGAATCACAGCCTGACGACATCATCTGCGAAGCTGCGAAGCTCCAAGATCTCGGTGCCTTCCTGTAACCAGTCGGCTTGGTCATCAGACAGATTGTAGCCGAGACGGAGAAAGGTCTCCTCCAGTCTTCTCACTTCGCCACCTGCACTGGAGTTCTCTTCCGAGTGGAGCCTGCGGACGACGTTGAAGGGCGCAGCCTGGAGAATGGCTCGTTGCACTTCTGCCTCAGCGGTCGCTTCTTGGGCGGCATTCTTGGCCGCGAGCTCTTTGATCAGCTTGTTCTTGTTGCCCACTTCGCAGGTGGCCCAGGTGCCTGCACCACCGGCAGCGGTCGTGCTGAGCCCGGCGGCGATCGCGGAGACGCCCGCCAGGCAGACAGCATCTCGTTCCTTGTACGGGGAGCAATGATTTACGGCCAAGGCCAGATAGAATGTCAGCTTCGTGAAAGCGGTCAGAAGTATGGAGACATCGACAGTGCAGGCAGCCGTACTCAGCTTTTCAGTGAAACGAGTGATTCGGTTGACAGGGCATGACCTGCTCACCAAATCCAGTGCAAGCCCTATGGATGCAATCGCGCGGGAGGCGTCCACCGCATCGAAGACACACTGGGCTATTTCTGCTTGCCTCGACTTGGGTAACTCCATATCGCTCAGCCGTCGGCCGGGCTGAATGCCCTTCGGAAGAAGGTCCGCGTCGGAGACAGCTTTATCGCACACTGCCTGGGAAGAGGCAGGCAGGCAGGATTGGATAATTACAACACAGAGAAAAAAGGACTATATAAACACCAACGGCTTGCTGGTGCAGCTTCGCTTCAGAGATGATGACGCCCCCATCGATGATCAAGGACCAAGGCACAAGCAATGTCAGCACCGAAGCAGCACAGCCCTCAGCTACAGAAGCTGTCCTTGTGCAGGTCGATGCCAGGACGACGATGGAGCGAGAAATCTGTGCCAGCGATGCAAAGATGGCTGTGGTGCTTAGCAAGCACACCTTCTCCGCGATGGTAGCCTCGTCCCCCGGTTGGTGTGACATCGAGTCCTCTGCAGACTTGGGACACTGCTCCACGATGTTCTTGATCTGGAAGCTCAACCTTGCCAAGTTGCTCACCAGTCCTACAGCGCCAAAGGAGCATGTAGCCTCTTTGAACTTTTTGCGATCCTTTTTGTTGTGTGCTGCGATCCACTCGGGTGGCCGGGTAACTGTCCCCAGCACATACGGCAAGACGTCAACGTCATGTGCCGAGACTGAGTCCGGTGTAGTCAGCACACCCAGGCACCACACCGCAGCCAGAGCGAACATGGCGCGCCGCAATTCACCGAAGCCGGGCTGTACTGCCTCGGAAGCTGTAATCGAAGGCATGCAGATGGGCAGTGCTGTACCGACTCCGCCTGTTATGGGATGCAGTTCGGGCGGGTGGGGCGGACCTTCTTTACAAGGGGTTCATGAGCACCAGCAGCTAGAGCCAGTAAACCTTGGACGCCTTGCGCAATCGTTGCATGCTGGCTGCATGCATTCGGAGGACGATCTCCATGACGTGGCTGCACGCGGCTCACAAGTACTGCATCCTTCATGAGGGTGTACAATGCACGATCACTCTCTGTGACCGATCATGCACAACATGACCTCCGAAAGCTCTCGTCCTGCGGTGCGCATCGGACGCTCGCCCTAAGCCTGACGGGCAGGAAAGGCAAAGAGGCGCCTGGGGGGCCCAGGCTCGCTGCTCGCCCCGCAGCCGTCGTCCTCCCCGAGAAGAGCCTCACAAGAAAGGCCCGTCAAAAAAAAGGCAGCAGCATGCGAGAAAAGAGAACAGGAGGGACCCTGAAAATCGAGCAATTCCTATTTTTGGACACGAATCCCCATGTCGTGCAACAACACCTGCCTCATGTGGTCCCTCGCACATCTCTGGACACAAGATTTGAAGCATCTCGAAGTGTTATCCGGCACCTCCCTGTCGATGAGCCCTGTGTCGCTCGGAGTGTCTGGGCCTGCGCTCAGAACCTGGCATTCGGGGCCGAGAGTTGGTCACGAGTGTTCGAGACTTCAGCGGTTTGGGGTTGCGCTCAGCGGCAGCTCAGGAAGCATCCTCAGGCTCCACGCAGCAAAGTGCTTCAAACCACAAAGTCGGCCGCCTGTGGCCCTGTAAATGCACCGGACAGAGGCTCCCGACCTCTTCCTTTGGCGATGCCGTGGACTCCGAAGCCACGGCCTTCTGGGGCGAGCAAGCCTGTCGTAGAAGAGGCCGTGTCTACATGTGTCTATCTATCGATCTCTGGATCTATCGACCTATCGACCTATCTACATTTGTAACATTATGTGATGACACACAGGTGCATCTACACATGCAGGCGTAAATGCAGACATACATACATGCGTACACAGACATGAAAGCATGCATGATACATGCATGCCTGCACACATGCAGCATGCATGAATACTCTGCTGGGTTGCTTGCTTGCATCCTTGCTTGCTTGTATTCCTGCTTGCATGCTCGCTTGTACATGCGCTCCCTGATGCCTCGGCATCCTTTCTGGGCGAAGCCAGGAGGTCGATGTCATCCAGATCCAGCGGCGGCCTGGCAAGACAGGATCCGCAGAGGAGTTGAAACTGCGCACATCCCAAGCCCATCCTCGGGTGCCGGGAGCCGAGAGTCTTAACAGCTCTCTCCGTCTTCCGGGAAGATCGTGGCTTAGGGGTAAATCTGACCAGATGGTGAGCGACGATATCCCGTTCTGGTCAAGGCACAGGGGCAGCCGCCAGAAGTCGACTTCGGTGCGGCACGGTGCACGCTGCGGAGCCTGGAAACACACTTCAGCTCCCTCTGCAACCACCCCGAAAAGCAGCTTTGAAGATGAAGAGGTCAAAGCACACGGCCCTACGACTTTTCAATGATGTCCCTGAATCCGAATGAGAACTGCAGAGGCAACAGCAGACGACAATCTGGCATCTCGAAAAAGGAATGGCAAACAAAGATCATCAAGACTTCAGCACCTCCATCACGAGTATGCACACTCTCTTTCAACCAATGCCCGCCTCTAATGCAGCACTGGGTAGGGGCAAGTGCCAAAAAGCAAAGGCCATGGCCACTTGGAGACACTACTCAGCAAGCCTCAGCCTAGGGGAGTCACGAGCATATGTGTAACAGTTGCAGCAGTTGCGTACAAAAGGTTGCTTTCGGATGTTCGGCTGCGACAATTGTTTGTTTAATAACACTCGTGCAACCATCAGAGTGGGACTCGACCTCAACGTGGGACACAGCTCTGGCCCCTATCATGCAGTGCGATGCGAGCAGACAGGCAGTTCAGCGCGTCCGGGCATGCAAGCTGAAGAGACTGCACCTGTTGCAAAGCCCTCATCCGCACCCGGTGTGGTGTTTTGGAATCCGAAACGCCGTCTCGGAAGTGCGAGCACAAGATGGCGCCATGTTCCGCGTCTTCGGCAAACTGGTCGGTCTGAAAGATTCACTTTATCAGACACTGCGGATCAAACGGACGGGATCCTCTGCGCAGATCAAGAACACATGTCTAAGTCCTGCTGCTGTGCATGCTCAATGCCTTGGCGGAGCAGCTGTCGCACGGCGAAGGAGAAGCCCAGGACGTAAAGATCACAGCGAATTTGGCGGTTTGTGATGCTGCCCACAGTGGCAGCCGTGGTCCAACTCGATTCCGAACTGCACGGGCACAGCGAGCCGACTGCGGCCGGTGCAGAACCTCTATGTCGTCGGCAACTTGTCATGGACCTCAGCATAATATCGTGGCGGAGCAAAGCCCCCAGGAACACCGGTGCCTGGAACAAGGCCTCCACCCCCCCACATCCCATGAGGTACACTCAGGAAAAGGCATGCGGAACCTGCAAAACTACAGTGCACAGAGCTGTGATATCTTGAAGCTCCGAAGCTTCGTCTCTGGTGCCCGTTCGAAGCAAGAAAAGCCAATCCTCTCGTCCGCTTCCAACAAAGGCATCCAAGATACCTCCAGAGCTGCCGTGAAGAACTTCCGGCCCGAGGAGGTGCCCCGCTCGAGGTCCAAGCTGAACCTGCGAGAATAGTGAATTGTAGAGCGATATGGACATCAAAATATGTATCTGTCTTTGGGTTGCTACCGGTTGAAACTCAACGTGAACAGAACAGCACAAGGAGAATTCGGTATGTGCAGGGGGTTGCGTAACTATGAGACTATTCAGCAAAATTGTCGAGTGGCATGCTGGAGTCGGTGGTCCGTTGCACAGTCCAGTTCTTGATGCGACCCTGAACTCGAAGCCAAAACTGGCGCTGTAAAGACTTCCAAGGCTCTCACAAGAAACGAAAAACTAAAGAAAGTTGCTATCTTGTGAAACCTTGTAACGGCACGCACACAACTCACCACTTACCTGTCCAAAGCAAGCGCCTGCGACCGTTCAGATGTCCGACCACCGGACCACCGCCTCGAGAAAAACTGCTTCTTCTGCGAGAAAGATTGGAAAGCAGCACTTAACAGAAACCAAACTAAAGGCCCCAAAGGGCAGGCATCTTGGAGCATAAGACCCTTCTCAGGCGTCGATACTCCGCCTTGGCTAAATCTGTACATCTGTCCACTGAGCTCCAAGCCGTCATCGTACAAGTACGTGCCGAAGGTATCGTGCACCTTCTTTTTCACGGTATCGGTTCGTGAAGTGCTCAATTGGCATCATAATCGGATCAGACAGGGATTTGTCTTATGCAGTGCTTAAACGGCTTACTCGTGGCTGAGCGCGTGCTCGGGATGAGCTGCATCTGATTGGATCCCATATGCTTGTCGCGTTCCTTTTGGAGCTTTGCCCACCTCTGTGATTTCGTTGTCATACATCCGGTCAGACAACTTGCGTTTCCGCTTCCCTTCCAGTTGTAAACTCAACCTGCCCTTCCTTTTGGTCCTTCCTGTTGGCGGGAGTTGCGCTTTGCGTGAGTCTGTCGTGTTGAAAGTGCAATCTTGGGGCGTTCATTCCGGCTCTTGTCGGAACCTACCCGGCACATGGCTGTATGCACGAATGCATCGTCAGAGTCTATCTGAGTCTATATAATACCCAACAGGTATGGAGCCGAAAAGAAATGAAACGTCCACTCATAAACGACGTGAGAGGGTGCCTCTTTCCAGCGCCCCTCTGCAGCCGCGGAACCTGAAAATGGGTGTGCTGATGATGATACTCAGCTTATGTCTACTGAGTTTACTACTAGGATGCGAAAATGATTGCTGGGGGGCCCACGCAATTCCAGCTGCATGTCCTGGAGGAAATTGCTTTCAACTGAACTCACACTGAGCTTCTCAAAGGTCCTGGCCAAACGAATCTTCCGGGAAACCGCCGCCTGCATTCTCAATGATTTTCATGCAAGGCTTCAGAGAAGTCAGACAGACTCACGACCCGAACAGGTCTGAACCCTCGAAGCAGGAAGCAATCTCAGAGTGTTTTCTGAGACTTCCGCTCCAGTCACGGCCCTTGCGAAACACCTGATGCAACGACGGTGGAGTTGGTTTTTGTTGCTTGTAAGGCATCCCACAGGAATTGTCAGGGCTATGACTCTGTGAGGCACCGACGAAGTCCCTGTAGTGATCCAGGCGACAGATGTGCGCTGAGTCGTACCTCGGCCCAGGGTGGCAGAGGACACCGCAAGCAACTCGATGTTGTGTTGGCCCAGAGCAGACTGGCCGAAGAAAGACGTGGCATGGCCTCCCTTGCTCTTGAGGCGCCAGCCAGAGGCAGAGCGGTCGCAGTTTGAAGGAGCCATTGGCGGCATCCCAGACCTCCCAGACACAGAACGAAAGAACACCGAGTAAACTGTGAGCTCTGGCAGCCACGACATACATACATGCTTGCATCCGTCCACATACATACAGTACAGTTATGGTGCAGTAATTATAGAACAGTACAGAACAGGTAGACAGTCAAGCACATATATATATATATGTATGTATGTGTATATGTATATATATAAATACACACACACGCTCGAACACAGACACACACACACACACACACACATTCACACACACACACACACACACACACACGCAAACAAACACACACACACACACACACACACACACACACACACACACACACACACACACCCACACACGCGCACACGCACGCGCACACGCACACGCACACGCAGGCACGCCGTACACAGGTACACACGTACACATTTTCACACACATGCACACACACACACATCAAATACGCAGATATCAGAACATACATCTAGACATACATGCCCGCTTGCACCTGCCCGAACCTTCAACCCCTCCAGATCACAAAGTCTCACCTAGCGACCGAGTCCCTGGAATCCCACTGCAGATTTCGAAGTCTTCGCCTCTGGCTGGAGGTGCCAGTTGCTGGCCTCAACTTCGATCTGTTGCTTTCGTAGATTTCTTCACCCCGGTCAGAGGTTGAAACGAGAGGCTGAGTTTGTAGTGGAACTGCACGTTGAAGCCCTCATTACATATCGCGCCGTGTGTATGATCCTTTGGGAAAGCTGTGGCAGGCGGCGCTCCAGCGGATGCCAGTGGCTTCGGCGAATCAGCGAGTCACAAAAGGGTAGCACCCATCTAATCTAGGATCACACGAATCTTGAGAAAACCTATCCTTGCTCACGGGATTCCCACTCCGCCTTCCGAACAGGCGGACCAATTTTCACTTCAAATGTGCTCCAATCGATATGGTTGTGCCGATGTCTCCTGGAACAGCAGGCATGCACCTGCGAGACGTCGACAGAACATGCACATGCAAAGTCTCCAGGCTCAGTTCGTCTTGGACGCAAGCTTTAGGCGCCGCTCTCGCTTTGGAAGGGGCTCGGGGATGTTGAGTGCTACAACAACGACAGCCGAATTATCGGCCTTGGTGACATTTGCGGCCGCTTCCGCAACTGCTTTCGCAGCAGCTTCTGGGGACCTGGTCTCCCGCAGCACTTTGCGGGCTGTGATGATTGCAGTCTGATCTCGCAACCCATCCCAGATGCCATCAGTGGCAAGAAGTACAAACTCTGTTGTGTCTTTGACACTTACAACGAAGACTTCGGGCGTGCAAATAAGCCCGGGCACTTTCTTCCCGGTCTCACCCGCGACATCTCCAAAAGCACGAGAAACTTGCACCTTGCCGTCGACATATCCGCCTTCGACATTTACACCGATTTCCTTCAAACGCTGTTTCTCGACTTTGTTTTTGTCAGGGGCATGGTCTGTGGTCGTGGTGCTCACCTTGCCATCTTCACATAAGACTGCTCGACAATCTCCGAGGTTCAAAAGCACGAGCTGATCATCTTTCAACAGAGCAATGCATGCCACCGTACCGGACGATGTGCCCGATGCAAACAGCTTGGCTTCGTCCGCTAGTTTGGTCTGCATTAGCTCGTCCACGGCAGCGAAGGCTTGATGGGCAGCTTCCTCCTTGCTGCAGTCTTGTTGTAGGTGATGCTCAAGCTGCTCTGGAAGAAACTGCTTGGCCAGCAGGGTGGCCTGCTCGCCTCCGTGCCCGTCGAAGACCGCAAAGCAGGCATTTCCTGCGACGTTGTCATGGATCAGGACGGCATCTTCCATCCGTTGCCTGTCGTTCTTGGCGAACGAGTACCCATGCTGCGTGTTGCCACCGGTGGCATAGTCCGGAAGCCAGGACGGATCTTTTTCTCTTGCTCCAAAACACTGGCAAATGTTGCCCATGGCTCAACTACGCCTTCGTCTTCACAACAGCTTACAAGGAATGCACTACGGCAAGTGCCCAGAAGCTGTGAGTCCACGCTGGTCTGCCTCGAGCATCGCAAAAACGAACACGAGACCCGACTAGATTAATCTGATTTGACACGGCTGAAGCAAAATCCAAACCTCTGCCCTTAGCATGCGAAGAAACCTCTGCAGGCAACCGACAATATTATAGGATACTGAGCACATCCAGCATGTTAGGATCCCAGGCACGATGCGGGCTCCGTCACTCGGGCCCCGGCCAGGTGCGCAGGCTCCGTCCTGGCCAGGCTCGCCTGGCAATTCGTGGCCAGTCCCACTCCGAGGATCTAAGGGAACAAACAAGAGTGCGACAACCGTACATACGTATACACCTTTGTCCATGACTCATAAACATATGCGCGTACATACATAATACTTGTGTATGTGTGCATAAAAAATGCGTGGAAATGTGTGTGTTATTCGGAAGGCACTAGTCCGTTACGATCGGTGTGCATGCACATGAAAAAATGCAGACGGACTCCTTTTTCCGGATGGCTGAAAACCGTAGCGGTCTGGATAAGTGCCGGGGCCTCGGGCCGGACACCAAATCCAAAGGAGGCTGCTACGGATCGGTACGGGCACCGGTCGGGACGGGAACCGTCGGAGCCGGGTGCCACAAGGGACTTTGCGGGTTTTCTGAAGCCGGCCTACGGAATGCAGGAAAGGGCAAAGTCCAACCCACATCGGAAATCCAGGCTGTAAGCTGCGGATTAAAGGGCCTATATCAAAGGCGGAGACCAAGGGGGAGGTGGCGGGAAAGAAAAGGCTAGCACACCGTCGGTATACGGAACGGATGCGCCTAAGTCGAACGGCTGCGGTATAGTTACGACTTGCCGTTGCGAGCCCTCCGATTAACACAATACGACCCGTCGAGAAACCGTTATTCGGAGGGCACTAGTCCGTTACGATCGGTGTGCATGCACAGGAAAAAATGCAGACGGACTCCTTTTTCCGGATGGCTGAAAACCGTAGCGGTCTGGATAAGTGCCGGGGCCTCGGGCCGGACACCAAATCCAAAGGAGGCTGCTACGGATCGGTACGGGCACCGGTCGGGACAGGAACCGTCGGAGCCGGGTGCCACAAGGGACTTTGCGGGTTTTCTGAAGCCAAGGTCTTGAACGAAATCCAGGCAAAGGAGTACCCGCACCGGGGAGAAAACAGCCAAAGTCAGAAGTCCAATGCCGGAAAGAGGTCACGGTTGAAGGCGGACGCAGGAGAGTAACACGGGCGCGGAGGACGGCTCAACAGGTGCCAAGGGACCAGGATCTCATCGGCAGGATTGAGTCCCAAGGTGCCCGGGTCGCGGGACCGGCTCAGGGCATCAGCAATCTTGTTACGGAATCCCGGAACATGATCGATATGTGCGGAAATGCAGAAGTGACGCTGCCATAACAGGTAGGAATGCAATAGGTCACACATACCGCGGGCAGTAGAGAGGCCTTTCCAGGAAGCCGATTCGGAAGGGCTGTTGTCACAGCGGCTGACGAAATGTACTGGGTGGTGAGCGGCCGGGACAACGAGAGCAACGCACCAGAGAAGCGCGATTTGGCCAAGGAGTTCCCAGGCAGCAATGAATTTCTGAGGGGAAATGTCCGGGGAATACCAAGCACAAAGTCGAGCAAGATCCGCAGGAGATAAGGCGGATCGGAACCATACCGTGCGGCCGGAGGGAAAAGCCACGAAGCCGCCCAAGCCCGCGTGTTTGCTGTCGGCACAGGCGTCAGCAAACGCCTCGCAAGTTAACAGCGGCGCGAGAGACAGCGGGAAGAGCGGGATGGTCTGACACAGGCAGGAGTGCCAGAGGTCCAAGACAGCTTTAGATTCCTGTGAAAGTTTCCGGTCAGAGTCAGGAGGGGAGCGGACGGAAATCCAGAGTCGTCGCTCACCGGCAAAGTGCAGAGGAACATCCTTCAGTGTATGAACAGGACGGGAAGCCACACTGACCAGGGTGCAGCCCTGGGGGCAACTAGCCAGACCAACAGATTTCGTGAGCACGAGGTCTTTGGACAGGGCTGCACGGAAGGATTCCCACTTAGAGGGGGCCACAGCAACATGAACAAGTGGAGGTAGGCTTTGGTCCCGATATAGCGGTGCAAGGGACGGCCGGAATGGACGAAACAGGGAACAAACCCAAAGGAGTTTGCCGGTGAGTTTGCGAAGCAGGTGTAGTGGAATCGCCTCCCCGGAACGGGCTGAAGAAATCAGAAGGCGGAGACGGGCCAGCTTCGGTGGTTCAAGCGTGGCGGTAAAGGTTTCCAGGGACATAGACCAACCAATCCAAGTCGGCCGTGCGCCCAAATAGGCTTTGTGCCAACTCATTGGGACACGAAGCACAAGAAGGAAAACACACAGCACAGCGGCCCAGACCGGCGCGGAGGGACCGGAAAGGAGGGAGATCAGGTCGTCGACATAGATGAGCAAGGCATGGCGGATGAACAGAAGCCGATGCATTAGGCGTGACAGAATCCCCGCCAAACGTGCCCAGTAAAAGCCGGACGCGCGTGCACCGAAATTCAATGTCAGACACTGGAATAGGCGGCCGCGATGGAAAAAGCACAGAAGGCCTTGATCGGCGGCCCGGATCAGTATGCGCCGGTGAGCCTTGCTGACATCCAGGATAAGTGCGAAGAGCTGTTCCAGGGCCAGACGGAGAGGAAAGCAGCGACGGAGGCCCGAGATGGTCGGGTTCGCAGACTTATTGGGAAGAGCGGTGTGTTCTGTAACACCGGAAACGCTGGAATCCACCACCAGGCGGGGGTCACGGTCGGGGGCCTTAACAAGTCCAAGCTTCCCCACGGCGGTACGAGCATAGGTAGCGACGAGGCTGTCAAGACCGCCTGGAACCTCCCGCACCCATCCTTCAGAAACTTCGGTTTGAAGAAGGGAGTCAACAGTGGACAGGTCGGAAAGAGCTGATCCCCAGGAGGAGGAACAATGCTGTAAGTCCATGGATGGGTCCTTGGGGGCGGAGGCAGGAAACAGCGTAGGGCAGGCAGGCATAGGTTCGTCAACACCCAGAGGAACTCCCTCAAGTAGCAAGTCCACAAAGGGTCGATCCGGGTCGCGCGAGAGCTGAAGCAGCGCATCCAGAAGGAACAGGCGGAACGGTTGGCCCGGAGGGACCGAAAGGAGTGTATCAAAGTCAGTAGCCGCCAAGCCCAGGAAGGAGCGCAAGTCACCCAAGAAAGGTACCAGTTCGGACTCAGAAATAGGGGCATCCTTGGAGCCGGATGCCAGCCGAGCGCGAAACTTGGCAAGGAAATCCCCGGACAGGATGCGCTGAACCCAGAGTTTTGTCGGGGCCGGACGGTTTGGACCAGGAAGCAGTGGAGCACGAACCTGCACCATCTTCAATCCGAGAGGAGGGAAGTGGCCAGCAGAGTTGAGGCTCAAGAAGAGCCGTTTCCCAGGAGAGGAACGGGACTAGGCCCACTGACCGGGAGAGATATGGTGCCATCAGTGCCACAACGCGCTCGCAAAGACCGTCCGGGTAGCAGGCAGTGGTCCGTGTAAGGAAGGCACCGGACGAGTCACGCTTGCCTGCCAAGGGCGGGTGAGTGCCTGGCGGGTGGCAACAGGTCGAGGCCAGAGAGGAGAGGTCCGCCAAGTTTGAGACAAAGGTCCAGCTCTTTTTAACATTCATGCCAAAAGTGCAAGCGGCAACTTCCACGGCGGACAGGCAGTGGTGACGGATCCAGGCTTTGCACGGGTCGGTGAGCCACAACAAGCTGCTAGATGGGTTTTCAAGCAAAACCAGACCACCCGAGAGAAGCACGAGAGTGAGGAGCTCCCGACAGAGCTCGTGCAGCTTGTCGGATCGCTGCAGTTCAGCCTGCTGGCGCTGGGAAGGAGCAGGAATGCCGTGCGGGTGTGCTGGTGTCCGGACTGCGGGCGGGCCACCGGGTTTGAGGCGAGCACGGCTAAAGCTGGAGCAGGGTGGGGCGGCAACAGCCACACGCACGAGGCCAGACGAGCACAATTTCCGCATGGACGACTGATGCTGGGGCAGAAGCAAGTCCACCTCTTCCCCTGCTTTAGAGAGCGGGGCCGAGCAACCTGAGAACAAGTCCAGAAACAGTGCCGGGCGAACAGGAGGATCGGCTGGGGAAGTGGAAGGGGGGGCCCGATCCAAGGATGGAGCTGTCTCCTTGGCAGGGCGTGCACACGGGGAGGGGGGATGCATGCCAGGGCGGGCCCCTTGAAAAGGTGGGCGGGCAAAGGAGAAGGAGTATCGGAGAACCGGGCGGTGCGGCGAGCGACTTCTGAGTCGGTCCGACTCCGAGGCAGGGGTCGCCTGAGCCACGGACTCAGCCGGGGCGTGGTTTGAGATCTCCTCATCAGAGGAGAAAATACGCACGGCTTCATCGGCCAGGGCATCAGGGGACGAGCCTTGCAACGGTGGAGCAAAGGCCGACAGGGGTTCAGCTGCATCCGCGTTTCAGTGCGATGTGGCGCGGTGTTTGGCAGCCGTGTGTTTCTGGCCGCAGGGTTTGCCGGAAGGGAGCGGAATCGGGCAGGAATGAGAAAAGCGGCAGGAATCCAAGTTGCAACGGCCGAGCACAAAGCGTTTGCAAATTTCCTTGCCATTCTCGTCCACCTCATGCCACGACTCTTCCCACAGATCCTTGACGGGTTTCTTGCCGGCCGGCTTTTTGGCATCTGCTTTGGCTTTGCCGGTCGGTTTTTCCGGTTTGCCGTCGGTTTTGAGACGCTTCGTGGGCCGGTCAGGCTTAGCTGGCTGTGACGTGTCGGCCGTGCCCACAGTGCGGGTGGGTTCCCGGACCGGAGGGGCAGGCATAGACCGAGGCCGGGCACACAACAAAGTCGGAATCATGTGCCGGGTGACGGAAACCTCATGAATGGAATCAGACAGCGACCACTTCTCATCTCGCATCAGTGTGCCAACGGCAGCCCAAATGGACCGGTCGGCTGCGAGTACTTCTTGCAGAGATGGTGCCCGGAGGGAAGGATCCAGGGGGACAGCCGTAGCGGATGCAATGAAAGACTCAGCAAAAATCTTGCCGATACGGAGGTGCAGGTCACCCAGGAAAGCCAAGGCCGTGACCAGAATCCCAAAGTGGCGGCGAAGCAGAGGCTCAACGGGACCTGAATTAGGCACGGACGCGTGAGCCACAACCGGGTCCGGAACATCATCCAATAAGGAGCGGAGGAGCTGGTTGTCCGACCTGGGTCGGCGATGTTCATAGAACGTCTGAACGTCATGCTCAGATGTCCTCAAGCGCCACGGAATCCACAGGGTTGTTGGCTTGTCCAACTCAGAGCGGAGGCGGTTGAGAAATTCCAAACTGGGTGTGCTTGACGGGGAGAGGACCTCTCCCGGGTAGGCCTCAATGAACTTTTGACGCAGCAACTCCGCCGCTTCGGCCGTGATTTTCGGGCCGGGCAGGGAAGGCGGAGCGCTCCCGGCAGAGGCAGGGGTCGACGGGGCAGGTGCCGGATGCACAAGGTCGCGCGCCGGCACCAGAAGGCGTCGTGCAAAACTGGCAGATGGTGTGATCCTGACCGAGGTGTCGTTGGGGTCTGCCGGAGGCCACAAGACGCGAATCCAGTCGTCAGGGGAGCCATCCGGAGGGATAGCATAGGCAATGGTCGCGATGGTCTTGAAACCCTTTACAGTGAGGACCTCCAGAAGCTCATCAGGAGCAGACCATTGCCGGAGCAGGGCAACCAACGCAGCAGGATCGTCAAAGGCGGGTGTGCCAGAACTAGACATGTCGGAGGAGCAAAAAGTCCAGGATGACGACAGGAAAAGTCCAAGCTGACGGCCTACCCTGATCCTAAGAGCCTGAAAATGGCAGCGGGACGGAGGCAGTAATAAGCGGACAGAGGCAGGCAATCCCAGCAAACACAGGAGCAGGGCCGAGTCCAGGTTTTTTTGACCGACCGTCCACGCCGGTGAATAGCACCGTCCAGGTGCGGAGTAATATGGGGGGCCAGGCGGCCTCCGGCCAGTCCCCTGGTATGCAGCCGCTGATCTACCATCCGAAGCGGTGGCATATGCGGCACGCGTGATTCTGATGCTGGCGTCTGCGGGTCGGATCCACCTGACGGCCACACACTTGTGGACATTCCGGATTGACGCATGGCAGTTGGCAGTAGATCACGACCCGGGGCGGTCGCAGGATGCTCCCACAAAGACGGACCAGTCGGGCCAGGAAGCTGACCGAGCAGCGACGCAAGAGGTCAAGGAGTTGCTGGTCGGTAAAATCTTCCAGGTCTTGCAGTTCCGGAGCAGACGGCAGGAGAACCGCGCCATCACGGTCCCAGGCCGCTCGAACCGGACGGTCCCCAGGCCCAGCCGACGGATAACCATCAGAAGCCATGGCGGAAGAGGGCGACAATAAAGGGGGGTTGGGGCGGGGCTGGCTGAAACAGAAAACGGCTGCGGAAGAAAACAGTGCAAGCAGGTGTGACCACATGCGCATGGAACTGGCACGAGCTGGCACATGCATATGCATCTTCTTTACAGCGGGGCGGGGCATCAAGTCTGGCAGGCGCGGCGGAGGCAGAGCTGGGCACCCGCAGGCGGGGCGGAACACCATGCCTCAGAGCAGAGCTGACCAACAGAGGCCCCACAGGCCGGTTTCACCCAGAATGGTTCCAGGCCCAGCAGAGACACGCGTACGGACTTTGCAGTGTCGGGCGGGCACGGAACGGGACGGTGCAAGACGTTGCTGCGAGGGTTGTGCAGAAACCCATTCATGCTGGGCTCTCGCTGTTGGGAGCGAGGGGGCCGAGGCTTGGCAAAGTCACCGTCCGAACCCGAGGCCCCGGATTGTTCGGAGTCGGAGCTGTCATCGGAGAGGTCAGTGCTTTCCACTTCCTCTTCAGCCGGTTCCAGACGGCGCCGGGGGGAGCGCGAGCGGCCAGAGCGTTCCCGAGGCGCCATGCCACCCATGTTGCTATCAGGTGGCGGCAAGGATACCCGAAAATCAGGCAATGGTTTGCTAGAGCCGCGGCCCACTGGCTGAAGGGGGCGGTAACCGGACCGGATTCGGTTAATGACCTCAGCCTGCAATGATAACATTGGGCCTATATCGTCTCGGCTATAGACCCGGACGGAGCCTTCCATGGAGGACGGACGGTGATGGCCTTGCAGACGGCGAAGCTCAGGGTCAAGGTTAAGCTGCCTGGCCCAGGATAGGACAGTGGCCTTGCAGCTGTGAACCCCATACATAGAGTGCTCAGGCGGGCAGGCTTCGGGGGAGTGCAGGTGCCAGTGTTCTTGCAGGAGGGCCCGGAGCCACGGCATGGCGCGGGACCGATGCAAAGGAGAGACGAACACCGGAGAGGCAGGGTCAGGCCCGAGGACCGGCAGCAAGAAATCCACCGTGCGGTCCGGGAAAATGCGTTTGGTGTCGGACACGCACTGCTGAAGAGCGTTAAGCCAGGACATGCCCCAACAAGCGGAAGGCGAGCCCGTCAACCCGTAGAGCTGGCAACCCCACGGCATGTTGGCCCGGCAGCTTTTTGTGCGGGTGGCGACACCGGTAAGGGCAGTGGAGCCAGATTGCAGTATCACCCGGGACGGGGGAGACCAAAGGCCGTCGTTCCAACGGAGAGACGACCAAATCAGGCACAGGACCGACCCCCGAAGCAGGACCTCGGCAAGCAAAGTCGTGGGATCCATGACGGACCGTTCGAGCCAGACGACAAATGACACGGAAAGAGGCAAGGCTTCACGTTTTTCCACCGGGCCGGTCGAAGAGAGAAACGCGGAGCAAAGCGGAGTGTGCAGCTGTACCTGGATAGATGGCAAGCCCGCCACCTTGGCCATCCAACTCAAGGCCTTGAAACTGGTGGTGGAAAGGCCAGAAGGGGCGGAAGTCAACTGAAGCCAGGACGGGAGTGCACCGGGCGGCGGGTCGGCAGGATCAATCCCGGACAGGATGCAGTGCCGGACCCAGGCAGACCAGGAACGCAAGTAGAGCTGCAAAGTGCTGGGGGCATTTTTCGCGATGGCACGTGCTTGGAGTTCCCGAGGCGCGGGTACCAGCTTGGTATGCAAAAACAGGGTGCAGCGGTCACCAAGCTCCTGAGCAAAGTCGCAAAACATGTTGCGAAAATGTGCCAAGGCGCGAGCAGTTGTGGATTCCATAGAGGAGGAATCGGAGGCGTCAGTGGCCAGTGGCAAAAAGCCAGAATGCACGAAGGGAGCCGGGGGAATCACAGAGGGCCGCGTATCCGGAGAAGATGCAGAAAGACCCCGGGGGTACGCCAATGGGTGGCGGGGCAGGCGGGGTACCCGGGGGCAGGATAAAAGTGGTGGGCCCAAAGGAAACGTAGGAGCCGAACGTGCAGGGCGCAGAGCCGCGCAGCGAAGAGGCCGGAACAAGGGGAAGGGGGCAGGCTGAGGCCGGGCGGGCCGGGGGCGAGCAGCCAGGTCCGACAAAGAAGCACGGGACAGGCAGGGCAAGGCCAGCCCAAGGCGAGGCACAAGCAATGATGCAAGTCCAGGCAAGGGGGGACCGACCGGGTAAGCAGTAGGGACCGGCACAACCTGAAAGGATGTAGAGGATGCCGACGAAGGGCTGGAATGAGGCGGTGCCGAGGGCCCCGGGGCCGAGGCCGGAGAATCGCACTGACGCGGGGAGGCTTCGCCCAAAAAATCCAACCGCTGCGGGCGGGGCGGTGTGATCAGTGGAGCGGCAGCGGTGGGCTGCAAGGGAAAGCCATGAAGCAAGGAACCAAGGTCAGATGCCAAGGCCGGGTTGCCCGCAGGGGCCACCGGCGGATGCACGGGTACCTGGCCGGACAGGGTATACAACAAAAAGCGCAACAACGCGCAAGAAAGAGACCGGCGCATCCTCGATGGTCTCCAGCTCGATGTTGGCCTGGCGGCAGAAAATAACAAAAACAACATGTCTCTGACAGAACCAGGCAGGCGCAGCAAGGCGGGGAAGCACGACTTTTTAGGCATCGCCGCAGCGGGGCCGGATCAGGCCGGCCGCGAGAAGCAGAAAAGTGCACAGCACCGGGCCTAGCGGGCCACCCCAACACGATGATCTTAGGAGACTAGTTGGAATATGGGCAATAAAGGCACGGGGCATGCGGGGCGGTCCGGACCAGGTGCCTAGTACCCGTCTTGGATACAATACGGGCATTTGTGCCCGGTGTGATCGGTCCGGGAATGCAACATCACGGGCCGGAGGCAAATGCGGAGACAGTGCGGGCCCCGGGCCGGACAATCGTGCGAGCAGTAGCCGCGAATGTGCAGGTGAGACAGGACAGACGGAGGCTCCTGAAGCGGAGCCCAGCTTGGCAAGTCCTGCTCCTCAAAGCAAAAGAGGTCGGGCCAGGGCCAGGAGTCCGTGCGGATGAACGGGCCGGGCGTCTCAGGCAGGAAAATGCTCAGGCGCTCCCAGCCTTCGCTGATGGTCCAAGGGCCGGTGTTGGCCCGGCGCGGGGTGAGTTGGCCCCGGTCCACAAAGACCGGAGTGCAGCCAGGGCGGTTGGGATCTGAGTGGACCAGGGGCGCGTTCGGGTCAATGCCCGACGTGTCCGTGAGGAGGGCCTGGCGGGGGCGGGCGAATCCGGGCAGGACACGCAGGCCACCATCAGCACCAGCTCGGGGGGGGTTCGGCGGGGCCGGGTTGGGATCGGGCCTGGTGCCATCGTTCTGGTCCAGACCGGCATGGATGGCATCGGCTGCCTGTTGGTCCGGAAAGCGCGGACCGGCCGGCAACGGTGCGAGGTCACCACGCGTCGTCTGCGGATAGCGCCCTCGGTTCGGAGGCGGGCCGGTCTGGGACATGTGCGCGACCGGAACCTCAACGTCGAGCTGGCCCAGGTTGCCCATGGCATAAGTGACGTCCTGGGCGACCTCGGCGATCAAAAGAAGAAGTCGGGTCACCTGGGACGGAGGCAAGTCGGCAAGGGACCGGTAGATGGCATCATCGTCCAGAGTGCACAAAAAGGACAGATCCGTCTCGAGGGGCGGCGGAGCGGCCTTGGCAGCTGCCGCTGGGGCCGCTTCGGATGGAGCGGCCGCCGGCTTGGCGGGGGGGAAAGAGGGGGTGGCAGGCCGGGCCGGAGGAAAGCTGGCTTTCTTCTTCGGGGGTCCGGCGGAAGCAGCAGGCAGACCACCAGTCGTAGGGGGGTGGCTGGGAGGCTGCTTCTGGGGCGCGAGGAAGTCGGCACCACGTTTGGCCGGGGGCTGGGACGGGGTGGCAGGTGGATCCACGGGGGGGGCCGGAGCCACGGTCGTGTCCTGTGCCGGGGTCTCCGTCGGGACGGCCTCAGCGTCCGGAGCCGGAGGGGCCTCGACATCGGCCGGAGTCGGGTCGACGTCGGACCGGATGCCAACGGCAGCTCCCACCACACCACGGGCCAGGTCGCGGAGAGCGTGTCCACCAAAGCGGGCCATGATCACCGAGAGCGTAAGGCAGGAAAGTCAGAAAGCGTCAGAAGCTGAAAGCGGCTGCGGCGGGAGACAGGGGTCGCTCGAGCAAGGCGATTCAAGCAGCCAGAGCTAGAGCATGACCGGAAACAGCTTGCAAGCCGGCCTTCGGGGGCGAGACCGGCGGACCAGAAGCCGGGTCAGGCCTGGGAAGAGCCGACGGGAAGCGAACGACTAGAGTGCATACAGCCGGGGACCATGCATGATGGAACGGAGCTGAGCACCAAAGGACCTCAGCCAGATATGGGCCAAGGCGGAAATTGTATAAAGGCAGGGTCGGCCTCCTGGCGGACAGGCGGGACCGGGGCCGCCTGACAGTGAGGGTCAAGAGGCAGAAATGATAATCCGAAGGCCAACCTCGAAGACGAGGATGATGTACTCGAGGACCGCCGGGCCCTACGCCGTCGGCGAGGACGGGAGCGGGACGAGTCTGAAGATGAAGGCATCAAGCCGTGACAGTCTAGAAAGAAAAGGCTAGCACACCGTCGGTATACGGAACGGATGCGCCTAAGTCGAACGGCTGCGGTATAGTTACGACTTGCCGTTGCGAGCCCTCCGATTAACACAATACGACCCGTCGAGAAACCGTGTGTGTGCGCGCAGATGTGTGTATATATTTATTTATTTGTTTTTTAATGCATGCATGCACGGATGGATGGATGGATAGATGGATGGATAGATGCATGCATGTATATATGATATGGTCTGGCATGGTATTGTATTGAATCGTACTGCATTGCGCTGCATGCTTGTATGTATGTGTGTGTATATGTATGTATGTATGTATGTATGTATGTATGTATGTACGTATATATGTATGTATACGTATGTGTACATATGTATACGTATGTATACGTATGTGTGTATATATACACATACATGCAGGCATGCATGCATGCATGTGTATATATATATACATACGTACACATACGTATGCGTACGTATACATGCGTACACACGCATACATACATACAGACATACATACATACATACATACATACATACGTTCATACATACATAACCATCCATATTATATACATATATATATATATATGTATATACAGATGTATATAATATAGAATATAGTATGCATGTGTACGTGTATGTGTGTGTGACTCATATTTATATTTGTCTCGTACTCCCCTACTGCCCCAAGCCTTGGTGGGCAGGCCCACGTACTTCAGCTGGGAGCAGCTCATCATTGCAGCGAGCAGGCCTGGCGTCAGTTTGCTTCACAAACGCGGTGGAACAGATGTTGAAACGAACCTCAATCCTCTGGCCAACACGAATCGGAAAGCATTGCCAAAAGTCTGGAGGGAGTTTGCGCCTGACCCGTCGAAAGGACGAAGGCACGGACGATCGTGCTGCAGCACCAAGACGAAAGGCGTCCGAACCTGCGTCGAAAAGCCGCTCAGATAGCTTCTGACTGAAATGTCGTGGTGGCTGGTTTTGATCACAGTCAGCCTGTAGGCTTCGGTAGAATGCTATATCCAGTTCTTCGTCTGGCCAGATGGACCCTCATGGTATATGGATGGCTAACATCGGACGCCAACCCCCCAACAATCTAACAGACAACAGCTGGCACTCAAAGCGCCTGCCGAAGAGCGATGTGCAAGCATCCCGCGAAGCCCTGCAGTAAAAACGACACGACGAAGTGCCCGCATGTGGCAGTCACCCTTAAGATCATCGACTGTGAGTGGTGCCTTGTGCTCCAAAACACGAATGTGTTGGACCCCAGACAGGGCACTGGAGGCAGTGGAGTCCAAGTCGTCCAGTTTGTGCCTGCTCGGGAAAAGCAAGGCAGAACATCGCAAGGGTGCCGTGCCGGAACGCGAGCAATGGAAAACACTACGCTACGAGTACCTCAGAGAACGATGCAGAAGTCACAAACCAAGTAGTTGTCTTCAGCTGCAATTTATCGCAGGTCGCATCGCAGACTGGATGACGAGTTCCCATACCGGGCGGCACCATGCGGCACCCTCTTAGGATGATTATGATTATGGGAGCTTTCCACAGATTCAGATCTGTGAATATCTGTGAAGGTCCTACAACAGATTTTGTTTCGGGCTCCAAGCATGTGGGACTCGATGGGTCTAGGTACACGCTGGAAGGCTGATACATACAGTCGCGAGGAGAACTGGTGTGCTGAGAAGAACATCAAAGCGCAAGCACTGCGGGGGCCCCGCCTGAACTCTTCATAAGGCTCCTCCCAGTGTGGTGGTACTCTTCCGGCCTGAGCGCCAAGACAGCGGCTTACAAACTGCCTCTGACGGTTTACGCCTGGAACTATGCCATTGGTTCCAGAAGTGATGGCAACGCCTCACCCTTCGGACGAGAGGCTTTGGGTTTTGGGCGTTGCCCAGCAGATGCAACCCTGTAGCCGTCCGAAACCACGATCGTCGGGCACCCGTTGAATCCTTGGCATGTGCTGTGCAGGCTCGGCGTAAAGCCAGGCCATGACGGAACTCTTCCGCTTTAGCAGGCTCTGCCACCTACTCTAGTTTCATACTGTGTGGATGCACAGGATATTCAGTTTGCGACGTGCTGCCAAGAAGCCGCCTGCCGTCGTGCAGGAGGACAGCACATGCTCGAGCATCGCAGTCGATGGGTTGGAAGGCACCGGCGACGTAACCTCAATGAACCACAATGCAGTTGCTGCAAGATGGCCGTGCAGGATTGAAAACAGAATTTAAAGTCTTCTGCTACGACGAGCAACCATGACGATAGTCAGGAGCTCGTCCACAGCTTGCATTGCGGGATTCACAAACGGCTGACATGTGCAAAGGCTGAATATGCTCGAAGATGGCACACGTGATCACATATGGGCTCGCAATGTCCAGATGTATGTCAGCTTAAAGTCTCTACTCCTACTCGTGGGGCGATGTGTGGGGACCACTCTGATGATCTTGGCGCAGCTGCAGCGACTCGACTGCATGGGTCAGGACGATCTACGCTTCCTTGCAGGACACATCTAGAGCTCAAAAGGATGCCGAATTGCCCACGGTTACCTGGTCTTTTCCGACTTGCTCTGCCACTTTGTGCAGAGATCTGCCTACACCTACACTACTGGTGCAAACGCTAAGCCTCACTTGGTTGCGAGTAGCTGAGCTGCGTGGCAGGGAGGTACGGCAAGGCATGTGCCTCGTGCGCGTGCAACCTTGGATAGGCCAACATCTGTTCAATTCAACACCATACTATTAAGCACTCGCGCCTTCAAGCCCGCTTCACTGCTCAAGCTGAACGCCGGGTGCCCATCAACCGAAGTCCAAGCTACGCACGTGGCATCTGGAACCAGGACACGCCTTAGCAAAGCATCCATCACCAGTGAGTAGAACTGGATAGCTCTCTGCTGACTAGCTAACATGAAGAGTCCCGTACTGAGACTGCAGATGTAAACCTGGACACGTCCGTCAAGTATCGAATGCTGTCTCCTGAGCCAGGCACAGTCCCAGGACTCCTCCGCGAGGCGCTCTGCCGTGTCGTAGAACTCGCCAGTTTCCTCGTCAACGCCTTACAACGAGTTCTGAGCCTTCCTTTCGACCCGTGACCGCGTGACCCTGTGCCTCCTGTGATGTACAAGCGGTCGTAGACCTCCTCAGCCAAGTCTGCAGACTGCAGTGCCGAGACAACACCCACCGGCCTAGCTTCTGTCCTGCGACTCTTGCTTCGAACCGAGCTGCTACGAGCGCCCCACCAACGCGTGCGCTCTGCAGCTTCTGGGACAGGAGACGACCGTGAACTCACTGATCGAACATGCATTTGGAACATGCATGCAGGAAGAGGCGGCAGCTGCAGCAGACACTTACGGAAACAACACCTTCATCCTCCCCATCCCGGCCGGCAGCTGACGCCATGTGCCATGCCACCTAGGGTCACCGAGCCATTAGCATTTACCTACATATACTGGTGGGGCCAGGGATAAGCTCGCGCGTAGCTTACATTCTGTCCAGAGACACAGCATCGGCCTGTGCCTACCTGGCCCTCAAGACTAATTTGCCGAGGCCACCAAAGAGGCTGCGAGGCATCTGCAGAAAATCGGAAGCCGGCAACCTCAAGGAATTAGACGCCGTTCGGAGAGGGCTGACGGCTCAGCACACTTTGAGCTCCATGTTGCAATTCTTGTGTTTACCAACCACACTTTCCACCCCTATCCCTGTCATGAACACGCCCAGAGTGTATACCGAACTCCGAAACACGCCTGTCTGACCATACCGCATGAAACTAAATTTGTTCCAGGCCAGTGGCACACTTCGAAAAGCAGCGTGGGCGGCCTGAAGCAACTATCCTGGGCTGCTGCATCTCCGACTCGCATGCAAGGTGATCATGTCCAAGGCACATCTAGCTACACATGTCAGGGCTAAGAGGAGTCACGAGCGTCGTCTCAGAGCCACAGAAAAAAAGACCGTCGAGTGCGAAGGCGAACGCTTTCCGAAGCTTTCACCCTCATAGACTCATAGTCGAAGCTACCAGTATCACAGACAGAAGCCGAACGTTTGTTCGAAAGGAGTGCCTAGGAAGAACTAAGGGTTCTGCTTCCGCAAGGAGAGACTACCTTGGATTGGGGTTGTACACACGGAGAGAGTGAGGGGAAGTGAACCGAGAGCTGATCGCTCAACGGCAAGATGCTCCTTTATGATGGACCAAGGCGCAGTTCCCCACGGAAGGCGCACGCACATGAGGAGGCACCCACCTGCCAAAGGGCTCAACGCAGGAGTTGGCCGTAAGGTCCGCACAGGTCCGCGAGTGTTGATTCGGGTTCCGGGTTTGGGTCAGGTCTAAGGGTCTTCTCTGGAATTCCTGACCTGTGAATGTTGGTACGTCCCGGGGCTGCCTAATCAGAAGGTTGCCGTGTGCACGAGGCAAGGCCTCAGCCCTCAGCAACTTGCTTCCATTTCCACAAGATCTTGCATCCAGGGGATGCTTTTCGACGCTCAGGCTCGGAACACTACCGCTCCGCAAGTTTTGCGTCACGAGACTTTTACCATAGCTATTGCAAATCTTCCAATGACTCTGTCTCCAAGGCTTCCCTTTTTCGCACAAACGTTCGGAATCCGTCGCGGCCACGGACTTTCTGCATCAAATCGCCACCTTTTGACCCGTCTGTCAGCCTGCAATCCGAACCCCCTCTGCCCTTAATCTTGACCCACTGCGAGGCTCGATCCCTCAGCATGTGCTTCACCAAACTCGCCTTGACATGGCTGTTTGGTGCTTCGACAGCTCTCCAACCATCTTCGGGAACTCTGGGGTTGTAAGCCTTAGCCGACTGTTGGAAAACTTCAACGATAGCAAGTAGCTACTGTTCAACTGCAACGTTCCAGCGACGCGTACACGTGCAGGCGTAGCCCATGTCTGCGGTGCCAATCTACGTCCCAGAATCTTCAAACTGTCCCCGGTCGTGCACAAGGTGACCATTGAATGCCCGACATCCCTTATTATCGTGCAGGGGCTCAAGCACACTGCATGCAGGGCAAGTGTCAATGGTGACGCCGCCGACCAATGCCACGACACGACCTTCAACCTTGAAAGACTCGATGGCTCGAGCAGGAATTTGTCACAAGTGGTCTAAGGAGGTTTGTTGTACTGGCTCCAGCCACAAATCCCGGTCGAAGAAGCTGTCCCCGTTGTAGGGCCCCTGCTGCAGCAGCGCCGAAAAATGCTGCCCGCTCGAAAATGCCTCAGGTCCGCACTACAAGTAAGCATGAATCCATCTGGATCCGATTGCCTGGCATTTGTGCTGCACCTCCCTCAGCATATACATGTGCATGTACATATGCGTATGTAGAGTCACAGCATATGCACAAACAGCCATGTGAGCAGACGAACGAGAGAGAGAGAGAGAGAGAGAGAGAGGGAGAGGGAGAGAGAGAATGTTCTACATGTTTTGCATGTTAAGACACAAACATGGAGATAGATGTGTGTTTGTGCGCAAGTTTGTTTGAGTGCGTGTAGAAGTATGCGTATAGAGAGGCACACCTACCATCAGTATCGCATCACATACTGGACGTAGAGATACCTATTCAGCCGCGGACTTCTTGCATGCCACGGAGCCCTGGCCTACCCCGAGGTTCGTGTAGGCGGTAGCAGGGAGCGAGGTCCAGCAGTTTGTTTCAGGATCGAAGATGTCGCAGAACTTCTCCTTCTCCAACATGCTACGGTCACAGAGCCTAGCTTGGCATCATGCGAAGGATTTCTGTATGCTGCACCGATGCTGCTCATTCTTAGACCACCTTCCACCACACAAATGCGCCCTTGCGAACGCCAACAAGCCAATTAAGCTGCTCCTTCAGTGGAAGATTGCGCTGATCGACATACCTAGGGAGCGTGAGGCCAAGCACGAACCCAGTTTGAGCTGCAAAATGAACCGGAACCTGCAGCTTTTATCAGACTTTTGCCCGAACGGAATCTGCACTGGCTCTACTCCGCACAGAGCATCGCCCGGACCTCCTGCGGGTCGACCCTGTTGAACGCGAGGCTTTGAGGGTGAAACGGGACCTCAAGCTGAAGAACTCAGTTGTCGTGGAAGCTCGGTGGACTTGCATCCAGGTTCTTGAAGTGGGCTCCTCCATCGCAAACAATGCGAAAGGATGCGTCGTCTTGGGCTCATCTGTCGGGTGTTTGAAAGTCAGTCTTGTGCTCCGGATAATGTCTAGAAAACTGTCTGGCAGACAATCTTCCAAGATCTCCGAATGCCTCAGATCCCTTTGGAGCCGCGATGTAGCACATGCCTTCCCTTTCTTAGACATCACTGTCGAGAGCTTCTGCAGAGATTCTGCAAGGCAAAATGGTTTTCTAAAGGCCTGTGCGCCTTGCCTTCGGAGTACGGGGGCATGTTTCCTGATCCTGACGACCACGACGATGCTTTGGTCGTGATGGTCATGAACCTGGTTATGGTGTTGAGGAATGGAATAAGGAGGAGGAGGAGGAGGAGGAGGAGGAGGAGGCTGCGGCTGCTGTTGGAGGTGTGACTGCGACGAGATGGCTGTGATGATGATGATGATGGTGATGGTCATGGTCATTGCGATGTGGATGGCGATGGTGAGATGACGGTGAGTATGGTTGTGCTGAAGACAATGGTGGTGATACCGTCATTAGCATTCTGTGATCGCGTCGTCTGCGATTGTGCCGGTGGTCCTGATGGTGGTCGTGATGTCGGTCATGATGTTGGTCATGCTGACCTGGCACAATCACGCTGCGTGGACCGGCAGAAGCAGCGCTCATCGCAGCTGGAAGAGTCAACACAGAAATACAACTGGCAACATTGACGAGGAGCCTGAGCAAGCGGCTAACTCACGGACTGATTGATGTGGTGACCGTGTGACCTAGTGAGTACGTTAAGCATGGAAGTTCGCGAGCACGTGCACGTCTGTAAATGACTGACTGAGGGACTGAACATACCCCCGGACAAGTGAAGACCGAGACAGAAGAAGGGTCGCCTGGCTCCACAAAGCTAAAAGAGTATCGAACCAGTGGTTTTGGGGTTCCCTTGGCTCTTTAGCTCCTTATTTACGAGGGACTATCATCATCCCTGGCTCCTTAGCTCCTCCAATATCAATGGTTAGTTATTCACCGACCCTCCAGATCATTCTTGAACCTTGTCATATCGGATTTCTGTGCGCCGGGCTTCTGGCTTAGAGGCTGCCTAAACTGAAACCCTTGAAGTCAACTCGTCCACAGCGGCCTACGACAGCAAATACTCGTCGGTGATCTTGCAGCTGCTCGCTCCAAAGCCAGGGCCCTGTTAGGAGATTTGCAATGGCTTCCACTTGAAAGTTTGGGACGTCGGCCGACATCCAGCGACTTCCCGCCTTGATGTAGATCCAGCCTGCATTCACTTGCTCGAATACAGACCGGCAGATCCTGTAACGTTCTGGCTCGAGTCACCTGCTTGCATCAGCATTCGCGCCTTTCTTCTCACCGGCCACCACATCCAGCTCGGCCCAAACGCCACCGACGCTGCCGACAAAGAGCTCGCCGGTGGTCCGCACCTCACAAAGTCGAGGCCGTGCCGGGGCTTCCACTGAATCCTGAAACTCCACCAAGACTGTGTGGCGACCAGCTTCTGCTCGACAGGACAGACACAGAACAGGAAGCGCAGTTGCATGAGAGCGCTGGATTGAAGGCCCTGGCAAGCGATCCGACGGGCCGTGTGACCTTGATGATCTTGTCCTTGGCAACCAGAATTTGTCACTCCCGTCAGTGGATGGTCTGCACATGGAAGTTCAGCGAGCCCGTGCTGGAGATCGGACAAGGGGCAGAGTCTTTCGTCGTCTTCCTTGCAGAATCTCAAGAACAAAGACATGGCGGCACTAGCGCTTTTGCTTAGCGTTCGTGCTCGGAATGCTAGGCAAGCACGCTTCACTCCAGAGCCCCTCATTGCTTCAGCCGCGCGTCTTGTAGAGGTCGGCCTTCAACACTCTGTACGCAGTCGGACGATCTTGGCGGAAGGGACGTGGAGGAACAAACCTGAAGCAGTCTGAATCTCGAGCGATATGAACTAAGCAAGTTCTACGATCTCAAGCGGAAAGGCGAGCCTGACTTTGCAGGTCTCTCTTGCACCGCCATCGCCAGGGGTCTCGGATGACCAACTCAAGCACTGATGCTTGTGGCTGCTGAAGGCTCCCCGACACCCTGGCTTTTGCTGAGTCGCTCCGCCGCATCCGACCTCCACGAACTCCTCCGGGCCTGCAGCCGGCGCAGCCTTTGGCCCTTCCTCGGTCGAAGCGCACGCAAGTCATACAAGTTTGCATGTGCAGACGTGTATCTGTGCCAGATCCCTGATGGCAATCCAACGACGTCAAAAGCCCTGCTTTCAGACCACGCTTTCAAGCCTCAAGCAACTCCAAACCAGACTTCGAGGTGCCACCACTGCTTTGAGGCACTCGGGCTTGCAGCCTCGGGCAAAGCTGTGGGTGGCCGAGCCAAGGCAAAAGCCCCGTGGTTCTTGTTGTGAGTCCCTCTTTCGTGATGCGCTGGGCAGATGTGTCAAGGCGTCAGGCTATGTATTTGCGAGCTGCTTTCCCGAAGACCGCGGCAGATTGTCTCATGTACAAGTACTGCCGGGGACGAGGGAAGGACATGCTTTGATGGTGCACCCATGGAAGAAGAACTCTGGAGTGGAAAACCGACAAAAATGGAAACGTCGCGACAACTGCCGTTCCCAGTGCCTGAGGCCTGAGGCCGCGGCGGACATGTTCCTTGCTCTCGTCTAGAAGCTCCACCTCCCAGCGCTCGGAGCTCGGAATAAACTCCTGGAGTCGCGAACTCAGCGAGAGGGCTGGGAGCAGGGGAGCTCCCAGGATACGGGAGAGGGAGCTCGGAGCTCTCTCTATCTCTCTATTGCTTGCGTGCTTTTGGGGGCTAGGGAGCTTCGCTTGTTGGGTCCTGAATCCTCGCCTTCTTGCCATTCAGATCCGCTCGTGAGACCTGGGCTGCCAAGGAAGCTCTGAGCGGATGAGCTCCCGACAGAAACCTGCCGGGTACCGTAACCTCCGCTCAGACAATCTTCGCCGGGCAGCCAGACCCTGGATCTCGACCTGAACACCCCAAGAGCTCAGCACACCGGCTTCTTCAAACTGATCGCGGTCGCGCGCCTGCAGGCCAGCTGCCAGTTGAGGGGCCACGCTCGCATAGCCTGCACTCATCAGACTTGAAGCCACGGAGTACGGGGGTTTTCCGGATGTTCGATCTTTGCAAAACAAGTTGAGACATCCGCGTCTGTGACCATTGCGGCAGTACGTCTGGAAGCCCGAATCCATGCCGGCCTCCGTTGCCCACAGCCGCCGGCATCTCGCCTCGCAGTGGCCGAGTCTCTTCGTCCTCCGGCTTTGGAGATAGGGCCCCGTTACTCTGAAAGGTGCTCCCGCCGGCATCCTCTCCTCCTCTTCTTCCCGGCCCTCCTTGGGCGGCTCGAAATTGCTGGCCTCTTGGGACTACAGAGCTGCACGGAAGTACGGGAATGGCGCAAAAACCACGGTCCGAAGCGGCCATGAAAAGACTTTGAGAAATTGGAGCTCAACTGAGGCCTTGAGGACGCCGGCATACATCGGGCGCAGATCTCCCAGGATTCCGTCGAGTTGCCTTGGCTGGACAGTCGAGGAGGCTGTCACGACAGGGTGATCCTGAGCCAATACCAGACCAGCAACGCCTTCTTCCATGCGTTGATTCCGCCCGTCATGCGGACGATCCTCGCACGATCCGCACCCATCTCGACCAAATACCTGGAAGTGCAGTACGTGGAAGGTGCTTGGCTACTGCTTGAAGGGACTTGCACCGCTGGCAGCAGAGCACTGCGCAATGTGGCGACAACGAGAAACGTGGCCGCGATTGATGTTGCCCTTCACGCAAGCATCCTGATTTCCGGGCTCCAAGAGTCAAGCGCACACTAGAAAGTCCACAAGCAGCATTCTGGCTTCTCTACCATTTCTGGCCGCTCAATGACGACGGTGCCGTTACGGCCTGTTCTATGGCCAGTTCCAACTCAATCTAAGTAGCCAGCCAGCAACCACGAATGCCGTTCAATGTCCGAGGTTGAAGATCTACAATTCGGTCGAGCAGCACTAAGACAGACCAGGGTCTTGCCGGAATTGACAAGGTCAACCAACTGCTGGACCAATCCTTTGTCTGCCTCAGGCAGGGACACTCCGCTGCCACAAAACCGACAACTAGCCAGCTCGCATGCAACACGGCCCTGCTTCAGTCCGAGTAGCTCCTCCCGCTTTCATGATGAGCGAATTGGCAGACAAGTGAAACGAAGTCTGGATTCGCGTCGTCCTGTTTCGATTCATGCATGCAACCTGCTTGCCCCAAGTGTCTTGAAAGCCTCACAAGAGTCAAGACATGTCACCCCAACAGGAAGGAAGCCAGCCCAATTTGGAGGCGCGGCTCCTGAAATCATCGTCATCTCTGCTGTCCACGAAAACAGCCTGACACATATGCCAAAGTCACAGGTTCAACTAACAAAAGAGTCTGTGACATGCATGATGCCGTTTATGCGGAGTGCCTTGTCATTCTTCATGAGCTGGTGGGCTTCATAAACTGTCACGTAGCAAAAATCCACTCCACTATCCGGAACCTTACGGCCACACATCGTGTCCGTCAAGAACGTAGATCTCTGCTTTGAAAAACCCCAGGCTCGTGCAGGCATGGCACACCGTAGCCCATGGCTTCGTCACTCCGTCACCGGCACTGATTGTTCGGCATTGCGCACAAGCGATTGGCTCCAAGATTTCTAACTCGTTGCAGAAACTCGCTACTTGAATGGGGCGCGGTCGACGCAAAAGTTTGTCTATGTGCGATTTGTCCGTGGGTGTGGCAATCAAAACGGACGGTTTCCAAGATCGGAGTCGGCGTTGCACAAGAATTTGCTAAATGTCTCGAGCTGCACCAAGACCTCGAGCAAAAACACTGAGAAGTTTCAGACAAAACGAAACTCTACCGTAGCGGCTGTTCCTGCAAAGCCTTGCGCCCAGAAGTCGCCCGAAGTAGGCCGAGGCTGTGCAAGGTCCCATCCCATAGTGACAACTTTCCAGTCAAGGTGCATGCCACCAAGGACGTACACTTTGCCGTCCAAAAAGCAAGCCTTCGTGGCACAGTCGTGCAGGCAGAGGACTGTGCATGCTCCAAAGATCGTGGACAAGCACGTGAGGTACACGGCACTCAAGACCACACTTTCTGCAGCTATAAAGCACAAGCACCGTGCCGACGGGTTGGCATGGCAGGAAGGGCGGACCACTCATCAGCAAGGGAATCGTAGACTTCTGCCGAATTGAAAAACCTCAGACTCAAAACAGCGCACATCTGGCCTCTGCCTCAATCACTTGCCGCCTAGTTGTATGACCAGCCACGTCGACAAATGCAGTATCAACACAGTATGGGCGCACGAGTTTGACCTCTTTGCCGCGACGGTGCCCCCCCAAACTCACCCGACTGTCTTCAAGTGCTCGCAGTGCTTTTAAGCCTTCATTCCGGAGACGGTGTCCAACTGACCGTCGCGTAGACATGGGCCGTTTGCATTGCTTGCTTGTCCTTCACCTACCACCTACCAGCAGATTGGGGAGTGATCAGAACAGCCCGGACTGACTGATCTTGCTTGGGAAAGACTTGCTGCTTGGACAGCACCGTGCAGGTCAGGCCAAGTTGGCGTCCGATGGGAGCATAACTTCGCGGAGCTCATGAGAGTTTGTGAGCAAGCAAACCTTTCCTGCAAAACTTGGAGGCCAGGACACTCGTCCAGGCTGCAAGCTTGTGGGTGCTTGCCGCAGCCGCCTCAAGAAGGCAGCACGCCTCTCTGGACATGACTCGAAGCAGAAGATCGGTTGCCCACACGGCCCACGCCTGCAAAGAATGCTCTGCCCAGCCCCATGTCGCAGCTGGCACTGTCAAGCCTGCACAAGGAAGGAGCAGCAGTCTAACAGTAACATGGCTCCCCGAAGGAAACGGCTCTCAAGACAAACACTTCAAGCGACAGAAACCTAAACCTGCTCAAGCTTACTGGAAGCACCTGAGTTCAGGTGGTGGAGCCAAGGGCATAGGCCGCACAGGGTCCTCAAAGCGCCTCCGAAATCTGCGAGAGCGATTTGGGTGGGAAACAAGATGTGCATCCAGCTCACATCCGAGAAAAAATTCATGGAGGTCGTGCCCACTGCATATGTGCAGACAGGGAACCAGTGTTCCGGCCATACTTTCCGCATGAAACCTCCGAACTGGAAGAGACACACAGGTGGCTCCGTGATGTAGGAGGCGATGAGGAGCATGAGCCCCTTGTCGTCCTTGGTCCGGAAACCGAATCCCCGATTCCGACCCAAGATCCCCTGTCCCAGATTGCCGGGCCGCATTGAGCCGCTCCCTGCAGAGCGGCCGCAGCGCACGAAGCTCCGAGCAGCGGCTGAGGGTCAGGAGGCCCAGCAGCAGCCGTCGGTCCTTCTGCGAGAGAGTTTTATGAACATTCGGTGGGGTGTATAGAGTTTCCTGTTTCGTGCGGAGCGACGAAGGAAGATTCAGGTCGAGCCCTCGACAATGACCGAAGTGTCCACACACACACACACACACTGTGACAACGCACATGCTACTCGGTGCTAAGAGTTCATTTAAAAGCGCATGGCTTCGCAGGGTTAAGCTTCCGCATCGTACAAGAAGTCGAACCGCTTCGAGAGAGCTGCAACGTCGGACTCCGGAAACACGATTTTGCCAGCGCTCATAAGCAAGTCGAACCCAGGTGCTTCCAAAACACTTTACCACGGAGATGTCAGACAATACGTTATGCGAGGAGGAAAGCTGACCGTTGTTGCTCCTTCACCGCAGCTTAGATGGCTAGCTAAGGCTGTTCTTATGCAGACCCTTCTCGTTTTCTCTCCCTTGCGCCAGCGCTTAGGTCGGCAACGCTTCTGCGACTATACATGTGCAACGAAGCCCTCCTGAAGGAGCAGAGGCAGAGGGTTGAGGAGGAACTTAACTCAACAGAGTCAGATTCTCTGCCCAGTAGTGGTGCTCCAATATGTTCCAACATTCGCATCAACGCGGGCTCCTTGCCCCTCCTTGTCACTCTCTGCTCGTCTACTCGTGCCCCGTGGCAACAACCATTCGTGGACACGGCAGCTGCTTGCTAGTTGCTTCACCTTTCGAAATCTAGTCATGCGAGGCGTCGATCGGCCTTCTAGACCCAGATGCTGGTCTCCGACTCGGGACGACCGTACTTCTCGAACAGCTCCTGGCTGATGGCCAGTACGTCACCTCAAGTCATGTCGGGGAGTGTCTTCGAGGATTTGACAACTTTAGATGCTTCGGCCAAAACGCTTGTCGGCTCTTCGCACATCGGGTACTTTGCTGATCCAAAGTCGTGGGTCCAGTCATAGCTGGCAGCTGCAACACACGCATCAAGCCTCGGATTAGTGGGGAAACGTATCCAGGCCTCCCGTCTAGCATTCGCCCATCAAACGAAAGAATGAAGAGGCTGCGTGCTTCTGAGCTGCGCGGTCTTGTTGACGTGCCTCTTGGAACCAAGATCCTCCACGGCCTCCCAGCTACAAATGTTTCAATGCACACCTCTACATGGCAGGCATGACAGGTCCGCTCTCGTCCGGGAAGATTTTTCGGTCGCCGTCGGTCAGCAGTCGATGGCCAGAAGCTCTCCTCTGACACTTCGTCAGATGAAATCCGTCCTCCCCTGAGCTCAGAGGAACTGGCCTAGCACTGACTTGCAGCCGAAGAAAGGACCAAGCAAGCAAGACATACCAAGACATCAAATTTGGGATTCGGCAGTCTTGCCGAGAAGCATCCAAAACTCAGTAACGAAATTCATCTACACAGGGGTTTCGCTCATGCGATCTTCTGTTGCTTGATCTTGTGGGGAGTCTCTTCGAGGGCTGAACCCTCTGCACAGTCAACGCCCCCGCCTGTACACCAAGGGAACTCAAGCATCGGATTCTGAAGAAGGGCAACTCGGTCCAGGGCATGTTTGGAAAAGGACCTGGAGCGGAAGCGGAAAAACACACTGTAGCGTACGTCCGCAGACGTGTTTGTGCCGGGCCGATGACACAGGTAAGGGTGCACGAGGACAGCATCCCCAGGCGCGAGCTGCAGCTGCAGCGGTTTCCCGATTGCAGGTTTCGGTGGTTTCGGTGGCTGCCCTGCGCCGGCTTCTGCCCCTTTGCTTGCGCCCTTGGTGGCCGAAATCTGTCCAAAGTACCAGCGAATGACCTCGGAGTTTCGGTGGCATCCTGGAAAGACGGTGAAGTTGCCGCAGTGCTGGGAAGTCTGGTCCGAGAGTGCAATCTTCAACAGTACGCTGAAAGGCAAGGGCGATTCCCTGCCCGTTCCATCGATGTGGAACTGCTCGGTGCTGTCGTTTTGACGAACGACCTTCTGGGCGGCCTCCGTGAGCTTCCCATCGGAATCGGATTCCAGAAGGTCGGTCACTGGGAAGCGCACGGCCAGCTGTGCTCCACCAGCTGGGTGATATGAACTCTGCAGAAGGCGCTGGACGGCGACACCAAGGCATGTGCGGGTCACGAGCGCCTCGATGGATGGGTGCTTGCTGCTCGGCAGCTTCAACTTGGGTGCCTCGCCCGGCTCAGTTGGCGAATCCACATCCACCACCCAGGAATCAGGGCCCTGGCCGATCAGGTGGTTGATGTACCGCAGAGCATCGTTGACATATTCCATGGGAACCGCACGTTTCAGAATCGCGAAACCGCAGCTTGCGAACGCTTTGTACTGCTCAGGAGTGAGGTCGAAGTCTTCGAAAGGTCTGCTAACGTGAACCAACTGGAAGAGCCAGCGGCTGGCTGGGTCGTCAGAACGTGCAGAAGCCACGAAGTCTTTGCCGCCATCAGCCAGAAAGGCCGGCTCCTCGACGTGGCCGACTGATCGCAGAGCAACCCCTCTAATTTTGAGGCCATCAGGCGCAGCAACGACGAAGGTGGCCCAAGGCCCCATGTAGCCCTTGCCGTCCACCGAGCGGTCGCGCTGGATTCTGAGGCAGGTTTGCGGATGGGGGCCGAAGCTCATTGCAGGCGCTTGGTCATCGACAATCTCGAAGTTGAAGGCTTCGAGAGCAGGGTCTAGCTCCAGTTTTCGCAGCTGCTTCGCAGAAGCCCTGTGCACTCTGAAAACCAAGGACGTCGCTTGCTGTGAGGCAGAGCTCACAAACCGCAGCACTTGCCCCTCAGCAAGTTCCGTTGTGAGCATGGCTTCAGGCAAGCGCAGGGTCAGGCTTCCGCAGTCTTTGAGTAGGGGTTTTCGAGTTCTGCTCTAGAGGGCTATGCAGGCTTTACAGACTCTGGCCGACTGTGTTTTGTGCCCAGAAAGTGCTGCAAAAGATGCGACGGAGAAATCTGAATGTGGACTCTTGCTAAAAAGACCAGACTTTGATCTTGTTTTTGCACATGCAAAGAAGCGCTGCTTTGATTGAGTGATTGAATCATTGATTGATTGATTGATTGATTAATTGATTGATTGATTGGTTGGTTGGTTGGTTGGTTGGTTGGTTGGTTGGCTGGTTGCTTGCTTGCTTGCTTGATTGCTTGATTGACTGACTGATTGACTGATATCAGCCTCGGAATCTTCCTTCCCTGAAAGAATGAAGACCTTCACCGCTCAATCAAGGAGCATCCCACCCAATAACCAGCTGCTTTTACCCGGAGCCGCAGCACCCGGCAGGACTCTTAGCGCCTGTCGGATGTAGCACTTGTGTCTCAGCGTGTAGAAGCCTCCGACCTTCCAAAGGTTTCTTAACCAAGCACAAAGAGTCGGGTGCACTCCGAAACTGAGAAAGCGCACCTGGCCGGCCCACTGGCGGTTGGCGTAGTCGCAGAGCGCCGTGATGGAGCTCGACTTCCTGTCATTGAACCGCTCAGCTTTCCGGGCCCCAGAGGCATCTCTCGCTGTCGCTCTCGCTCTCTCAGCCAGGCGTCGGCTCTTGCGGCGTCCACACCGTCGTGAGGCTCCGGGCTGCAAGTTCCAAATAGCGCTCCTGCAGCGGTCGCAGCGCACAAAAAAGCCCGCACCCAAAGCTGGACGTGTGCACGGCCGCGCCAGCGTCGCATTCCCGTCTGCCCATGACTTCGCGCTCCTGCCCATGCACGGTGCCAGAAACGCTGCAAGCTCAGTCGAAATTGCAACAATGACAGCAACCCTGCCCGCCGGATCCGTGCACTGGCGAGAAAGCCGTGGTCGCTGCAAAGGAGACCTCCGGCAGTCTTGTCGCTTGGCGGAGGCCAGGCACAGCCGAGTGCAGCCGAGAGTCGATCGGCGTCTGCGAGAACCGCCAGCAGCTTGCGGCCTGCTGCGCTGACCTCCCGGGCAAATCAGCGTGACGTGTGTCGAGACCCGTGGTGAATATGGAGATGTAAGCTGGGCTACGCTCAACTCGATTGCGCCTCGCCTCGGAAGGGGTTGTGGCGTTTACCATCTGAGCGAAGAAGCGGTTGGAGACCTTGGCCAAGACCTTGCATTGGTTGTTCACAGACTTGTGGAGGCTTAAACTCCCAAGATCTCCGACCTCCCGGCCCAGATTGACCAGGTCATAGCGCAAGGTCTCTGGCACACCCGCTTTGGCTGCCTGGTCTTGTTCACGAGCTTCCAGTGAACCCGACATCGAATGTGTGGTGCCCAGCTTCCCAAGAAACCCCTTGGATGCAGTGGAGGCGCTGTGTTCAGCTTTCCCCAGGCTTTTGCCACATCTGACAGCTTGTACCAGCTCTCGTGCGGTGTGGCCTCCCCTCGGCTTTGATCGCTTGCATCGGAACCCTGGATGGCTATAATACTACTACCCGTCTTATTTGAACTATTGCTGTCGCTGCCACCGCAGCGAGCACGGCTGTGACCTTCATCCTGGTTGTGAAACTGATTCTGGCTACTGTATTCTCATTAATTCTTGTTGTTCTTGTTATTCCTTTTATTCCTATTTAATTCCTATATTCCTACTACTTCCATATTCCTACTATTCCTGTTGTTCCTATTATTCCTACTATGCCTGTTATCGGTCCTGCCAGTCCTGCTGGTCCTATTATGCCCATTACTCCAATTAATCATTACTCCTTCCCCTATTCCCCTCAGTATTACAACTACTATTCCTATTACTATCCCCTTTACTATTACAATTACTACTACTATTACTATTACTATTACTATTACTATTACTATTACTATTACTGTTACTATTACTATTACTGTTACGGTCACGTCTGTGTTGCTTTGAGGCCTCCTCCCATCGCCAGGGCCGTGAGGCCATCGGCATTCTTCTCCGCAAAGAAGCCGCCGTGACTCCGAATCGCCCGAGCGTTCGTCTCATTGCCGTAGACAGACCCCAACAGCAGCCGAAAAGCCTTGCAGTGCTTCTCACAATCATTCGACAGCTGTAATCGTAATGGAAAAATTCATACTGATACTGCTGGCTTTTTTGGATCGTGGCGTCCGGCCTCTGGGCAAGTCTCCAGTGACACCGTCCGGCACACCCCAGGACTACTACAACTGCCGCGAACGGTTCTGCAGCACGGGTCTTGCCTCTAGCGACAGTAACATTGTGTCGTTTATTCACGATGAATGCCATACAAGGGGTCCCACAGTAACACCAGTATTCCTAGTGCTCTTGTTAATATTGTGCCATTAGGCTTCTGTTCATAACCGCGAGCACTTGCCCTTTTTCGATTACAGCTATTGCAAGTGGCTACCGGCTCCCTCCACAGTTGTGCCTCCTCCGCATCCGTCGAACTACGGCCGTAGCGCTGCTGGGTCCAGGTCGCCGTCCACTGCTGCAGGTCGATGGGGCCAGTCTGCCACGGAAGGTCCGTCAAGAAGCTGTAGTAGAAGGGATTCCTCGAGTGGGTCTTGTTTAGAGCGATCAAGATGCAGTGATCAAGCATCTTGAACATCCATTGAGACTGCTACATGGGAAAACGGCTCAGTGGTCATGGTTTTTGTCCGGCTAGAGGTGGATGCTCGATTGAGGTCCGAGCTCGGATTACGATGATCTACCTTTGTCCATCGGCATTCTTGTTCTCATCAGGCCGCCATTCAGGCCATGTTTGTAGTGCCAGCACAAACGTCATGCGCAAGACACAAACGTACCTGTAAACCTGTGCCCCAGTCCGAGATTCTGGTCAATCCCCTCGGGTGCAGCACCAGTTCCTGCCACACTGGCTGTGTGCTGGAAGGCGTCTGAAAACTCAGAATTCCTCAGCCGAATGCAACATGGGTGGAGGATGCAGACTCAAACATATTGGCTAGCAGGCGGAACAGAAAATGTGCTGAGCAAAGACCGCTGTCAAAGTCGGAATGCTTCCCCACATTCCTGTGTTGCCACCAAAATTGTGCAGGACCGACCAGATGAACGGAGTTCCGAAATAGCCGAAGTTGTTGAACTTGTTCCATTCCGGATCGGCCTCGTCGAACATATCCAACATGACAAAATGCTTGGGCGGCACCGCCGACACGAAACCCTTCATGAAGGGCAGCTTATCTTCTCCCCAATCGCGCCAAATCCAGCCCTGGTAGAGCCAAACAGCCTGCGGGTCCACCTTGCTCCTAGGTTTCAAAAAGACCATGCAGAATCTGGGCAGCATAGCGACAGCTGACACACGGAAACATTGATTATGCACAATCAAGGCTCATAGACTGGTATGCTGCCTGTGCGTGAGCGTATGCATCAGGATCCACGGGGACGTCTTCCGAGCGCTGCCAAGGACGTCCCTCTGTGAGGTGCGAACGTGCCCAGGGACCTTGATTCTGGTTGAAATAACCGTCTGTCTCGTACCAGTGGTCTGTGCCCCAGTCCTTGATCATGATCTCCATGTAGCGCTGCTGAATCTTTCCGAAGAGGGGGTCCAAGTCGTCCAGCCAAGCAGCCCCTGTTTTGCTGATGTTGGCCTGTGGGTAGAGCTGCCGGAAGATGGGCGGGAGGTTGCCCTGGAAAGTGGGAAGGACAGAGACCAAACCGAGGCTGCGGCTCCGACTCAGAATCTGCTTCTGGAGCTCCCACTGCCCGGTCATCCAGCTGAGAGGCAAAGGCATGCAGCCGTCTCCGCAACTGCTGCCGATGCCGTGCATGGACTGGCCCCGACTCCAGGCCAGCCAAGCGGCACCGTTGCTCCAGGACGCAAACTCCGAGTTGTTCACTCCGAAGGCGTTGAAAGTCTTACGGTAAATCTCCTCCTGTCCTGTGTATGCGATTACCAAGTTCACCCCGTTCAGAACGGCCCAGTCAAGCCACGCTTCCCAGTCCTTAAAGGAATACCATGTGTAGCTGTAGCTGAATGTCACGACATTGTTGAAGTAACTCATGGGCACCTTGCGGTATTTGATGATCTTCTGACCCACTTTTGGCCACGACTTTGGCACGGAGACTTGGTTTCCACCCGTACGATTCCAAGAAAAGGACATGTTGCAGCGTGTACGTAAATACCAGCTAGCACCGTACGCCAGCTCCGGGCCACTTGTCGCTGCGATGTGGATGCGCCCGTCTGCTGCATCGCTGAGTTCGAAACAAAGCTCAGTTCTTGCCGACGGGGGCGCTTGGCTGCAGTTCGCGACGATGTTGAGGTCAAAGGCCTTCACAACCTCTGTGGGGCTTAGATCGAGCACACGCGACAGGGCTGCCTGAATGGCATCCGAACTCCCACGCCCGGCGAAGGTGTACGCAACCAAAGCCTCTTCACAAGTGCCTGCTGCTGCTAAGCTCCAGAGTATCAGGGCACGAAACATCTGCATGACCTCCCGGCCTAAAGGTCGCTTCTTTCACAGCTTCGCAGCCAAACTTGCCGCGGTATTGAACTGAGCTGCAGTAAATACGAGAAAGAACCCCAACAACAGGTCAGAAGAGCGATCGGTCCTCCGTCCGACCGGCGCTAAGAAGATTCATTCGCCTTTGACGTACGCATCAACTCAGGTGCTAAAAGGCAACCGCGACGAATGCTGGGGTGCCAGACGACACCGCCAGCACAAGCTTGGGCTCTTAGAACTTAGTCTTAAGCGAAAAACCTTGAATGCAAAAGCTCCGTTGCCACTGACAGCGCTGGTATACAGCGCAAGACACGAAAAATCAGACGTGAGAAGTCTTGGCCTCTGCTGCATATGGACACTCGCAGTGCAGTTGAATATACAACTGCCGCACCGGATGCCCCACATGCATCGCTGTGTATCGCACATCAAGCAACTAGCAACATTACATAACTTTATAGTGCACGTCCGTTCCTTGCTATGTTGTTATGCATGCTGCTACATCATTCAAGAAAAGTTTGAGGACAGATGAAGCGGTTGAGCGGATGATCACATGTGGTACTTCTGTTCTCCTAAACGTGGGGCGTACGAGGAGAGAAGCATATTCATATGCATAAAATATACTTTTATACATATAGACATGCTTCTCCGTCGCCCTTTCTTTTCCCCAGCCGCTACACTAAGTGTTGGCAGAACGGAAAGCAGGCTCGTCTTGAGCTGCAGCCTCCTCCCTGGGCGGGGGGGAGGGACCCGAAAACTTCAAAGAGAGGCTCAGAAAGCATGTGAAAGTCATGCTTCTCCGTCGCCCTTTCTTTTCCCCAGCCGCTACACTAAGTGTTGGCAGAACGGAAAGCAGGCTCGTCTTGAGCTGCAGCCTCCACTCCACCTGCGGCCGCGTAGCGCGCTGCTCTTCTTTGGATGGCCTGTTTCTCCAGATTCCGATACAGCAGAGCGCCAACCTGAATGCGGCGTCTCGAGGCTTCCGGCAGGGCAGGTAGAACTGAAAAGCCCGTCATCTCCTGGAGGTAATGCTCCAAGGTGACCTGAGATCGGAGCCGCATCCGCCACATCAGGTCGGGGACTGGCACTCCCCGTTGGAATGCCGCTATTGCGCCGCCTGCTCGGAGGGACGCCGGGGTAATCCCAGCGGCGGCAGAGACGCCCAGCATGCGTAAAATCTTGTCCCAGCGCCGCCGATATGCCGAAGGACTGCCTGGGTACAGGAGGGAAGAGCCCGGGAGCTTCTCCCAGCACGCCAACAGAAGCTCCATCGCTGTAAGATCCTCGAGCTTGACGTGTTGAATCCTGGCGGCTCGGCGGCGGCTCTTAGGACTCGTAATCCGAAGATATAGCCACTTGTGGAAAGGTTCCAAGGCATCAGCTGGAGTCAGGAGGTGCCGTCGGAGTCCTCGGAGAACCTCCCCGGGCCTCGAAACGAAGAAGAAGATGGCGACGGTGGCTGCAGTCCAGCGTTCCCAGCCCAGAGCATAGGAGAGGCCCACCATGGCCTTGAAGAGAGCTTCGGGCATAGGTGTCCGGTGGGACACCGGCTGTAACTCTTCCCACCTCGACACCATATTCCAGGCCACGCTCATGTGAGGTCGCAGCAAAGGAAAAATCTTCTGCGCGTGAGCCAGCAGCTGCCTGTACGATCCCAGAGGATACCCAGTCTTATAAAGGACATCGCCGTAATCCCGCATGATCAAAGCAAGGAGCGGCGGGCAGCGAAACAATGCCAAAATGGCTTCTTCCGTGACGTTTTCCCGCAGCCAACCAATAAAAACCTGCCAGATCTGCTCTCGCACTTTCAAGGTGCCCTGCTCAATGAGCTCGACATCGAAAAGAGAGCCAGAGCGGGGGACTCGCGTTCTGCGAGGGCCCGGGACCTTTGCCTCACCAACCCTCAAGGTACCAGTAAAAGAAGGCCCAGCGCCTGAAGGTCCCGGCCGAGCGGCTGTATTCCACAAGCTCGTTGCAAGGAGTTCAGCGGCCCCTTTTGGGAGCGCCAGCGCCAGTTTCGTACAGTCTCCCAGAGTCGGGCGGCGGCCCCGTAGCGCTGAGTGTCGATGGCCTCCGTTGCATGCAAAGGTCCTCGCGTCCTGCCAGGTCAAGGTTCGTAAGAACTCGGGTGCGCTTTAGCCATGGCTCTGAGAAACGGCAGCGGTCGAAAGTCCAGAACCCCAGGTCCGGGCCGCGGAGGAGAAGGCACGCGATCGAGGGGTAGTTCCAGAAGAGGGAAGTCTGAGGACCATCGATCCAGAAGGGGACGCCCAAGTCCAGGCAAACACCAGCAACCGCCCCGGCGAACTCGGCAAGCCTGTTCTCATTGTCGACCTTGGCTTGGCTCAAAGGAGAAAGTCCAGGGAGCCCTGCAGGCGACGACCGAGACCGAAGGCGGGGAGAGCAGGCAAGGGAGAAGGTAGCACCGGGAGGCGAGAGCCCTACGCCCGCGAAGGCTCCAGAGCGGAGGGCTTGCAAGATGGCTTCCTGAAGGGCCGAGTTCGACAGATCTTGGGCCGGGGAGTCGAGCCACTCAAAAGTGAGAGCCGGGACCCCAGAGACGGAAGTCCAAGCTTTGGCGACACCTCTGTTCCCTGCAAAAAGGCAGAGATACACCGGCGCGTCAGGGCGCACAGAAGCAGAAGGGCGGCGGCCCGCAGGCCAGAGAAACTGGCCGGCAGCACACTGAAGAAAGAAAGACCTCACTGAGGCGTCAAGCCGGACGGCCTCGAGAGGTGCTCGCGAGGTCTCTTGGGAACACTCAAGCCCCGCACCGCGGCCACGAGAGGCGGGGGCCCCTGCAAAGTCATGTTCAGGCAGAGCGCCGGAGAAAACTCGACGAGGCTCTTGGATCGGCAGGGGGAGACCGCTTCGAGACGCGAAGCTGGCAAGAAGCTCCGGGAGGCCTTGGATCTGCTCAGGAAGGAGGTCCAAGCCAGACAGAAACCGGTCGAAAGGGGCGAAGTCGCCGTGAGAGCCTGCAAGGAACCACAGGGGTCGGGGCAAGCTCGGGGCGCGAAGTTCTTTGAAGCGGGTCGGGTCGTCACTCGGGTTATCCTCCGAGGCCACAAAAGAGAAGGAGGGATGCAAATTGAAAAAGATGTAGCTTGCCAGCGACGCCTGCATGACCACATTCAGGGCTTCCGAGCTTGAGCGGCCCTTCAGCAAGGCTCCGAGAACCACTTGGGAATCGAGCAGGCCTAGGCTGCGGGAGCTTTCCCAGGGCCCGGCCCCCAGGCGCTCCTCGACTATCAGGTAGCTCTCGGCCTCCTTCAGGTTTATGTGCCGGCCGGGCTGTCTGGGGAATTCCGCGACAAGAGAGAAAGGCAGGGACCGGCACAGCAAGGTCCACATGGCATGTGTGCGATAAGCGTCGCCTGGCAATTCGTCAGCGGGTTCCAGACAGGAGGCTCGGCGCAGCATAGCCTCGCTCGGCCGAAGGAGCCTGTTCCAGTGGCCCTTCGCAAGCACATGCCGTTGGAGCTCCCGAGCCCAATTTGAACCGACCCGAGTGGAGACGCCGGCACCACGGTCGTCAGAGGCATCGGTGGCCACGAGCAGGTCGCTCGATCTAGCACGCATGTCGCACACCAGAAAAGGAGCGACCAAGCACAGGGTGAAGAGCTCTGTGCGAAGTCCCGGCGGGGAGCGCACCACATCGGAACGGCCACGGCCCCTCTGCAAAACGTACACCCAGTTCAGCAGGGAGAGGCAGCGCCTGCGGTACGACAGCACCGAAACCCAGGACCCGGCCAGCACTTCCAAAAGGCTGACGGTCAGCACTGGCAAGCGAAGGCATGCTATGGTCAGCCCAACCAGAGGGATGAGTCGCGTCCACGACGGGCGCACGGTGCCCTGGAGGCCGTCAAGGTCAGAACCCCAGAAGGAGGCACAATGCTGTTCCCGGAAGGTCTTCCCCTCATGCACCGGGAGGTGGGCCGAGGCGTAGGCATCAAAGGCTCGGTCCATGACGGCGGCCGATTGGGTCGGGCCCTGCGCTACCAAAGCCTTTTCGAGGACCACTAGATCGTCAATGACGACTCCCAAGCTGAGGTCACCACGGCCAGGCCGGCCACGCAAGCTCATCAGGGCGGCAGGGTTCACAACACCATGCGCAAGGAGAAGGCCTATGTGGCTCCCCTGGCCAAAGCTGACGAGTTCAGGTCGCCCATGGCCATGGTGGCGAGTGCCGCGCTGATGCGCCTACACTTAAGGAGCTCGGGCCTAAAGCACTTTAGGGAGGCGAGGTCCTTAGGGGAGAAGGTGCCGGCGAAGCGGTAGAGGTGGGCCCGGCCTTGAGAAATCAAGAAGTTATGATAGTAGTCTCTAAGGTCGGTGCCGGAGGCCCAAAGTGCCTCGCCTTCCCGCAGCTCGATGCCCAACAAAGCGGCAAAGGTGGGCATGTAGGCAAGCCACCTGTTGTCTCCCAGTTGGACCATGTTGCTCGGGCGGGCGTCGACTATGAGTCGGTCTCGCCCCGGACCCTTAGGGACTGCAAACAAACCACAGCAGCCTAGCAGGCTTTCGTCGTCCGCCGGGAAAAGCACCAGCCGGTCGGAGGCGTCCAGAAGAGCAAGAAGTTGCAGGCGGGACTGCTTATCTCGGGCCCTAAACCTTACCTTAGGGGGGTCAGCAGGGAGGTCGGCGAAGGAGACGGAGTGCCCCGCCGGGTCAACATAAAGGTTCCTGAGCTGGTCGTCCAAGAACGGGCACGGGTCGAACTGCGGAGGGCCGGGGAAGCTCAAAAGTTCGGCCTCGACGTCTTTGGCTGGCGCCAAGCTCGGCATGCTGACGGCTGAATTTTCAGAGGCGTCCCGAAGCGTGGCGAGCTGCTGCTCAATCTTCTCGACTTTGCCGGCGGCGCGCCCCATGTCTCCCACCGTGACTGGGGGGTGGCACCTCCAAGCATCTAGTCTTTCTGCCAGGCGTTTCCAGCAGCGACTCATGCAAGCAGAGCTCGGCCGGAAGCCGCGAATAGAGAAAGGAGTGCAGGCAGGCCCCCGGCCAACACGCGGCATCGGCTTCGCCAAGAAACTGTCAAGGAGACGGGCTGTGAGGTCCAGCGCCGTCGGGTCACACGAGGCAGCCGCAGCGGCCGCTGCGTCACAGAGGTGCAAAGAAGAACTGAAAAAGGCCCTGTCCACAAAGGGTTCGGGCCGGCGGCTGTCGGGGAAGCAAAAGGGCAAAGTCCTGTCAGCCAAGAGCTCTGCCAAAGAATTCGCGAAGGTGCATGCATTGAAAAAGGGGGCCGTCGTCTCAGGCAGGGGCATCGCTCGGCCCGGCACGGCGGCCACACACGAAGTGCAAAGAGATTACTTGCCTTGGCCCCCGGAGGGGCCTGACTTGTCAGCTCCGGATGGAGCTGGAGAACCTTTTCCACCTTTCGGCCGGCCTTTGCCTCCCTCGGGCTGGGGCTCATCATCTGCACCGCGGCCTGCGGGAGGGTCCCCACCACCACGGCTCTTTCCCAACTTGCGCTTGGCTTCCAAAAAGCTTTCGAGCTCCTTGACCCTGTGGAGAAGGAGATCAGACCACCGGCCGCTCAGCAGGCGGGTGTGGTAACTTTCGAGCGGGTCCATCAAAGTCTTCCGCCCATGGAACGACCCCAGGGGCGGGGCGCTTTCCAAGAGGATCTCCTGTGCATAGGCCCACGAGCCAGCATCGATGCACTGCTGGTCTATCGCTGCCAAGGCCAAGCACGTGCGTGCTCTGGCCTCGGCCACCCGGTCATCCCGCAAAGCGTCAAGGATACCGCCCAGGCACCACATGGTCCGGATGGTGGTGGGATAATAGCCCACTCTGCTTCTGAACTCAACCCAGGCCCGGGCGCTGCTCTGAGCAGAGCTAAGGGAGCCAACAGCCCGTCGGGAGAGGAGGTCCTCGTCCATGAGCCGTTCGACCTCTTGGTAAATGAGCTCAGGGCTTTTCTGCAAACTCTCCTTCAAGAGGCGGTAGGCGGCCCCCTTGGAACGTCCGGCCCCACTTGAGCCCAGGGCGTCAGCTTGCACAGAGCCCTCCGCAAGGTCGAGGGCGGCCTCAAGGCTGGCTGCCCGATCAGCGGGGCGACGCTTGTCCTGCACCAGCTGCTTCATGAGCCCGGTGAGCACGACAACGGCTTGCTCAACAGGAGGGCCGGCGTTCAAGTCGGGCGGGACGCCTTGCTCGGATCCTGCGCTGCCTCCAAAGTCGGAGACCTCACCCAAGTCGTCGGCGGCACGGGCAGCGGGGAAGTCGGGAAGGGCACCGCGGCTCTTGGTCATCATGGAACTGAGCTCCTTGAGCTCTCCAGGCGACACCCCTGAGTCCAAAGCCGCCTTCACCACTGCCGGGTCGAGGCCTGGCACCTCCTTCGCACGTCCTGGCGGAGCAGGGGTCCCCGGGATGGATCCAGCTCCGGCTCCCGCGGCGGGCTTCGCAGCTTTGCTTTGGGCCTTCGGCTTGGCAGCCCCTTTGGCACGACCAGCGGGCGGAGCTGGCGACTGTCCTTGATTCACAAGCATCTGCACGCTGGCGCTAAGCTGGCCGAGGGTGTCCTCAAGGGCCCGGAAGCGGCTCTCGAGAGGGTCGGCCTGGACCCCGTGGGAACTCAAAGCGGACTGGTAGCCAAACTGACTCTCGGCAAGTTCAAGAAGGGCCGGGGCATATGGCAGCACAGGGGCCTCCGGAGGGCCAAAAGAAATATCAGGGAGGTCCCCCGAATCAAAAACTATCTGATCACCAAGCTGCCGCGACAACATGCCGAACCACACTTTCACAGGGGGCTCGGAGGACACAGCAGCCCTGTCCAAAGGCGAGGCACACGCAACCTCAACTAACACTGGCTTTGCAAAAGGGCCCGTGGGAAGCTTGCGCTTCCTAGCTTGCTTGTCCCAGGCCTTGTGCGGAAAAATCGCGAGGAGGCGCTCTTCAAAGGGCGCCACGACTATCACCGAGATGGTGCGGCGAGACTCACCGTCTCCAACAGTGAGAGCACCAATCTCAAAATCATAATTCACAGTGCCACCGGCAACCACGTAGTGGAGGTCAGGCGGCCGCTCAGGCTCCTCAGAGCTTTCATCACCGTCCGCCATCACGGTCGAGAGGAGGCCTCAAGCCAGCAGCCTCAGCAACGATGGCCGCTTCCCACTGCGAGGGCAACCCTATGAAAACGGTGTGCTCGGGAACGTAGCCGGCCGGCTTGACCCAGCTTCTTGCAGCACCGAAGCTCCGAAAAAGGAGAGGCGGGTCGTGACTGAAGCCCGCTTGATCACGCGCAACCAAGTACACTCGGCTAGCCAGGGGGTTTTCCTCGCGGCCGCTAGGGCCTCGGTGGTTATCGTCGAGGCAGCGGCGCACCCAAACACCAATACGCCTTGCAAGGTCCCGCCTCTCGGAATCAGTAAGGTGACCGGCGGGCGGAGAAGGAGCTGGGCTGCCAGGGGAAGAGACCAAGCGCAGGGCAGGCGAGCTCACCGAAGTACTATGGTGCACAGAGGTGCTCGGCTGAGCACGTTCAAGTTCCCGGTTGCCTTGCCGGCCTTCCACGAGAAGCTGCAGGGAGCGGACCTCCAGGCTGAGGCGGCGCACTTCTAAAGTCAGTTCGGAAACGCTGGTGACCAACGAAGCCAGTGTGGAGTCCTGGGAGCTCATTCAAGTCAGAGCACACGGAACAAAGGCCCCGGCCGGGAGCGAAGCACTAGCAGCCGCTCACGCACTGTCGAAGACCACCACACCCGGAAAAGGTAAAGCAGGTCGATGATAGGGCCGAGGAGGATGCCACAGAGGATGCCAAGCAGTAAGGAGGGCCAGTGGACGGAATCCGGGAATTCGAGCACCGGACAGGCCAAGGGCAGAGGTGAAGGAGAATCCAGAACCCCGGGGAGAATGTCTTCCGCGGCCCGGAACAGCAACGACACCAAGGAGCCCCCAAGAAGGGAAGCCTGCACAGGCCTAAGGGCCATCCAAAGCCTTGACCCGAAAACTTCAAAGAGAGGCTCAGAAAGCATGTGAAAGTCATATATACATGTATACATAATATATATATATATATATACACATCTCTACTTATCTCTCCTCCGTGCAATCGGACAAAGGAGCACTCCCGCGCGCACTCCTCGCGCCCGAAGGCGCACCGGTCTCAAGTTCTGTTATCTATCTATCTATCTATCTATCTCTCTTTGCTTTGCTTTGCTTGGGGTGTGAGGCGGGTGCAGTCCACCCGCCCCGCGCCAGTGCGCTACCCCATCCACTATTTTCTGTGGACGGGCTCGGCGGTACACAGAAAGTGCCCTGTTGTGCTTGGCGGCGAGCGGGTGCCCCCGTGTGGAGAAACAACGAGTAGAAAGAAGTCGGGCCCCCGCTCCACCTGTAGTGTAACTACGTGTGGGTTCCCCGGCTTGTTCCTCAGCAAAGAAGAAACTAAAAAAGACCGTAGCTGCAAGTAGACAGTTTGCCTATCTCTCTCTCTCTCTCTCTCTCTCTCTCTCTCTCTGTCTAACTATGTGTATATGTGTGTATATATCATGGTATGAATAAAGCAGCATGCTTCTGCTGAGCCAGTGACTTGATCAGCTTTGGCGCACCTGTTGACATTGGTATGGAAACTATGCCTGCCTTTGCCAGATTATGGGGCACTACATCAAAGCAGTCGTTTTGGGTCTGGTCCCAAGTTGTGTACGAATTCTTTGCCAACTAGAAGCACAAATTCCTGTGTGCTCCGCGGCACAACACGGAGCATCACAAACCTTTGACCACATATTCACAGTGCCGCATCACAGCGGCTCTAGTGGATCCCCCTCTACTACCCCTTCCCCACACATCCTGCAAGATTGGACCTGTTGTCTTCAAATGAGTCCAACTGCAAAACACCTTAAACTCCCGCAGTCGTGGACCCACCTTTGCTTTATCCTGGCCTTTAACACCGGTCACTCGCACACCGAGCCGACCATCTTCTTGGGCTTTGACCACCTGCGGATGGCTTTGAAGCGCAACTCGGAGCCGAAGGTTGATGCCCCGGTTTGTGCTGCAGCTCTGGTTCCCTTCGGACTGCGAATGTTGCAGCAAATCACACGGTGGAAACGGGCAACGGTTTTAGGCGATGGGAAGGAAAGGTCGAGTTTCCGCATACAGAGTCCCGCCAGGCCTCGCCACAGCGAAAGTTCAAAGGGCTGCCGGCTTCCGAAGCGAGGCCGTGGACGAAGACGCGGCTCCCCACCTGATGCCACGACTCCCCGCACCTCTCCAGGTCTTCCTTCGGCGCTTCAGAGCCGGGGGCCTGGAGGTCGGAAGAGAGGCCGTCATCACCCATCCGCTTCAAAGCACAGCCGGATAGCGTAGTTGGCTGTCCGTCTAGGGGACGTCGGGTTCTCTGCCCCTCGTTTTTCTATTACGGGAGCTGTGTGCAGAAATAACTTTATCAATCTTTTGACTTTGACGAAGGTGAAGATGCACTGTGCGGAGCAGACTTGAAGTGGATGCTGGACTGAAGTTAAGGGCGCGTGGTCTACTCTAGCTGTCAACGTGAGAAGCATAGTCCACCAAAGCTGGTGTAAGCCAAGCAAGCTGCAGAGACTACAGGTGGGCTGAGAGTCTTAACACTGGAGGGCTCGATTTGGGCCTCGGTCCCACACACGTCTTTGCATCAAGTTTTCTTGATGCTGTCTCACAGCCGATCGATGGGTCTCGTGGAAAACTGCACCCGTGCGCGTTGCAGACAAGTGCTGTTGGAACGCCTATGCCCGACCTCGCAGCTTCGGCGAGCGACAGGGGAATCTTTGGACAATCTATCACACCAAAGCCGCGCGCTGCGGCATGCCATGCTCACTCGTGTCAAGAACCTCCAGACAATATTCCAGCAAGGATATTTCACTTTCCGACAGGTCCATGTTGGACATCTGTTTGAAAGCCGTCTTCCATCGCAGCGCCTGACGCCTTTCCTCAGCATCGCGCCGTACACTGTCCCGCGGTCGGCGAGAATGCGTGAAAATCCAGGCCCGGAGGCCAACTAAGCAGGCCCGTGGCCTTTCGGAAAGCTCTTGCTTCCAGCTCAGGCAACCCAGCATGAGCTTCCTCTCTGCCTGGGTTAGCGCATTCAGCGAGAGCAGTCGGTTCGCCTCCTTCCACCTCCGGTTCTGCAGCCGCTCACCATGATCTTTGGCAAAAAACCGCGGAAGGCGTTCGTAGAAACGGACCCATGCGATCATGATCGGCAACCAAGGCCGCACCGTCTGCTGCAAAGCATCCTGGAACAGTTCGGACTCGGCATGAGTCAATTTGCCCTCACGGAGACGTTTGAAAGTTTTCCACAGCCTGACGCTCTGCCTCCGTTCGACCACATCCTCACTGAGCTGTTGGGGGCGTCGCTGATGAGTTGACATCCATGCACAAAGATTCTGTAGCACCAGCCATGAAACACGATTGGGCAGCTTGTCCCGTGCAAGCCCGGGGTATGCACTCCTTATCAGATCCGTCTCCGCCGCATTCAGGGTGTTGCTGAGCCAGAGCTTCCTGGCCTGCTTGAATCTGTGAGCATACAACCGCTCGTTCTGTACATCATATCTCGGCCTGCGCCCGGCTGACTGCAACCAAGCACACAAATTTGTCAACCACCCGCGGGGTTCGGGGGTCCATGAAGCAGTGCTGCCGTCCGCATGCAGGACCTGCCATGGGCTTAGGTTCGACGTCTGCCCCCAAAGAGCCATCAAGAAGTTAGTCAGTCGCTGCAACTTCCGCGATGGTACAGGCCCAGAGGTGCTCACCACTTGCACAAGCTTCATTTCAGCCACGCCGGGGTTTGGCTGAAGTGCCCGGAGGATGGCATCTGGTCTTGCAGAGACATGGGTGTCGAGAACCAGGGTGTTGAACGCCGGCAGGTCCGACTTGTGGAAGATCATTTGCGAGACGCAAAGGACCTTGATCTGTCCCTGCTCGACAAGCCGCAGGATGGCCCTTTGGCCTCCCCGATGCAGTCTGCCTCTGACAATCGCTGCTGGCACTCCCAATTGCTTGAGATACTCCGAGAGTGCAGAGGCATCCTCTGGTGAAGGGAGCACCACCAATGCCGGCCCCCAGGCGGCGTCGACCTTCACACAGCAGTCGATGACAACCTACACCACAGGTAGCTCTCTCCCTTTGCCCACAAAACCCTGGCTTCCTAAGTCCTGGATCACCGACCAACCCTCGCCAGAAAAATCGAACACCCGAAGCGATGCGGCCCCAGCGTGACAAATCTTACCTCCATATCAGCCAGTCTAAGCCTACGCTCGAAGTCTAAGCTTGAAGATCTCAGAACCGAGGTTGTGCTGCGGTTTCTTCAGGCTGAGTTAGGACTTGCTGCCTATTCACACATCTTAATCCGGCTCTCCGCACCACAAAAGCGTTCGTAGGTAGATCTAGAACAAAAGTGCACAAGCTTCGCTTTACCATGGTCGCAGTGGTAAGGCACGCGCGGAGATCTTGCCGGGCCTGGGTGGCTCGGAGGGTTTTCGCCAGCTTTGACTTCCAGGAGTCTTGGGCCTCTCTTAGCAAGAGGTACGGCTGAAAATTGCGAGCGCGTCCATCTTGAACTGCTTCCGCCAGCGTATAGGCAGAATCGGCACCAGCGTCTTTCAAATGTAGGGAAAATTCAGCACTCATGCTCGCAGTGACTTGATGTCGCATGACTTGTGCAGTAAGACCGTGGGAGCACAACTGAGAAGAATCCACCAGCTTGATCAGAAAATTGTGTCCACTCAGGCGATGCGCACTTGCAGACACACATACGACAGTCTCGTCCCAGAGATCGATCTCGGGCGAGCCAGCACCGATCATACAAACCCGCAGCTTGTGACTCTTCAACTCACGGCGCACTCGTCTGGCGACAGAAACCTTTGGAACGAAAATGACGCATCTGCCACCTGGATTGCTTTGCAGAGCACGGCGGACAATCATTGCATAAAGGGCGATGGTCAGTGACACCGAAGCCACCTGCAAGGTCAGGGGCCTGCCCTCACATCGATCCCACAGGTCAAAAATGTGATCCACCTGTTGTGTGCACCAGTCGTTGGTCAATCGAATGCCATGAGGCAGCGGCACGGTGGATTGCCCAAGCTCCCACCGAGGAATCCGAGCACGTGGCTTGCGTTGCAGGGCCGCTCTCAAGCCGCAAAGACTGTACCGAGTCCATATGCGGTGGCCAGGAAATATGTACAAGGGCTGTCCTGCGTTGCAGGATAGCGGGATAGGGGCCTGGGCCAACATTTCTCGGAGTGTACGCTGAAGAGACCCTCTCTACTTCGGAGGTATCTGAGGCCTGGATTCTGCAACAAAATCTAATGCTAAGAAACATTGCGGAATTGCATTACGTCGTCTTTTGGACAACGCGTGCGCGAGGTTCGCTCCTCACTGACGGCGCTTTCGAGCTCCCGCCTGCAATGGAGGGTTTATTTAAGCAGGCCTTCACACTAACTTGGAGTCTCATGGCCAACCTCTCATGATGCTGTCTCGGCGAGCTCGTCCCGCGATACATACATGCATGCGTGCGTGTGTGCGGGCGGGCGGGCATAGATGCACGCATGCCTACAAAAATGTATGCCAACAGACATGACTGTACGCAAGGTAGATGCATAGATACAGAGACGTGTATTCATGTCATTGTATCTACGCTTGAGTATGCATGGATGTATGTACGCATGCATACATGTGTGTATGTATGCATGTATGTATGGATGGATAGAAGGATGTACGTATACATGTATGCAAGTATGCATGCATGCATCTCTGCATGCATGAACGTATGCATGCATGCAAGCATGCATGCATGCGTATCTGTATGCATGTATGTATGCATGTATGTATGCATGTATGTATGCATGCCTGCATGCCTGTATGCCTGTATGCTTGTATGCATGTATGCATGCATGTATGGCTGGATGTCAAGCCCTGCTTTTCGACCTTCGGCGCTCCCTCCAGCTTGGCTGTCACCAGCTCGAGCATGCCTTGAGCGACCCATCCATGGAGAATGGATGACCCACACAGATCTATCCCAAGTGAACCGTGCAATGGAAGCCAACCAAGACTTGGAATGGGACAACACAATCTCCGGCTGCTTCTCACACACGTGTAGGACTCTACTGCTTTTTTTAACCACAAAACTTCTGCCGGGAGGCTCTGCATCGACGGCTGACCTTTGGCATTGCGCCGTGCGAGCAGCTTGCCGGTGACGGCCTGGTCCGAAGGAAACAAATCCCTCGTCAGGAAGACTCCTTGTGGCCTTGGGCCCGCCCGAAGCCCCCTTTGTCTGGTCCAGCTGACTAACTATGCAGGGCGGCTTCCAATCGCCGAGGGCCCTGCACGCTCCTTGGCAGTCCTTGGCTGCAGCCGGGAAGTGGAAGTCGTCGCAGCCCCCCGAGAAGTCAGAACTCAAAGCACTCGACGCTGCACACCACGGCTTTGGGTCCCAAGGAGCTGCTTTCTCTTGCGGTGCCTCTGGCGGAACTCCTCTGGGGGGAGCGATCTCACAGGGCCCAAAGCGTAGCCTGGAAGGAAGAGCCCCTCACAGACCCACGAAGTGGAAAACCACCCCATGCCTCGCCCCCAAGATCTGAGATGCAGAAACTCCCTAAACCCGAAGTTGGAACACGGATCGCGCCCCGTATCGCCCCTTTGCTCCTCCTCCCGTGCTGCCTGGGCCGCGGCCTTCGCAGCCTCGGCGGCCTCGAAGTCCCGGCGGGCCCTCGGAGGCGGAGGAAGCGGGGCACGCGTTGCGAGACTTGCGAGTCTTTGCTGGGGCCAAGGACTTCTGAAAGCGGTCGGGAACCTCGGGCATCTCGTGAGTCTCCGCAGGCGAAGGCTCTCAGTTGCAGTGTTGCTGAGGGCGTGTCCGCGGCCTTTCTGTCTTTGTTGCGGCCTGTCAACGTCTGTGACGAATCCCACCAGTCTTGCAGTTGATCTGGGCCTAAACATTGCACACAAAAGGTCCTGGCTAGCTGATCTGTCCGCAATCACAGCAGGTCAGACACACAGAGCGGCAACGATGCTTCATCACCAAGGTCATCCCGGTAGGGGGGTCCAGTGCACATCCACTTCCCGGTCCAGTGAGCATCCACTTGACCGGTCGGGGCGTACACTGGGCCGGCAACTCCAGGGGATTTTGGGTTAAGAAGCTTGCTGCTGGCTTGGCTATTAAGGGTCTTTGTCTTCGGTAAAAGGCACCTGCTGGCTTCACTTCCTAGGATTTTCGTCTTCGGTGGGGTTTGGCTTGAGTGAGGGTGTAAGGGTTTATGGTTCGGGGTTTTACGGTTTTGGCTCTCGTGGAGGGGTTGGGCTTTTGGGCTGAGGGTTTAGGGTTCGAGGTTTGAGCTTTACAATTCAGGGTTGAGGGTTTAGTCGGTTTAGGGTTGAAAAAATGCGGCCAACCCCGCCGCAAGCCATGGGACCGGGGAAGCGGCTTCGAGAGCAGTGACCAGTGGGGCATAGAGCTGGGTACCGCCGGCCCTGCTAGCCTGAAGGTTTAGGGCTTGTCATACTCAACGTTTCGGGATCAGCGGAGATTGAAGGTTCCCAAGAAACCTGAGCAACCATGCCACCGCAACCCTTTGACCAAACAAACCTAAGCGACCATCACCGCTCCAATCCTTTGACCACGCCTCCAAGGCGCTTGCACTCGACCCCTAACGACAGCGTGCACAGAGTGCACCCAGCGGTGTTTCAGACAAAACGGGCGCACGTTGGACCATAACGTGGATGCACACTGGACAGGAAAGTGCACATACACTCCACCCTGCCCCGTCATCGAGACCATGCGCACTGCTGCCTCGCCCACGCCGTGATTGCTCCGACGGGGCGGTCGCGGTTGGGCCTGCCGGATCCAGTAGAATACTGGCTCGGAGGCCCGGCAGAACTAGCATCAGCTGAATTCATGAAAGGTGCCTGCGGGATCTGCTGGTGCTTCCTGGCTGGGTCCAGGAGGTGCAAGCTTCCTGCCAGAATTGGTTTCTGTAGTCTTTTGCAGACTTAGGCGATGTGGTCGCTGGACTATGCTGCTATGCAAGAAGGGCTGTCAAGATGTCAGCTACGGCTACCACTTTAAAGCTTACCGTTCTCTCGGACCCGATCCTGCTTGCTGCGTCCTCGGATCCTTCCCTGGTCTAGATGCAAGGCTTCTGGCTTGCACTTACACTCCAAGTCTGTGCGAGACATCTCTCGAGCCGCATACATCACTCTACACATCGCGAAACCGATAGAAAGGCAACTTCAGAGTTGGACTTCCATCGCAAACCTGCCTCGCAGATTTCAGATTTAGATAGCAGAGCTCAGCTTCAGCAACAAAGATCCCTTAGAAACTCTTTGCAAACTCAACCCGCGTCCTCTGCCGCTTTAGCTTCTTTGTCCGTGGCGGCTTGCTCTCTGCCTCCTGAAAGACCACTGCGAAGCTAGCCATCAGTTGCACAGAGTAGAGTGCCTGGTCAACCTGGGAAGACATGAGACCCCATCCAACGACACAACCGGCGGGCTTTAAAGAACGAGGTCTGCACTATCTCACCATGAATATCCTGTCACTGCCTGACGCATATTTGTTAGAACTGACCCTTTGTTTCTTGCTCCGCAAAGACCGCCCCAAGGTAAACCCTGAATAGCACGGTCTTCATCACCCCTAGCTTCGCGAAGCGCCCAACTCGCCTCGGCCTTGTTGGAAGCCTTGTTGCCTGCACGACGAAGAAACAAGGCCGGGAAACGCCTGAAAAACCTCCTGGGCTCTTGTCAAACAACGCCAACAACACCGCTAGCTTGGACTGCTGGACTGGGTCAGGCAGACGATTTGGGCAGCCTTATGGGAGGCATGGCCACAACATATCTTAGCGGACCTTGCCTTATCTTCGATGCATTTAAGGGCCACTACATGTCGTCCCACAAGGCACGCTGTCGACACGAAGTAAAAACCATGCCTCATGACTGAAGTCCTAAAAGGCATTTGGGAGGTGGTGCAAAATTCGCAGAAACCGCAAGCAGAGCCTTGTGGACTGCCGTAGGTCAGCTCAAGGCGCCGCTCCTCAGCGACAAAGTGCGGCGTTGCTGCTCCCACTTTGGGGTTTTCCGTCTTGCGCAGCATGTCGGTACGGAATCTCTGCAAGGGCCGTTGCGTATGAGCTCGTGGAAACAAGTTTGCAAGGGTGTGGGTCTGTACGCACCACCGTCGGTTCTGCAGACTGCGTGAAGAACCTGTGCCGCTGTGACGTGATCGATTTTTTCGCACGCACACTGTCATTTTTGAGTTTATGTAGCGGTGACTGCTTTCAGCAGATAGCTTTTTCCAGTTCCACCCTATGTCCACAATTATGAGAATCCGAAGAGTGATTCGTGGAATGTTACAGAGCACCTCGACGAGAGACTGGCTGGACTGATACGGGTTAGTGGACACTAGAAACGAAGACTTTCTGGGGACTGGGAGAAGTGGACTCCGAGATCGGTCCGGAGCATGCCGCAAAGGGTCAGGTCCAAGGGTCAGTGGCACAAGCGCACAGTTGCTTGACTCGGCTTTGCACGGTTTTGCTACTGTGCGATACACCTAGCTCTGTGCACATCCATACACTTCCGCCCACCGTAGTTTTGTAACCCAGCATATAACATTTCTCGCATCAGCGGCATCAGCCACGAACAATGCTTAGCGCCTTGCCTCAGCGACCAAGGAGTCACTTGGCGCTCCATATCACGTTCCCCCTACCCTACTAGCAAAAGGCCGAACTTCAAGCCCAAGGCAGCTGCCTCGCCATTCTAAAGACAGGACAACAAACCTCAAACCTCCGGCTGCGAGCTGCGAGCAAGCAACATAGTCAGCTTCCACGGCGTCCGCCCCCTGGACTTCAGATCTTGCACACGGCGTGGCAAGGGCTCACACACAGAGAGAAATTCCCCCCCGCCCCTACCTCGGCAAGGACGCGCTCGAGCAGCGCCTGTCGCTCCACTGGCACCGTCTGATTGCGCTCCTGCAAGCGGCACATCGGAAAGCGACTTAAGCGTGCGGCACATATTCTACACACCGTTCCAGCACACAGCATGATCTCGTCGTCCTCGTAGCGCTTGAGGCGCTTGAAGCGCGCATGCGTCTTCTGCCGTTCGTAGTACTTCTTCTGCCGGTCCCTTTGCACATACCTTCACGAGCAGAACAAAGACTCATACTAGTCAGTGCCGTCGCCTCTGATTGAAAAGAGCCTTGCGCAAACCCTTCGCACGAAATTATACCATTCATGCACACTGCTTCTCCAGCTGAAAAACTGCAACCAGTTATGATACCAGAGCCAGCCGCTGCTGCTGCTGCAAAAGCCAAGCTATCCCTCCGATCGGTGCTGTTTTCCACGTCTGCCCACTCTCTCCTTTTTCTCTCTCCACTTCCCCTTCCCTCTCCCAAAGCAACACGAGACAGGGCCAGGGTACGCATTGTAAGGATTCGCTTTCCGTCCATGGCGCTTGTTCTGGGGCGGCATGTGATTAGAAGCTATAGCTCAAAATGACCTTCCGACTGCTCTAGCGGAAGTAGCTTCCTCTTCATGTCGGTAAAATGTGCTTTCAAAGGACAGGTCGGAATTTACTCGCTAATGCTGTATCCCCTGCGAGAATGCGTAGTCGTGTGTGCCGAAGCCTGTATTTCACACACCTGCTGCACAGACTTGTATGAGCAGCTGAAGGAATGAATGACTACGCTGCAAGCTCGACTTGCAATGCAATGGCCGTGACAGAGAGCGACAGCAAAGCAGTAAACTCTTCATTGCCGCTCTTGGACAATCGATTCCAGGCAAAAGCTCTACACATCCCGTCAGTTTGTGCAGGGGCTGACCCAGAGTAGATGCTAGACCCACTTGGGTGGATCGGATTTCTTAGCTGGCAGTCATTCAGAGGCCATGAATTCAAGCCCTCGTAAATTACGCTGCGCACCACAGCGAAAATCCTCGAGAAAATGGGTGTCAGGCATGCAACCGTTTGCAATTGATAATGTGACTGCTTAAATTGGCGTGTCGGGGGTTTCTATGGAATCAGCCAAAGGGACACTCAGACGTACAGACGCTCGGACACTCAGACTCTCACACGCTCGGACGCTCACACACTCAGACACTCAAAGGCTCAGAAGCTCGGACGACAAGACACTAAGGCACTCAGACACTTAGACAGCTCAGACCTTCAAACTCGCGAAACGCTCAAACACTCAGACACTCATGTGCTCAAACACTCAAACGCTCACAGCACCCAAACACTCAGATGCTCGCACACCCAGACAGTCAAACGCTCAGAAGCTTTGAGAGTCTGAGTGTTTGAGAGTCTGCAGGTCTCAGTGTATGAGCCACTGAGTGTCTCAGTTTCTGGGCCTTTGCGAGCGTCTCAGCATTTGAGTGGCTGAGCCGGTTTCAGTAGAGCTCTAGATTGGTGTTCGCCTTCGGGCCCCCAAGAAAAGTACTCAAGGTGGCGGGCGTGATGTAGGTGGTGCGGGTGGTACTGGTGAGGCAAGGTCGCAGGAGTGGCGGTTCGTTCAAGTTGCCGAGTTCAGGGAGGCGGCAGAGGTGGTATGGTCGGTGGTGGGGTGGTAGAGGTGGAAGGCCCTCCCCAATCTGAGGGTCTCTGATTTTGAAGGTCGAGCTAAGATTTGGGACCCCGAACAAACTGAGGGTATCTCTACACTCTACAACTGTCACTTGTGCGTCGGAAAATGGGACTGCTCACCAACAGCCCCGCACGTGAAAATGACACTGCTTGCCACACCTCTCTGAGAGGGGCAAAGCAGGTGAGCACATACAAACAGCACCTCAACACCGCTGGGATGCCAGGCGGCAAGGTGCCCCTCGGCACCTCGGCACCTCTTTGAGCCCCTCAGGAGCATTGTCTGAGAAGCTGCTTCGCCTCCCATGCAAGGAGCACGCATCAGCCAAAGCAAAGCAGGCGCAAGGAGCTCCGCCGCCTCCAGCCTCTCGGCGGCCAGGTCCAGCGAGGGGAAGTAGGACTTCTGGGCCGGGCCCTGCCTCCAAAGCTGCAGTCTGTCGGGATACTACCAGTAGTATCGGGATGATGTCCTTCGACCTTGCCTGTGGATGTCCAAAGTGTAGCAGTTCAAGGCACCGCCAAAGGGGTAGCAGGCTGAGAACTCGATCGGAATCACGTCCACACCTCCGAGAAAGGCTGCATGCCGCGCATATCGGCGCTCACCTTTCTGAGTGCCGGCGCCTTCCTCGCCTAAGAGCTTGATGAGACTCTTCTCATTCTTCTCCACGATGCAAACCTGCTTTCAACTGCACTTCAAACCTGAAAATCATGCTGCCGCGAAGCCCGGCTGCCTTTGGTGCAATGGTGAGCACGTTCAGATGAATGCCAGGGGCGCACTGGTCGGCAGTGCACCGGCAATCCTCACGAACTCCTGCAACCAACTACAGTTCTCGAAGACATTAACGGTCCCTACTTCTGCTCGCTTTTAGCGTCCCCCTACCGAAAACAGCAAGATTGAGCCTCCATCGAGCAGGGTCCACTCGTTCCTGAAGACGCTTCGTAGGACAACATCTCTCACACACACAATGTGCCCGTGCTCCAGCAGTGTTAAACACTGAGAAACTGGTGGTGTGCGAGTTGAGGCGAGTTGTGCCAAGACTCTCTTTGAAGAGCTCGATCATCTCCTGAAGCGCTGGGACAGTGGCAGGTCGAGCAAGAGGCGCGTAAAGCATCCAGTCGCCGCCGACTGTCAGTCTTCGCTCTTGCTCCTACGTTTGAAGCTGACTCCTGCTTCTGTGCCATGGTATATTCAGCTACATATCCGCAACGCAGCATGTGCAACCATGATGATTCCCAGAGGAGACACGTCGAATGACTCAAAACAGCAACCGAGCAATTTGGCATCCTTAGAAGGCCCTAGATATTCTGTCTCAGGCTCCGAAGTCGGCCGGTCCATGCCGCTGAAGAAGCAGAGGCCCTCATCCACGGGAGTCAGCCGCGCGTCGATGTGGGAGAAGTGGAAGTGGCTCTCGAAATGGAAGTCCTCCAAGCTCCAAGCTCCAAGTCGTCACTCCAACTTCTTGGGGGTTTGACGAAGGACGGGCGTCCAAAGCTGCATCGGCAGTCCTGAACACGGGTTCCTTGAGCAGCAAGCTCCCGGCGCACCCACTCTCGCCCTGCTTTGCAGGAATGCATGTCAATCGGGACCCATCGGAAACAGGAAAGCTTGCTTGCAAGCCCCTTTCGCATTGATCGGAGGCCTAGGTCGTTGGCGGTGTGTGCACTCTGGAAGAATACGTCCTTAGCAAGCCGCAAAAAAGCTTCCAGCGCATAGCTTCCGAAAATCTCCGGACCAATACAGGCAAGATCCTTTCCGAAGCGCCTGGAATCAGCAGCATCGAAGAAAATCTCCGAATTCCGAATGGTGCGCTCCTCCGGCAAGATTGGGGCACACGCAAGATGGGATCAGACATAGTCAATACGGTTTACTGTCGCTCTTACACAAGACAAGGAATCAAGCTTCTGAGGAAAGACGGAAAGCGTCATATGTGCGAAGCCCTAAAATTGCAAAGCAAGGGAATTGAGAGAAGTGCGGTTGACGAGGTGCGAAATTTCTGCAGGCCTCACCATCACCACCAAAGCTCTCGTCCAAGAGCATGGGCTTCGGAGCAGCTGACCATCGCATCCTGGGGTCTGACCGGTAGTAGCCTGGCAGCCCCAACTTGCAGAGCCCAAGGTAGGCAAACCTGCACGCACCTCTGCATCTGTCGCTCGTCTGAGGCCTGGACTCATCAGCAAGTCCCTCCATGCCAGGTGCTCGAAATAGCGGCTGCGCCAGCTCATCGGTGCCTGGCAACCCAAGCCCAAACTAAAACGGCTAAACTGCAGTATCTCGGACCCAGAGCCTCAATGACCTGCTTGCCAGCCACGAAGAACAAGTCTCGGGGACAGGTGAAGCCGCCCATCCTCGCGTCAGCTCGACAGGCACCCCCTATTCTGAAGGCTAAATCCGGAAGCATAAGTTCCTGAATCAGCGAGCCATGGCTTCAAATCCTTGAGCCGCCAGCCCGAAATCCAAAAATCCCAAATCACTGCGCATACCCTAAACCCGAAATTGCAAGACCTAAAGCGTTGGGTCCAACAAATCCTGAACCACAAACTTTCATCCATTTTCATCCCCAACCCGAAACCTCCAATGCTTTAACCGAGCCTTCATCCGAAAATCTAAAAAACACCCTGCTTCTTTACTGGATGCCTAGACTCAACTCTTTGAACCTCGAACCTTCCCTTACTTCTGTGCTGCGAAACGCCATCTTGAAGCCCAGCCACTCCTCACTTGTCTCCTATCTCTTTACTACCTGAAACCTTCCCATACAGCTTCGGCCTGTATCAAGCACGAGTAGCAGGTGGGCAGTGCTGGTGACGCGGGGGTGATAGACTCAAGAAAACGGCGGTGCTCATTCACTTCGTTTGCAATTCCAGAAGGACTGCCCCATGTATACACTGCCTATGCATGGCTTTCAACAGCACATTGAAGGCTCCTGTCGATGGACCACATGGGGGTGGTGATGGCCTTCTGTGTGTCGAACGGCTTTGGCCTTTGTACGATGATGCCCTCTTGCTTCAAGACCTTCAGATCATGCTCTGTGTCAGTTGGTCAGTGGGACATGAAGCAACTGGATCCAGCTGTCACTTGCGGCACAATTGTGAAACCATCACAAGCCATCTATTTCTGAGTGCCTTGTCAACTTGAGTCCGATAGCTACCAATGATTATTGCATGATGCGCGCCTCCACATAATTGTCCAGTTGTCTTTTGGCCTGGCGCGACAAAACCCAACGGCAAATTCCACGTGTCGGGTTACAGCTGTGGCCAGAAGGAAGACGAGCTACCTACTCAGTTGTTCATTCGCTGCTTCGTCTTGGCATTTGTGTGTCTTGAAGGCTGTCTCTGCCTCTGCCAGGCAGTCGGCATCTGTGGCGAAACCATCTCTGAGGGGCCAGTTGTACTTCTGGTAGCAGGCCACTTTTCTCGCGACTGCTGGCTCCTGGCATTGCAACAACCACAGCGGGCCTATCTTCATTCCGGAAAGATCCAACACTGCCTCCGGTGGCGTCAGCGACTTGTACTCCTCAGCGAAAGCTTACACATGGCCTATGACCTCCTGTTCTCCCAGGTCTAACCGGCCAGCGAAACAAGAAAACACTAACAAAGGGTCACCAGTCACATCGTGCAAACTTACCGATCGCAATCGAGTGTCCAACGATCCCACCCACACTTCACGGAGCTGGTCCCATTCAGTCCAACTCTCGACCAGGCCCAAGGTGTCAGCAGCGTCCATAGCTGCAACCCCGATGCGAACCACTTCCCAAACTTTATCGCTACATCTTGCCCACACACATCTTGCCACGTTTGCTTTCTTTGGTCTGCATTGGAACATTTGAGACTGCTTGCCTAGGATCACCGAATTACGTGTTGAAAGCCGGAATGTTGCGCTCGGCCGTGCAACGTCACATCATCAATTCAATACGCTGGTGTCGTACCAAGCAGAAATAGCAATGCGAAGCACTAGTAATGGAATAGCTGCAGCAGTCTCAGCAGTATTGACATAAGCATGGGGTCGGCTCTGGGCGTTAGCCCCCTTAAACTATGGTTCATAAACAGACATCTGACATCCAGGACTGCAGCTCACTTTCAAGCAATCCTGAGCAACAGGAGTTCGCGGGCTCCACGCTAGCCATTGCAAGGTCTCCTGACTCTACTCTACAATTTCAAATCTCTCGACAAAGCTTTTGCAGCAGCTCTTGGCTGCCTGACATCTCACAATCAGGGCACCACATCCCAAACACTGCATCTGCAGGCATAGCAGCAGGCAGCTACCCGGCGTAGGTCAACTGAAAGCTCTGCAGCCATGTTGGTAGGGGATGCCACGACGACTGCCTGAATCTGAGGATGATGCGGCATATGCAGCCATCGCAAACTGTATGCAAGGCCCGGGGTCACGGAGCGCATCAGACTACCATCTGCCCCTTGCAACTTTATCCCTCGGCCACGGATACCTGTGCTCTCCGGCCTCATGAAACCTTCCGACAAACCTGGCGGGCTATCCCCACGGACACGTGCGTGGATCTCCGGGGTCTTAAAGATGATCGTGCCGAACAGTCTGTTGGACCATACCAGTTTCTCTTTCACCTAATGAGGGCTTCGTGCCAAATAACATCTGGTCATGTGGCTCTGCGCTATCGCCACAGAGCCTCAAGCCAGTGACCGCAACAAAAGCTGCTGTCGTCTGCGGGAACCCTATAGAGGCGATAGAGAACAATTACTGCTGGCTTTTATGGGTGGTGTTATGAGCAATAAAATTTATTGTCGCTGGCAGCCTGCTTTTCATGACTGCATTGAGACTTTTCAGCCGTTGCCGATCTGTTCAGTCGACTAAAAAACCAGGGACATTTTTAGACAAATACATCTTGCTAAAGATTGAAATGCTGCACAACCTTCCAGTGTGGGAATGCGCAAGTTGGGCAGGACGACGACAAGAGTTGCTACACCATGGATTCTGAAGCCATCGGAGGGTGTGGTGCAAGTCCATGTCTCATGCAGCCGGTATCCCGGCCTGACAAAGACAAAGCCTTGCAAAAAAAACGAACAAGCCGGAGCTTCTCGTGACCGCAAACTAGGGCCGCTGGGCGGAATGTAGCTCAGACCGGCGTTGCCTGCCACCCGCCGTGTGCAAGTCCCAACACAGGGTGCATGTTATTCACGGACGTTGAGAGTCATCTGAACGAAGCACTTGGGCTGGGTGACGCCTCAATGGTTCTACACGAGTTTATTGAGAAAAGCTTGCAGTAGACAATAAGGACTGAGAAGGTAGCACGACAGGTATCAGGGAGAGAGAACATGGCAAATCTGAACATCCGAAGCTTTACAACCTCTGTTGCCCCCCTGACTACCATACCCACCCCCTAACAGTGGTGGGGTAGTGGGGGGTGGTTCGGAAATGAGTCCGGGTCCATTCCTGGGGATGCTCGTGTGTCAGGGGGTGGTTGAACCACTCTCACGAGGACCATTGCTGCTGGAAGCAAGATGTAGCACGTACTACCATGCAAAAGCTACGGAGCAGGAAGCTGTCACATGATGTCAAGAGCGGGGCTGATTTTTAACCCCACCACCCCACTCTCACAGAAATGAGCCCGGGAGAGTCCCTATAATGTGCCGGGACCAGAGTCACTACCCCCCCAAGGCGCATTGTTAGGGGGTGGGGATTGACTACCAGAACCTGGACTGCGATGTTGAGCTGAAGGAGCAGTCACTAGAGCCGCAATGGGCACCTCAGCCTAGGAGCTTTGTCAGGCATTAGGGACACACAATGCATTGCGCAATGAGAATTAGTTGCACTGTTGTTATTGAAGCGACCAGGGGCTACAGAACGCTCAACAAGGAGGAAAACCAACCCTGACGTCAGCAGCTGTATTTGCCGCGGAAGAAGACACTTCCGAAAAGTCGTCGTGACTGTTCACTAAGTCTTGCCCTGATAGCTGTCCTACGACGAAACCTGACTTTTGCGTGCCCACTCTCGGCATGAGAGCCAAGAGATGCAAGAGGTGCATATGGCAAAATTCATGCTACATCAGTCTCATTGCATGTTCCATCCTTCTTGCAACGACGGGCAGGAGCAAGGGCAGGGCTCAGATGCGGCATCACCCGTCACCCATGGGCCTCTCCGCCCGGCCCCAACAGATGCAGGTGTGACGTCCAAGGGCCCAAAAAAGAGGCGTTCCCAACCCCCGTATTTCTGTCATTGTACAGTCATTCGAGATTGTTCCCGCTGCCTGGCCTTCCAAAGCTACTTCCTTCTACTTGCGCACGGAAGGCATTGACCTAAGGCAATGTCACACATCTTGCCCAGGCAACACGGACACTAAGTCAAGTCTGACTGATGCAGCTCGGACACGGAATGTTTACAGGGAGAACACTCCACGTAAGTCAAAGGCTGTCCGGCCATGGCGGCGCCCGTACTCCGAGCCTGCTTACCGAGGCGAGTCTTTCAGGGCTTGGGTCTTTGCTGGAAGGATTGCCCTTTGTCGCGAAGCCTGGGAGAAGCCGGCATTTTGCGGACGGCGCCCCTTGGATTCATTGAAGACGTCGCAGGGTGTGGCAGCGGTCTAAACTGAGGAAAGCCTCCTCGGCAAAGAAAGTAGTCACGAAAACTGCTCGTTTCCAAGAAAACATGCGATGCGAGAGCGATGGATAGCACCTTCGCAAGCTGCCATGCTTACAGAGTCAGCAGACCATAAGAGGGCTGGTCGTCAGCGCTCACTGCGGGGATCGGCAGATGTCGCGTGTCGGCTGCTGATCGTTCTTTCTCGATCCGGGGGCTCTGCAGACTTGAGGATACACCCAAGGCTTTTGGTGTCAGGGCCCGTCACAGTAAGATGGACGCTTCAGGTTTCAACTCTTCAAGCTGCATATCTGCTCTGCAGAAGACTGCATGCGCTGTACGGAGCCCGCTCCGTTCTCAGCTCAAGGCATGCTGCACACGCTTGGCAGTGACTTCGACCATCTTGGCGGATTCAGACAAAAACCGATGCCTACTAGCACGGTACACAAAACGAGCACCAGTGCCAATGAAGAAGTTCTGTTTGTCAGACAGGACAAAGTACGCCGTGCTTGAGGCCCTTTGGACATCATTCGGACGCCGTGCAGTTTGCACGGCTGCAGCTCTGACCTGAAGACAGTTTGAAAGCGGCTGCACTATCGTCCAACAAACTGCGGTGTAGATCCTTCACCTCAGCCACCGCGCCGGCTGTGGGAAACTCTGCACACCACAGAGAGGCGGTGCCACTGGCGGAGCAGGGACCAACGGCGGTGCGCGCTGGCGGGCAGAGTGTCTGGAAGCTGTATTTCTTTTCTGCCAGAAGAAAAACACTTCTTACAGTAATTTCCTCCCACAAACCATTTTCTGCATCGTTCTGGCCGCCTCTATTTTTTGCGGAGAACAAAGGCAAAAAAATGGCTCTCAGAAGCAGCGCTAACTTTCTCGCTGAAGCACAGTATGTCGCGGGCACCTGGTCATCTGCCCCTCCTTAGCCTGCGCGTTGCTGCTCCGAGAATGAGGCTTGGAGGATGTGCCTCCAGTTCTGGCTGTCTGTCGTGTCTGTGCCCTCGTGCTGTACCTGTCGTCCCGTGCCTGTCTGTGCTGTTGCTCTTGTTGCTTTCTGTCCGTGTTTTTTCGTTGTCTGCCCATGTTGTTCCTGTAGCTTTGTTTTGTTGCTCTTTTCCTGTTATTGCTTCTCTCTGCTTCGCGACAAGCTTCGCCTGAACGAGCAGGCAGGCAAATTTGAGGCCCTCTCGACGGAGGCCAACCTGGAGAGACTGCCGGCCAGCCTCTTCATGTGCCACGGGGACAGCGACAGCGCAACAAGGATGGCCCTATCCTGAAAGCTTTACAACGTCTACGATGCTGCGCAAGGATAGCTCCAACTGCTTTTGAGGAGGCCACTCCGGAGAAATACAACAAGTGCAGGGGGAGCAACGAGCACAGAGAAATGTATTCCGAGGTTTTTGGGGGGTTCTTGAGTCTGATGGTTCTGTGACCCAGCTGCGACTGCTACACTCTCAGACACACACAGTCTGGGAGCACGCTTGAAGAAACACGAATGTATTGCGAGTGGTGACCGCGCCATGCACTCACGGGGCGGGATTCGATCTCATTAGACGAATTCCAGACAGTTCCGCGTAAGCCAAACCCGATGCGGGTACAGGGCACATGCATAATAATGATAGTAGCAGTACTCAAAGCATGGGCACGGCACCTGGCTCAACGACCAGAACACAGACCCCTCTCCGAAACACACTTTCCGAACCGGCAAACGACGTATTTTGGAACCCCGGCCCCCCTTGCAATACATTAGACAAAGTTGGGGCTGTCACAATGCCGCGTGGCGGGAGGTTCCTGCACCAGAGCAAAGCAACTGTGTGCAACTGCTTTGTGGTGTAGCCTGGAAGAATCCGGCGTTTTGGGGATGGCGCCCCTCGCCCTTGCGTTCAAGCATTCGCAGGGCGTGGCAAAATCAGGTGTGAACTGCCCAGGACTGGTCTTGAAGGCTTGGCTCCTCCGCAGAGAGAGTCCCGAAACATCTCACACGCAAATTGGCTCATGATGGGTCATGGGAGTTTCTCGTAGACACCTGCGGCGGCAGCAACAAGAACACCTGCCTGAACTTCAGCCTCAACACACTTTTGGGGTGCAAACATGTGCTTGTCCAGAATGGGGACATGCTTCCAGCTCACCATCTTACTGCAGGACCCCGCCAGGCAGAAAGGGACACCGCTCCGGAAATGCTGGAGCTGGCAAACTCATGCAGAAATAACTGGCAGAGCATTACAGTCAGCAGCATGTTCAGCGCTACGTAGCCTTAGAGATCCTTATAGCACATTGCTTGCACTTCGCTTGAAATCTGAGCGGCTCAGGCTAGCACTGCTCCGCCAAAACTCCCAGGATCATGCGAGAACACCCGGCTGCGTGCCAGCTTGAAGCGTGGGAGTCCGTCAGCTGCAGACCCTACAATCTACAACACCTACACCCCCAACAGGGACCGCACACATCGTTGTCGGCATGACCGGATGAAACAGTCACCATTCTGCGATGAATAATCAGGGAATCACTGACATCTTTGTGGCGGCGGAAGGCATGGGTTTCGGAGGTGCAGGGTCTGGTTTCCTGCATATTTCTACTGGGTCCATGTACATTGTGGTAAGGGTATTATGTACTGCAACGATGCCCCCAGTGTTGAAAATTGGATGCCCGACCCGAAAGACACATGCTCTGGCTAGTAGCCTTTGCAGGACAGGTTGTTGAATGCTCATGCTTCACTACTCGAAGCAGCACGTCCTCGCAACCCATCGCACCCCCGTGCTTATCTTTCCTCCAGGTGAACCACCTCAAAAACCGACCTGCCCCAGGGCACATTCCCAGGGCCTGCACACTGCACTAATTCACCCGCGTGCGCCCAGGATACATTATTTAGTCTGGGGTATGTGTAGAATCTATAGCGAAGGGCCGGCTTTGAACCACCCGCTCGCTTCTCCCACCCACTACTTGTACCAATTCCAGTGCCACACTGCTGCATTCATCGATGTAAGTGCTTTTGCGATTGAGAGTCAATTGCAAGTAGGCTTAATTGGATGACTACTGTTGTGGGTGTTATGGTGAGCTGAGACATCACTCCACATGGCTCGAAGCCTTTGTTCTATTGCTGTGGATGCGCCAAGGCAAGGCACAGCAACGGGAGTCTTGAACTTCACGAGAGCCCTCCGGCAATAAGAACCTGGGTCCTTCAGCGCCTCAGAAAGCCCTGAGTTCCGGTCGCTGGCCAAGCCGACGAACGGAAGCACCGATGCTGCACGCCTTCGCGGGACGGCGCGAGGAAGTCATTGCACCTTTGCCGTTGTGCAAGCTCTGGTGCGGAAACGACGGCCCAGCTCTCTCAACAATCAAGCCCACACCTTGCGATCATGTCTGTGCATAGGTAAACTTGCGGCAGGTGTAGCTGCCCCAAACAGGAGCATGTACCCTCACCGACTGAGAAGGGGATGAGGCGGAACATGTATGATGCAATTTCCACTCTCCCACAGACATGTGGGCGCTAATCGTAGGATCCCGCGTTTGGGTGCACTTTCGGCAGCTACTTGGTAGGCAAGATGCGCACACCCACGGCTAGCGCCGGACACGGAAACCGCCAATTGTAGGAACGTGTGTCCTACATTTATGTGCAACACGCGCCCCGAGCCCTGGGGACAGAGTTTCCCCGGTCTTCCCGCAATCCTCGGGGAACTGGCGGTTGTTGTCCTTTTTGCCGTCATGATCATTATGGTTATCCTTGTCTACGGCGGTTACTGCGAACTGAGACATCCTGTTCGGCCTGAGGCCTTTGCTGCAAGCCCGCATCTACTGAATCTATTGCGCAGAAACGATGGAACATACGGAGGCTTCCGGTGGGCTGCGAGGGCACCGAAGGCGGTGTGTCGTGGAAGCAGCCAAGGACCAGAAAGAGGAATTTCGAGTCATGGGGGTTTTTTTGGCCACTTCCAACCCGCGGCTTCGACAAGCCAGCCAGCGATCGTATCATGGAAAAGCACAAATTCTGAGATCATGGAGGTCTGCGAAAGATCAGTCGGCAGCGAAAGGGAATCCCCACCTTGCGATCAAGTCCACAGAGCGTGGGAAAACTCGTGGGTGCGGCGGTGGAAACGCCCGGTGGGAAACGAAAGTTGCTGTTTAGGGGTCCTCACAACATGGAATCCTAGCACGCTCCAGCTTGTAGACAGAAGCGGCCCAAAGCCGTGTAGCTTGGCAGATCCAAGGCTCACTCACGAGGGCAGTCTGTATCCAACATGCGGGCTTCTGCCGAGGCAACTTGCACATGCTGGAGCCAACTGCTCTCTTCCATGTAGGGCAAAGTGATTTGGTCATGGCTGTGACTGTGAATAGACGGCCCTGGCTCAGCTTCAGCAATCTAGCATGTTGACCTAGAAGTCCCAACGATCACATGGCATACCGTGCCATCGAAAGACAAGACAGGTTGGGGATAGGCAGTGCTCCGTGCAGAAGGTTCGGGGCTTTGTATCGATCCGTGACTGGAGCAGGCCAGCAGCTATGCGAGGATCCACCTGCCCAAGTAATGCACAGGATTTCAAGCAAGCTTCGTTCTAAGTTCTCCATTTCAACGCCAGCACCCTGACAAAGATGCAATGCCAATCACCGTGAATCATGACGTTAACTTGCCCGCCTCCATCGCGAGTCCTCGGCAAGGCATCCTCTTCGGCAGTTGCTGGTGATGAATGACTATGCAAGCAACAGCAACATCACAGCTCTCAAACCATGAAACTTTTGCTTCACGCATGGTGCTTCATGGCATGGCACAAAGACGTTGCAGGCTTGAGCTTCCGGCGCACAACATATCAATGTCCGTTATTTCCGGCACAACAATTTCTTCGTCCAGCTGTTTCCGGTAGCTCAGGCGAGGGTTTCTTCTTTGCATTTGAGCTAAAGGCGTAGTTGCACGACGAGTTTTGCTTTTTTTTCTTCTGTCACTCAGCAACAAGAAGACCTATTGGTTGAACCAATACTTTGGCCTACAAATCCAGCATGTTAACCTCAAAAACGATCTGCAACTAAAAGCCATCAAACCGACCCTGACCATTCGGGAACGAAAATCGCGAACTTCTTCTTAATGCTGCCTGCAACACTTTTCTACCAAATTATTCAACCAAACAAAATGCCAGAGTTGTCATGACATGCCAACATGCTCCCAACACCTTCGCTCTTTTTGGACTACACACGGAAGCCACACAAAGACGCTTTAGAGGGTTATAATCCTGAATGAGCAGTAAGGTTTGCAAACGGAGGGGTTGTCCCCCCCACACGCGGAAGCCACACGAAAACGCTTTTAAGGGATAAAAACCGAACAAAAGGAAAAATTTGCTCCAAACAATAAATTAAAGGAGAAAAAATGTGGGTCCTCGCTTCTGGAAGCCCAAGCAAGGAAAATGAATTTGAAATTGATTTAAATGTCAGTGGTTCAAGATGAAAAACCATATCGACCAATAAAAAGAAAAAGGAAACCCGTACGTCTTCGCGTCCGGGCCCAAGAGCGAAGAAAAGTAACAAAAATAAAATCGTGTTCAATAACACGAGAAATAAAGCCGCATGTCTTCGCTTTTGGGAGCTGCTTTTCTCAGACAAAGTGCTCGCCATCATGCAAAAAGAAGAAAGCCACATTGGGGGAATTAATGCGAAGAAAATAGAATTCATGAATGAATGACCTCCAAATCTCTCTTTTCTCTTCTACCTTTCCGCTCAAGGAAAAACCACACGAAAACGCTTTGGGGCGACTCATTTGGCTCGTCTATCGGTGGGAAAGAACAGCAACAAAGCGAGCGAGGCACTTTACCACCATTGCGTTGGAGTCGCAAGCAAGCAAACATTCACAGATCTGAGTGCCAAACGAGCGCGTTGTCGCGGTGACAAGTGCAAGAGTGTGGCACCTTTCAAAAGCAAGCCACTCCGCCGAAGCTATTGCCAAAGCCAACGCAGGCAGGTCAGCAGAGCACTCCACATGTGTGGACGCAGACCGCATCGTTTTCCAAAGCAGGTGGACTTATCAAGGGCCAAGGGTTTAAGCGGCCAAGAAATAACCAAGCAACGACAAAGCAGAGCTCAAACTAGGCGTTCTGGAACTGACTGTTTTAGAAATGCTCCCTCAGATAGCAAAAACATTGGAAAGCGCAATAGGTTTGCGGTGAGACGCAATGGCTGGTGTTCCACACATTGTCAGAGGGCGAACAATGATCAGCCCACCACGTTGTGCAGAACTCGTGCCGACGTCACAAAGCGTAGGAATTCCCACCAGCCCAGAATCTGCCCAAGAACTGCTGCCATTGCAAGCCGAAACGAAAACCACGAAGGCAGGCCCCACCCCTAGCGCCGAGTACGGGCCACGGGCAGCAATCTCGGATGGGCATGATGGCTACTGCAGAATGCAACATCGCTGTGAGCTTGCTCGCGCGTACCATTCGCACGGCAAGTTCGCCTGCCTCTGGCATGCGAATCGATGGCGTGCTAAGACAGCTTTGTCGGGGGCAAGCTTTTGAGCGTGAAATACTCTCGGCTGCCGTTGACCCGGCGCCACATGGATCGTCCATGCCCTATCCGGCCAGCTTTCAACGAAACATCCTGCGGTATATCTTCGGCCCATGGGGAAGCAGCAACGCATGCCATATGTTCTGGCGGCTAGGTTGAGAGATGCGTGCACCATGGATGCAGTGCATGTTTGCCCTGACCCGGCTGATCCGTTGGATGCTCGCCAGCTTGACTTCGCGCGCTATCCGCTATTTGCGCGAGATGCGTAATGTGGGCAGGCTGCACCTCGATTTCCCCGAGAGGACGGCCACTGGCAAAACGGCGCACGGGCTCAGGCGCAAAGACTACGAGCGGAGACGTTCTGCTTGGCAGTGCTGTTCCATTGGTGGCAATCGCCCTTGCTGCCTGGGGCGATGGAGCACATGGGTGAAGTCGTGGAGCCGCCGGCATGACAGCTCTTCTGGCGCCAGTGTCTCTGCTGAGACACCCACCATGGAACCGTCGCGCCTCACTGCGCATCGCGATGGTTGAGAAAGCCTGCTGCTTTTTGGAGTCTCCCCATGGCATTTGCGGTGATGACGTGTGCATGTTTCGCACAGTCGCAGCCTCCGAGCGGAATCCTGGAGGCTAGCCGGAAAAAGCAAATTGCATGACCTCGACTGGAGAGGTGCATACCGTCGTCTGTGTTGCATGGATGGTGTCGAGATCCCAATCACACGTTCCGTGCTTTGCTTGATCGGTGGCCTGGACGAATCTATCTTTTCACCCGACGTTTCGCTGACAGTTCGCAGGCCTGACGGCTCTTTCCAAATGCGCTGCGTGCTCTCGAATGAACCGCCGAATGGCTCTGGGTAACGGTTAACGGTTCGGGAGCGTCAGGAAGTCGTTGGACCTTCTGTTATCGCGAACCCCGAGCTGGAGAGGCGCCGTCGAGCTCGGATGCCGTTTCGGCGCGCCGTAATCTTACGTTGGCAGCGGATCACCGGCACATCGTGTGTACTCTTGGCTGCGCACTGCCGGCATGGAAATTATGGACGCTTGTCATCATCTCCGCCTCGAGCTCGAAGCACAGCGAGCGGACAGACGAAATACAAGAACAGCAGACTGGACCGGGTCCATGTTGTCGGAGATGCTGCGCTGTGTCACTTGAAAGGCCTTTGCTTGTCACGAACAAAGCAAGGCCGCAATCAGCAACTTAAGGGTGCAATTAATAGGCTGCTTTTTTTTTCGACCCCGAAATGTCTTTTTTCAGACCGCGCGCTTGATCCATCTTGATTTCGACTCCGGCACATCTTTTTTCCGACCTCTATCTTTTTTCAGCCCAACGACGATGTCGAAAAGAAGACTACGATCTTTTTTTCGACCTCCACTCTACGATTCAAGCCGTCTTTTTCTCGGCCCCGAAACATCTCGTAACTGACCCCGTGTCTTTTTTCGGACCCCGGTGGATCTTTTTTTTGGGCCTTTGATGTCTTTTTTCTAACCTCTGCAAAGATAGAGGCACGCACACACATCAAACAACCCAACAAAGAGCACTACAATGCGCAAACTGGACAAGAACTAACTTAACCATACTATCTTCAAACCAACATCTTTTCAGTCAAACACACAAGAAGAAGAAGCAGGAAATCGCTTTAGGGGCTGAAAGCGAACCAAAAAATCAAACCGGCTGGTCTTTTCCAGACCCCAAAATGTCTTTTCCAAACCCCGCGAACTTTTTCCTTTCATGTTAAACACCCGTAGTCCAGAAAAAGACTTTGATTTTTTTTTCGGGCGCAAGCAGAGTTGAGGCCGGACAAAAGATCAAATGCTTTGTCGTGTGTGTTTTCAAATTGCACTATCATTTTCATGTATTCTTTGCTTTACCCCTAAAGCGATTTCGTGTGGCTTCTCCTTCTTCGTGTTTGACTTTATTTTCGATGACACATTTTGATTTCTTTCGTCGCTTTCAGCCCCTAAAAAGCGATTTCGTGTATTTCTTCTTCTTGTGCGTTTGAGAAGACGCTTGTTTGAAGATAGCATGGATCAGTCAGCTTTTTGTCCAATTTCCATTGCAAAAATTTCATGCTGTAGCTTCAATTTCCGCGGCGCTAGTGACATTTGGATAAAGCTGCCGTCGCATATCGGCGACTTCTGGCCTTGCATGGCGCGGGCAAGTCCAGACAGGAGTCCTGATAGTTCGTCAAGAAGAAGCCACCACCACTCAAACGGGCGAGCAAATCAAAACTTGGGGTCTCTTGCAACCGCAGGACAAACGAACAGAATTGAGCCAACGCCAGTGACACTGAAAGAATGGACGAAATGCCATCATCCACGCCTCAGGCTTGGTGCAGCAGCGCATCAATCGGCAAAATCGACAATCCGCACTCCAAAGCTTCTCGGGCTGACTTTGATCTTGTCGGGATGGAAAACGGAGGATTAGAAGCATCTTGGCAATGGGGGCGGTAGGCATAGCAGCAGCCGCCGCATCATCCACAACAGTGGCCAAGAGCGCAGAAGCGACAGATCGTTGTACCCGACCAAGCATACAACGACTATCGTAAAGGTCACGATGCAACTGAAATTGTGAGGCATCGAAAATTGTTGAGCGCAAAAATGCGCCATCTCGCAAGCAACAATTGCAGTGCAAACAAATCCTAGAAAAAACTCTGTAGGCCACGACACCCGCATCCGCCTCGAAATAAGAAAGACTAGAACCCGAGGAAGCAGAACGAACCCAAGCAACGAACTTACGGACAAAACCACCAACATTTAGTCAAGAGGACAAGACCGGAGCAGCAAAACCATCAGAAACAGACGTGACCCGACACTCCACACGCATTAGCGTACGCTTGAGGTGGTACTTGAATTGGTGCACCGATTTGAACGTGTCACTGTAGCCTTGTTCCTCCATGCAGAGTGGACAGTCACCAGGGAATTGGTGGTCATAAAGTCTGTGATCCGAGGCAATGTGCATTCGAAGGCTAGCCGGTCCCGGCCAAAGGCCAAAGGCCTTTGCAAAAATGGGCAAGTGGATGGCCGTACCATGTTGTGCTCTTTGCGCAGATGACCTGCAAGTGCAGATTCACGATCAAATGTCCTGGGACATCTCGGGCAGTCAAACCCCTTTGCACGAAACGTGCCCTCCCCCTGTTGCAAAATTTGGTGGTGAGCTAACTCCGACTTGGTAGTACAAGCCTTGTCACAACCCGGGATCGGACAAACAAACGTTCCACCTTGCTTCTTGTTTGATGAAAGCTACTTTTGCCCCAATACTTTGACCTGACCCTCTTCGGTTCCGGCTGCTGCTCAGCCTTTTCACGCTCCATTTTAAGATGCCAGGCCGGTTCAAACTGTTTCCTGCTAACTCTACGAGGCCCCAGCCCCCGAATAACGGCGTAGAACGTGGCCACACTGATCCTTCCCATGGCAAGGTCCGCATCCGTATCCCATGATTTGTTTTCCGCACCACGGATCCCTTTCCTCATGACCCTGCCGCTTTTTGTTTTTTTTTGGCGTGGGCGGGCCTCAAAGACAGCAGTTGCTGCACTCGGTCCCAGTAAGAACTACAAGAAAGCAATAAAGAGCTGTACAAGAAGAAGCATGTGAAGTGAAACCGGCCGCGACTTGCAGACTTAGCCAGCAGGGATCGTTCGGCCTAAATGCGTGTAGCACAGCTTCACTCAGGTGTCTTGCTGGCCATGACGATGCGGTTAGTGTACAAGCATCCATAAAGCAGCATGTCCCAGTGGCAATGGCCCAGCTTCCCAATACCGTGGGTCTCGCAAGGCCAGACGCGCAATTCACACCAGGGAGCATGCTGCTGCAGTGTACCAGCCGTGCTGAGCCATGGGCTGTGTGCTAGCTCCGGAACATAGGCAGAAAATCCTTTGGGGCCCGCAACGGAGTTTCCCAGGAGAGCAAGCATGCCAGAAAGGTGAGGCATTGGGCTGAAGTCGCCCAATGAGCGCGCCGGTGCCACCAACCAGCAAACACAAGCACTTTGATCCAGGCCCAGCTTCCCATCATGGTGGGTCTCGCAAGGGCAGCACAATACGAGCGCAATGCAACTAACAATGCCGCTTGAAGGTAAATGCCATGCTGGCCAACCAGCCAGGTCTTGGCCCCGCTTGTACACCAGGCCCAGCTTCCCTCGTGTGGGTATCGCAAGGGCCAAAGATGAAAGGCGGGGGCACACGGAGCTTACTCCCCAGAGAATGAAGGGGCCCCGATTATTGCAAAATTGCCCACGCCCAGCTTCCGCATGGTGGGCCTCGCAAGGGCAAGGGCTAATCGGAGGGAGAAGATTCCATGTAGTGTGGGACGCAAACCGGCATCGCAGACGCGTAAGCGGGAGATCGCCCAACAGCTCCATGGAGAAGTAAGGGAGTCCCCGCAGCGCGGAAGAAGTCCGAGCCCTCGTAAAGCCCAAGGACCGTCCTATAGGCGAGGCGGGACACCGAAGCGAGCACCACTAAAGCCTCAAGATCGATCTGAACAATGGTGGCGCGCACTTGAAAGCCAAGCCGCACGATCAATTGGAAATCGGTCGCAACCCTGAAGCTATAGAGAGTGCGCTGCGCCAAGTATGCAGAGACACGGCCCACGGCTGTGATACTCTGCAAACTGTTGCCGAAGAGCGAGGCCCGCAGCCTTTCGCTCCCGCGTACCAATGGCGCAAAGCACCCGCCGAGTGGCAGCTGATGGCGGAGCTCCAAACACCACCGGCATCGAATGCATCGACACGTACGTGACGATTGGCGCCACAAGATTCTCCGGAATCGTGGCCATGGCTTGTCATCTAACCAGTGCTATAAAGGCCGACACGGCAGCGAGGATGTGAATCACACCAGGCGGCAGAACGGAGACCACCACCACCACCACCACCACCACCCCCACCCACCACCACCACCACCGCCACCACCACCCACCACCACCACCACCACCACCCACCACCACCCCACACCCACCCCCACACCCGTGCCTTGGACGCTTGGCGTCCATTTGACGCAATAGTGTTTTCTTATATAAATCCCAAAGTTGCCACCTTCCAAACCTTTGAGCGTGGCCTTCTGAATCCAGCTAATATAATAAAAAACACGTGGGGAGGCAAAGCGCCGTGCTTCTGAATCCCACCAGTACTTGGGCGAAAATATGTTGGGACGCGCCAGTACGTGGGAGAAAGCATTCTGGTCGCGGTCCCAAATCCGTGGAAAGCCATGCAGGCCGTGGTCCAAAACCCTTCAGGATTTTGGCAGGAACCGAAGCTGAACGACTCCTGCCGGCAAAGCCTGCAGGTCGCAGCTTGTTTCATATTTTTTGGGTAGTTTTCTTCGTTTGCTAGGCTTCCTGTAGGGACCGAGTGCTGCTGCCGCAGTCGTTGAGACCCGCCCACGCCAAAAAACGACTACGTGCGAGCAGAAGCTGGGGGACATGGCTCAAGGTAGGTTGCATCTGTGAAGAGATCAGCATCACTAAATTCAAGAGTTCTGAGATGCGACGCACAAAAAATGTTGGCAGGGCCAGCAAACTTCGCGGAACCAAAATTGCAGAATCGATTTTGACTTATCAGGACTTCACAAGCTCATTCTGGGACGCCACTTCGACAGCTACGTTTTCAAGCCCCAAGTATTGTTTCAAGAAGTGGGCGCTGAGCCCTTACATGCAGCAGCGACGCTACTTTACATGTGGCTTCACTGTACTAGTAGTTGAGTTGCGCGATGGAACTCAGAATGCACGTCGTTCTTACTATGGTGACCTCGAATTATAAAGCATACACATGTGCATACATGTGGGCAAAATAGATGCAGTGAATACTTACCGGTCTAATATATAGGATCGCTTTGCTTATAAGTGGTTGGTGGGCTTACTAAGTGGATGATGGACTTATGTTGGACTTATAAAGGTGAAGACCAACTGACTTACCAGAGCACGGGCTGCGTGAGTTAAGGTCAACTTATTGTGGGGTTATTAAGTGGGATATATCGGGTGGATGTAAATATGTGGTATGAGTCACTTAGGGTTGCGCGCCCTCCGCGCCCTCCGCGCCCACCTCCGCGCCCACCTCCGCGCTTTCAGCGCCCTATAAGCGCCCTCAGCGCCTTTCGCGCCCTCAGCGCGCGCTCAGCGCCCTCCGCGCCCTCAGCGCCCTCAGCGCCCTCAGCGCGCTCCGCGCCCTCGGCGCCCTCAGCGCCCTCCGCGCCCTCAGCGCCCTCCGCGCCCTCAGCGCCCTCAGCGCCCTCCGCGCCCTCCGCCCTCAGCGCCCTCCGCGCCCTCCGCCCTCAGAGCGCTGCGCACCCTCAGCGCCCTCAGCACCATCCGCGCCCTCCGCGCCCTCAGCGCCCTCCGCGCCCTCAGCGCCCCTTCGCGCCCTCCGCGCCGCGCCCTCCGCGCCCTCAGCGCCCCCCGCGCTCTCCGCGCCTTCAGCGCCCTCAGCACCCTCCGCGCCCTCCGCGCCCTCAGCGCCTGCAGCGCCCCAGCGCCCTATACCTGGACATTCCTGGGGGCAATAATAAAAGGCGTTGGACCAAAAGCTAACCAAAAAAGGCGCTGCCTTTGAAAAAGGGCGATACCAATAAAAAAGGTTGTTGTTGTTGTTCCGAATTGAGAGTGTTGTCTTGGTATAAGCATAGTTCGGGATGTAACGACAGACTGCGGCTATTTGGGCTGGAGACAGGTCCTTTGCAGTGCAGGCAAGCTAGATGTAAGTACAATTGTGGTACGGGGTCATCGATTCTAGTGTTTAAGGTGAGGTTTAGGGTTTAGGCTACAATAGAATTCAAGTGACATTATGGCAAGTTGGAGGATGGTTGGATGATGGTTTGGGCTTGTAAGTTCGAGCAGACTGGAACATGTTACAGCACCGATCCTAAACCGCGAAGGCCGAAACATCTTCACTGTGATAGGCTCACTAGCCCCGAACACCCAGAACTCAAGCTCAGAAATCCCAAAGCTACCGGTCCCAGAGAAAATTATTGCACTCTTTCGCACGACATCCATGGAGTTCCTGCTCCTGCAGCTCGGTCGATCAGCCTGGGGCTTAGTGGCACCGGTTTCTCTTTCGAGAAGAGGGTTGCTTCTGCTCACCTGCCAGAAACCTTTTGTAGACTGCTTTGGATTTAATGAGACATCGTTCCAGCGTGGTTCTGGCAGCTTGCTTCTGATGCACACGACGAATAATTCGTGAGCACTTTCCAATGACGTCTTCGTTGCTTTCGCATCCATATACCAAAGGGTTCGGAATGGCTGTAATGGTTGGATCGGAGAGGTATTCGCGAAGTTCAAAAATATCGTGGCAAAGTAGATGTAGCTTTGGCTTCATGCCGAATCCGCGAAACTTCTTCTCGAGCACAAGTGGTGATGTGAGACAACCATGAGCAAGAGAGTTAAAGCCTTTCAAGAAAAGATGGCCTTCATCAGCTAAGGCTTTTGCACATTTTCTTGATAGCCACCACCCATGTTTGTACAAGCCCTTGGCCCAAGAGGTGCCAGCAACAGCTGTCTCATTCATCTTTTCCAAGAAATCGACATGGCCTGCATCCAGAGGATTGTTCAAGCACGACCTGGTAAGATACTGTAGCCACTCCATGAGAAGCATTGTGTCACTACCCTTGGTCTTGCACCAAGGATACTTCTTGGCATTGGAGCAATTGAAGTTATCCTTGGAGAACGAATGCATAGCAGGATGTTTTCCCACCGTAGAACACCATAGACGGAAATGGCCAAAAGCCCGTTGCAGAAGCACCTGCCGATTGTTCTTTGCCTGGGGCTGGTTGAAGTATCCAAACCTGCAAATCAACAGCACTGAACTGCCAATAAAATCCCTGAATGTTCCAATCTTGCTGCAATGGAAGAAATCTCTGCGGAGTACTCTCTCAGGGGCGGTGGCATCAAACGGAATACGATCGAACATAGGAGGATCATTGCACAACCACGGTCGTTCGAAGTATATGCTCCTTGACCATGATGGCACCCGGCTAATGTCTTCGAAATGCTCGTGGCGTGAACCAGCATGACAGTAGTGGCAGCAGCCTTGATCAGATGATACGAATTTATAACACCTCGTCAGTTTGCCAATCTTGGCAAACCATGCAAGGTCGCCCTTCAATCCAAGGACGGCACCAAACCAATACGTGCCTCCAACACAAACTCCTTCGTAGAAGAGTTGTCTCAATTCAGAAGAAATCTGTCGTATCAATGCTTCCAGCAAGTTGTTCTGTTTGAAGAAGACATGTGGGAGTGCACACAGTATAAACTTCGTCAGAAACGGGTGGTGTTGTAAATTGATTTCTTGGAATGCTAGCTCAGGGTCCATGCCATCATTTTGCTGACATTCAGTCTTGCAAGGCTCCTGGAGGTTCAAGCCCCGATCCGAGCAGCAGCGGCAAGAGTTGTAGTGTTTGCCACCAAGCCTGTTGTCAGCAGAGCTCAAGCCGAAAACTGATTCTAGCATCAAAATGCAAGTGTTCGTCTTCTTCAATCCTCGCCCTTCATCTCCGTGAAGGCAGAATGGGATCACCCGTGATGTGCAGCCTTGGTGTTCTCGGAAGATCTCGTGGCTCTTGTGTGTTTGTTCATACGAAGCCCAAAATGACTTGAGCATCTTCTGACCTTCAAGACCTCGAAGGCCTCCGAAAAGTACTTCAGGTGCCCGCTCAAGCAGGTACTTTACAAAGGCCAATGGCGAAATATATGGCACCTCCAGATCTTTCCCGTCATCATGATATCGGAACGTACTAATGGGAACCTTCCAAAGCATACCCCATCGAAGAATGAATGAGCGGGCATTCCTGGATGCATTTGCTTCACCCGTATTGGGCACAGCACGGCTAAGGCCAGGTGCACACCTTGCTGCTGCAGATGTGAGGCTCGACAGAGTTGTAGCGGGTACCTGAGAGAGTTTTCGGTTTTGGGGGGCTTGACATAAAGTGTTCCAAGACTCCAAATCAGACCTTGTGCGGGGAACCTGGTGGCGCTTTTCATGGTGCGGGGTTTCGGTAGATTAATGTGGAAGCCAAGCTGCACAGTCAGCATAAGCTTCAGCAAATGCTTCGGTGACCGGCTGTGGTTCCGAGGATTCAGTACCTGGCCGAAACAAGTACCATGTTGATTAGGCCTTGGACGTTTAGCTATAAGGTAGTGCAGCTGCGACGGCAGGATCAATGCAATCGACACGACACAGTCAAGGGCATCACTTTTGTCACGGCTGGTTGACGACGAAGCAAGCATCTCAGCAAGATGTTCGCACAAATCATGGGCCCGGTAGGCACTTCATCTACGGGCCCAGAAAGATCTTAGATCACAGAGGCTCCCACAAGGCCCCAAAACAAAGGCAAAACTCTCGGGCTTAGGGGCTTGACACACCCTGTATACTTCAGAAAGCATGAAGGTCGATTCCCCCAGTGAATCCTGTTCATGCACCCAGGATCTTCTAGGGTTTCCTCTTGCCATTCTTGAGAGGCTTTGCCGGCGGCGAAGTCTTCTCTTCCTTCACTTTCTGTGGCTTGGCTTTGGTCTTTGGCTTGCCGGGTCTGGACCTGCTTTTGGCCTTCGGGGTGCCGTCTCGCTTGTCCTTGGGCATGAACGGCCTGCAAGGTGTCAGGAGTAGTAGAAAAAAGTGTTGATTAATGTTGCAGCACTGGCCTGGCACGTGTCTCCAAAGCCAGCGAGCTCGCAGCCCTGAAGCCGTGAATGACGAGTCCATAGAAGTCTACACAAGACTTAATGCACTAGGTTCTTGAAACTACAGAGTATGCTAGCCCAGATTGTTTCCGTACATAAGCTTCTGGCAAGGCAACCACAGCTTCGATCTTCTTCATCAGCGGCTTCTCTTGCCTTTGATAGGCTGGGTTCCGAAACTTGGCAAAATAGTGAACGTCGGAGCTTGCAAGGTTTAGCTCAGATTCGCTTTGGGAAGGCCGGTGACAATCTTTTGGGAGTAGGCATCGCTCAGAGTCGTGACACCGTCTGTGAGTTCCAGGTTGACTTTGTCCACCTGCTCCTTGAACCTAAGTATACAGTCCGAGAATTAAAAAGGACAGTGTAGGAGTGGCATCGAAGACTAGCAGCTAGCACTAGACCAGCACAGACAGAGACACACACACACACACAGACAAACTTACATGCACAGAGAGACACCCACGAACACACACCACACCCACATGCCCACAACCACCCACCGGCACGAACAAAAACACACACACACACACACACACACAAACAGACAAGCAACGACTCACCCCCACCCACACACAGAATAGGATACAGAAAGGCACACACACACAAGTGGAAAGACGAACACACACAGACACGTACAGTTCTTTTCCGTTTGAGTAGCGACACCATGTTGAGGGTTCAGGGGTTTAGGAGTTTAGGGTTACGGGTTAAGGGCGTGTTTTTTGTTGCATGCAAGCCCTTTATCCCTTATTAAGTACAACTCCCTGGCAAAGCTTCGAAGTCTGCATCTGCGTGGGCTTGTCCACTGCCGATAACCGCTCGGACATCTTTTCCATCATCTGGGTCCGCTTCGACAGAGCTGACCTTTGGGAGGAGGCTTTCTGGCATTGTATGCCTAAGAGGCTTACAGGATGACACCCTAAACCACCCTAAAACCCCCACGAGCTATTTCTACATTTTATGGCATTATGATGCAATACAAGGGAGACACCTCGATTTGGGCCTAGCAACACAATGTTGGGAAGGGTTGCCAGCAATGACTTGGTCGGGTCATAGTCCGGAATCCCAAGTTTCTTTCGAGCCGTGAGAGCGAAGTCCTCCTCGTCATCATCATCAAGAGGGTCATCCTTCTCCCCTGCGATCCCGAATTTGGGCATGTAGGGTTTAGAGCCGTTTAGGGGTTTAGGGTTTAACTTATTTAGCATAATGGGAAAGTTTTGGGTTTTCAGGTTGAAGCCAGTTTAGCACCCCCGGAGCAGCAACACTGTAGCCCTATGCAACCCAAAGTACAAAACCCTATAAAACTTATTATTATATACAAGAACCCAGCCCCTCTAGGAGTAACAACTGCGGGGCTTATGATTCGAAACATAACCAAACACATTAAAAGTTTCTAATCTCAGTCCATAGCTGTTAGAACAACAATACAGCCGAAGGGCTTGGTTTCAATTTCCGGACTTAAGCAGTTGGGCGTGCAGCGGGGAAGACTTGGGAGCTTGGTATACTTTCTTGGAAGCGAACTACACCGGAATTTGGTTGGGTTGTTTCTCCGGTCTTAGAAATTTAGAAAGCCTAGCGATTATAGATTTAAAGCTTTGCTTGTTGGGGCCTAAAGGTGTGTGGTTTGTAGGCTACATCTATATACATAATACGGGATGGCCTGGAGACAAATCCCCCAGCGATGAGGGATCCATGTCCATGCCTTTGAGGCCCTGCTCGGTCCACTTTGCACGTTTGGTCATCATCAAGGAGGACTTCTTCCTGAGCCGTATCGGGATATCTTGGGTTCAGGGATCCTAACTACCTGGGCTCGGGAGTAAGGGTCTGACTTCACCGTGCCCTTAATCGTCCTTTCCACATAGTAGAGAATCGTCTTCTCGTACCGATCTCTCCTGGCTTTGGTTGGTGTGGCTTTTTATGGGTTTACATAAACTAGCAGCAGTCCTCATCAACTCTTTGGGGTTGGTGCGGCAGTGAGACTTGATAGCCTCAACCCTCTGCCTAGGATGACGAATCGTTCGGATGACTAGCATTCATTGTACACAGAGATCACGGCACTAGTTGCAGGTAAACAGCTCAGAGAAGCCCCAAGACCTCATGGTTTCACTGCTGGCGTACTCGCCCTCAATGATAACTTCATTTTCCAGCATCTCCGCCCGGATGACTTCCACCTCTGAGACGAAGGTTGCCTTGGGAGGTTTGGGTTTAGGGTTTAGGGTCGAGGGGTTTAGGGTTTTAGGGGACCATCAACTCGATACCCATCGTGATAGAACCCTGATCTAGCACGGCCCAGTCACAGGGTCGTATCCACATTGCAAAAAGATCTCTTCGAGCAGGGCTCTGCGAGAGCCCCGCTGATGCCACTCTTTCCAAATTTCTTCCGTCACTTTTAGGCTGCCGTTTGCTCGGCGTTTAAAAATTCGCTGAGACCTCATACGGATGGCTTGGTCGGATAACTGGGCCTTGCCCAGCACCGGCTGCGGTGCCGCTTTGTCCGTGGTTAGGGGCACCTGTGACACAACATCCTCGTCTGTCAAATCCTTGTGCTTCTTTCGCAGCGACAAGGCCATGTGTGACAAATGCTCCGGTTTTGGGCTCTCGGGCACGGCTTTGCTTTTTGCCTTGGTGTTCGGTGTCCTGCAGTGTGCCTGGGAGGCCGGCGGAGGGCTTGCATGGATTGTTTCTGGTGCGAAGATGCTCGGAGTTGGCTTCGAGGGGGTCATCGGGGCAATCGGCTTCTCCTTCTCTGGGGTTCTCGGGGCAAGCTCCTTAGGAGGGACCTGGGGAGGAGAACTTGTTCCAAGCCTCTGTGCTGGAGCTTGAGTATCCAACTGTGTATCCGCACTCCCCTGACTCTCCGACGGTTTCTCCTTTGCATCCTTGGACAAGGAGGCCACCGAAGCTGCAGCATCGAGATGATCCAAGGCCTGCCAGGGGCCATGTCATTGTTCAGGGACATAGGTTTTAGGATTTGGGATTTAAGGGTTTCTGGGTTTAACAACACTACACATTCTTTAATAAAATTTCGGAGATAAGACCATGCGGTTGTTTCAATCTGTGGGCCTGCAGCTGCTGCCATAACTCAGCATCGGTCAACTGGGTTATGTCGTTCGGGGAGAGGGCAGGCAAGCCGGCTGTCGCAGCCAGAGATAGAGCTCCGGAGTTCATGATGACAAACAGAGCAGCAACCGAGCTGCCAGAGGAAATGCCTAGCAACCGCCTACTTGCAACTCTGTAATGTCAAGCAACCCATAGGATTACACAACAGCCTGAGCCAAACCTTTGTCTTAAATAGCCCAACACAAAAGCTTGAGCAAGCCGAGCAAGCAGCATCTTTACTTGCCATGAACATGGGATAGACTTGTCATTGCAACAAAGCAGCGAAACGAGGCAGTGTATGCAAACCTATCCTTTCTTCCTTGCATGCATCCAGCAACGAATGTTTCAAACTTGGTGGCCCAGGCTGTACAAGAGCCAACACCAAGACCAACAGCCCCTATGGGAAAATCCCTGACCCCATCTAGCTGCATAAACGACACGAAACCCCGAAAAAAGGTCGCACTTTGCACTTCTGGATAGCACTAAAACAGCCCAAAGTGGCGATAACGGATAATAACGGTTTCAGCCCGCGAAATAACGGCGTTCGCCCGCGTAATAACGCCGCCGCCTAAAACCACTTAAGCACACTTTTGGCGATTTGAGTTGCTAGCAGTCTGAAAAAACGCTCTTAAGAGGTATTTCCCTACTAGGACCAGGAAATCACCGTTTGCCTGTTGAAAACAAAGGCAGAGCCCAGGCACGAAAAGTGCAATGCCTCAAGCCCACGACACACCCGAGAGGCTCGCACTGCGACCTCTCCTCAGAGCTCCTCGCGGCCTCCAACCACCTGGCTGCAAGGGAGGGTTTCGGCGTGGAGTTGTCGGGTTGGCGTCTAGTGTCGGCGGGATCAGGTTTGGGGGTTTAAAGTAGCAATACAAGAGAGGGTATGCGGTTTGGGTTTTGGGTGACGGCTATTTCGGCGATTTCCTACTAGCGTGCTATTCTGTCAATGGTTTGGGGTTTAATTAGGGCTCGGAGGTCTGGGGTTTCGTTATAGTAGTACGTGGCAAGTGGCCAAGCCAGGAGACCCCCCAAGCATCTATCCATCCTCCGAGGTTTTCACGAACCCTAAACCCCGGACCCCGAACCCTGACCCACAAGCCTCAAACCGTTGCCTAAACACCGGACCCTAAAAGTCCTGTGGCTCAGCCGGAAAGCTTAAGCACACCTACTTTGTATAAATAGTACCCATCTAGAATCCTCACAGAAGAACCCAGCCCGGCGTGGGTTGGGCAGCGAAGTGGGCTATGGAACCCCAAAGTAGCATAACAATACCAGGGCATGCTTCTCTTATTTTGGTGCTTTCCTAGCCCATTATGTAGTTTCGGTTCACCACAGCCGCTGGGAAGCTGTGGTGAAGGGGACCCCCAGAATAAGGTCACCAGGGCCTGGTGACTTTATTTTGGGCCTTTAGTTGCTTGTATGGTAGCCCCAGTTCAGAAGAATAATAGCAGCCCGAAGCCCCGAAACGAAGTAATTCCTGAATTTATTCGGGGTTGTATGAACTAACACAGCCAGAAGCAAGCCCTTATAACACAGATCAAGCAGCTTAGTGTCAATGTTGGTTGAGAAGCAGCATAGTACGGAATCGAACTCCCCGGAAGATAGCATACCCTAGAAGCAACCGAACAGACTCCTGCATCCACCCGAGGAAATCCCCGCGAATCTTCATTTCTGGCCTCCATCTGACAGCAGCATCGACGATCTTGGTCGCATGGAACCTGGGCTGGACAGTTTGGCTTTGCTGCTTCTGGGTTTTTGTTGCGGGGCCATGTTCTCCTTTAGCCGAGACTCGGAGTCGATGTTGTTTGGCGAATGGATACCGACTTCAGGCTCTGCGAGTCACGATCCAGCGTCCTGAGAGCTGCTGCGGGCAATCGCCGGTTTCAATGTAGGAATCTAAGTGTCCTAAAGTGCTTCAAAACTATCCAGCTAAGGTTGCACACAGCTACTTAGGGTTTCGGGTCTAAGGGCGGTGCCTTGAAGAGGCTGTATCTTAGACTTCGGTGCGGGTCTGGTGGGTCCACGGCTTGACTGGGGCTTACTCAGAAGCTTCTCGGCCTTGGGTCTGCTTAGAACAATTCATCCAGTCTTGCCTAAATTGCAGTTCGAGTGCAGGAATTGACCCGGGTTTGGGGTTTGGCTTGATGGCTTTAGGGTTTGGGGTCTGGGTCTTAGGCTTTCGGGGTTTGGGGTTGGGGCTTTAGATTTTAAACCACGAAGGTGCCGTCCTTGCTCCCGATGAGAAGCAGCTTGTTGTGCTGTCCTGTAGCAGAGCAGAAACCCGCTAGCATCCCGAAGAAAGAAATTAGCCACATTCCATCGGTAACTGCTGGTGCTTTAGGGTGATTTTGCCTTAGAGCTTTAAGTTTCTGTTAGAGAGAGAGGGGTTGGGCTCTGTGGGCTGGGTTTAGGTTTAAGGACGTTTCGGGCTTGGGGTTGGGTCTTTAGGCTTTACATTGCGGCTCACTAGATCTCCAAGGGCTGTTGCTGTTCGGAGCCCTGTCATAGCCCTTATAGGTTTACTAATCCGGGCGTTTCCTCAGAAAGTGCTAGTGCTGTTAGGTGTTGGGGCTATCGGTCTGGTTTCGCAGGCATAGATAATCAAGACTTCTGCTACCGGTTTGGTGCAAAAGAAACCCTGGACCCTTAATTCTCAAAAGCCTTAACCCCTAAACCCTAAGCTTTAAACCCTTAAATACTGTAAACCCACCCGATTCCTGTCCTGATTGCTACGTGCCAGATTGGCCAATCCTGCGTTCTGCTCAAGCAGCAGAACCTTTAAGGCATCCAAGTGTCTGAAGTGCTGACCAGTGGCACAAGTCTGCCCGGATGCTACATGTGCAGTGGAAACTCTCCCACCCTAAATTCGTCATTTCTGCTACTTTCGATACATGGTACCGACAAAACATGATGCAATGGTTCTAGATAACTTAATAATGTATACAACATTACAAGTATAACATAGAGATAGGGCTCTAGCCCTTGGGTCTGACCTTACTCTTGCATCGACGAACATCAGCAACAAATGCTTTCACTGTTCAATGCAAGACCTGCCGGCGTGAGAACTGCAGCATGTAGCAGGACAGCACTGATAATGCATCCAGCGACAGAACTCAGAACAGCCTCCACCCTAACCCCTTTCCCATCCCAAACAAGCCAGCCCATCCGGAGCACTTCTTGAAGAAGCCACGGGCGGCCAAGAAGTTCATGAGACCTGCGAACCAAGGAAAAAGCACCGGTCCAGATATGTCGTGAGCTTCTGTGCTGACGGGCAAAGTCTTTTTTGGTTGGCTGCAGGCTGCACCCTTGAATCCCGAAAGGCTTTCGAACTCTGGAAGTCACAGCCGAACACAGGGGCAAGGCATTAGATCAAGCATTCCAGCCATAGCTTAAGGTTTTAGGGTTCCAGGGTTCAGGAGTTTAGGGCTCAGGTATTTAGAGTCTAGAAGCCAGTTCAAGTATTGTGGGGTCTGATGCAAAGGCTTCGGATCACCAGTGGATCCAGCCCCGAACCTGTCTAATCGGCTGTGGTCCTGCAGGAACATTGAGTTCTGTTGACCCGACCCATAGCTCAAAATAGACCTAGGTTCCTTCCCAGATCTGATTTCAGCACCGGTGGTGCCGTCTCAAGAAAGCCAGAAAAGCTCAAGCACTCAGTCGATCTCAGCTTTCAGCTGCCTTAAGTGTGGGCACAAGGCTTAGGTAAGGCTTAGGAGTAAGGAGATGCAACTAGTCATGTGGGATTAGCCATTATGTTGAAAGCTTGAGCTGGGGCCTAGGACTTAGGGTGCTATAGGGTCTTCTTTAATTAAGGCCATAGAGAATCCTAGAACTCCTGCTCCAAGTCGCTAGTGAGTGTTGACGAACTGGACAGCAGCTTCACGGCAAAGTTCATCGTACTTCGAGCGTGAGGGGTTCTCGATGGTTGTCAGGTCGCTAAACACCATGTTCCAGAACTCACCCTGCCAAAGGAATCCAATGAAACACAAGAAACAAATTTGTATTTAGATCACACAACCAAACTGGCGATTACATTGTAAAGCATAGACCAGAACCAACTTCTAGGCAAAGAAACCCTGAATAAAAGAAGCCTCGTACTGCGAAGGGGACTCCAGCTTGGGAGCAATCATCGAAGCATAGGTCTCCAACATGGATAGGAAACGGGCCTTGGGGATCTCGCCCTCGGGACAACGGCGACCGGCGAAGGTAGTCCGCTTCGCCTTCTTCTCACTCTCCGGGGCCGCGAACTTCGAAGAGGCTTTCATAGCCGGCTTGCGAGCAGCCGGTCGCTTCATGATGGGCCCCGCATCGCCCGAGCCCTTGGCATCGCCCGAGGCCTCGGCATCGCCCGAGGGTTCAGCACCATCCTCCTGATCGGAAATCAGAATCTCGACCCGTCCCTTGGACCCGCCACGACCTCGCCCACTGCCGCCATCCTTCTTGGCGTTGCCCTTCTTCTGATTTCCACGACCGCCTCGACCTCGACCTCGACCTCGGCCCCTCTTAGGGAGATCATCATCCTTCTCGAACTCCGACAATGAGTCATCGGCGCCCTCGCCTGACTGCTCAGCCTTGCCATCAGCAGGCTCGGCAGTCTTGCTCTTAGCCTTGGCTTTGGGCTTCTCAGTCTTGGCATCAACAGGCTTGGCAGCCTTGCTCTTTGCCTTGGCTTTGCCCTTGGCTTTGCCTTTAGCTTTGGCCTTGGGTTCCGGAACCGCCTCGGGATCCAAATCATCCTTCAGATCCCCACCTCGCTGGGTCCTCCGAAGCACCAATGGAGGCTCCGGAGACGGAGCCTCTGCCTTGCACAAAACCCGACTCACGAAACCCGACTCACCCAAATAGAATACATATCAAGAAATACCTATGATTAAGGAGCTATACAACCGTAGCCTTTTAATGTTTATTTCGCCTGGGTCGGCCCTGGGGGGCCCTCAGCATCCTTGGCTTTCGCCTCCGGCTCGGGAGTCGTCTTGGATGGTGTGTCGGCAGGGGCATAGGAAGGACTCCCGATCAAAGCTCCAGTCGCCTCTTCCAAGCTCTTCGGGGAAGAGGCCTCCGAAGAGGCGAGAGAGGCTGCAGAGGAAGCACGGGGCAAACCATTCCAAGTCTGTGTGTCGGCATTGTCGGGGCCTTATTTGAAGCAAGGATCGGTTTGATTGGCTTCAACCGAACTATGTATTCCTAAGCCCCCAAAACGAAACCAACCGAAATCTATCGAACAAAAAAGCGCCTGAATCACTCCAAATTACCCTGAGGATTGGAGACCTGGTCTCCAGCTTGCAACCGCCGGACAAGCTCTGCCCTGCCAGGGATTTAGAAACACTCCTAAAACCCATAAACCGTTCTAACTCATTGATGCAATTTCGGCCTCAACTGCTCTCGAATCCTCGCCCGGGCTATGCTGATGTCATCTGATGTAAGAACAAGCTTCTCCTCCTCCTGGAACAGCTTTTTCGGCGTAATCGGAGGCGGCTCGGTAGGGGACAAAACGGAGGCCGGGCTCGCAGTGATGCACTCGTCCGAGCTCGCACGAAGCATCTGCGAGTCCTGGTCTTCCTGAAGCCTAGGGGACCGGAGCTTCAGGAAGGAAGCAGCCTTCTCCATGTAGGGATCTGACGGGAGGTCTGGCAAAGGGACCGGCTCTGCCGGCAAAGGGACCGGCTCTGCCGGCAAAGGGACCGGCTCTGCCGGCAAAGGGACCGGCTCTGCCGCCGGCTCCACCGGAGGATCATTCTCCTGCATGGCCTCTTCTTCGCCCTGCTCAGCTTCCTCGCTGAAGCCTTCATGCGGAGCATCTCCGATCTCGCCACCCTCCTCGGGAATCTCCACAGGTCCATCCTCAATGGCCAAAAGGGCCTCCTCTGATAGGCCACCCTCTGGAATCACCCAAGCAATCTTCAAGATTTCATAGAAGGTGTCCAAGCAACGATCCTTGGAAAATCTATCAGTGTGATAATCTAGAAACAGACGAAGCTCCCCACGAAAAGCGAAACTCACACCGATAAAGACTTGCCAAGATTGAAACTCAAGTTTCTCGGTTGGTCGATCCCGAAAAGAATCTCCTCAACCCATGCGAAAACAGGACTTTGAGTCCAGCTCCGTCTAGATGAACTTTGAGACGATCATCACACAACCCTAAGTTCATGCGAAGAGTGGCCACCTGCTCAATTGAGAAAAGATCCTAACTCAATATCTGCTAATCAAAGAATACGAAACAAAATCTGAAAGCATCTGGGACGAATGACCTCGTCTCGCATCCGATCGATGGGCACCGTCTTGGGGTAAGGGCATCGCTCGACCCACCATCTGGCCAAGATCTCCAGTGCAAGATGATTGAGCTTCATCGCACCGACTGATGCGACTCCCACCGCCTGGTCATTCAGCCATCTCGTGAGAACCTGCTCGGGCTTCTCGAGGATGCGTCTGCGGAGCTCGGAAGTATCCTCCAGCAGGCGAGCTAGAGATCCCGAGTCCTCGCCCGCTGCTGGCATGACTGTGTGCTCCGATGCCTACAGCACGATCAAAATCCCGTTCGGCTGAAAATCGCTGCGTACCATGGCACTGCTTTTGTTCATAGCAACTCTGCACAAAAGCTTCTCAGAAATCTGCGAAGCCATCAACTGGAAATGGGAAGAATCCTGCTTTATCGAGCAACGAAAAGTAAAACCCTCGAGTGTACTCAATTAAGTAAATAATAAACCCTAAACGAACAACCCTTGGCTCCGGAACTCCGACCAGGATCAGGCCTCATCACACCAACACTCCAGGCTCCAGCTCGTAGGCACACCATCGAGTACCTGCAAGCATAGGAATTCGTTGAAAAGCCCTGGGAACCAGGATACTACACTCCCGACTGCACGGCTATACTTGCACCAAAGACAATCTCCAATTCTGAAATTCCAAACCCTCTCGGGGCGCACATCTCCACTGATCCCGACAGTGAAGAGCCATCGCATAAGACAGCAGGAGGTTTTTATGGGGATAGACGGTCATTACTACAACTTACAAGGCTGTAACCCCGGGCAGTTACCAACATACATCTGCAACGGAAGAAAGGCCAGGAGCCAGTCGCTAAATGTTGAACTTCCCCGATCGAATGTAGCATTGTCTTCTAGGTGTTCATCATTAGAGCACATGAACACACTTTCTTGACAGCATGTGGCTTCCAACTCTTGCAACACAACAAACAGAGCACCTGATGCAGCGACAACATTCCACCACCAGCTCAGACACTTCGGAAACCCCGCAATCTAGAAAAACGCCGACAAGCAGAACTTTCCGTCCCTCCTATTCAAAACCGTTTATTCCCAGAACAACTAAAATTAAAGGCGCCAGGATTCTACAGGTATAAGCACCCTCAGCGCCCTCAGCGCCCTCAGCGCGCTCAGCGCCCTCCGTGCCCTCAGCGCTCTGAGCGCCCTGAGCGCCCTCAGCGCCCTCCGCACCCTCCGCGCCCTCCGCGCCTTCATCAGCGCCCTCACCGCCCTCAGCGCGCTCCGCGCCCTCAGCGCCCTCCACGCCCTCAGCGCCCTCCGCGCCCTCCGCGCCCTTGGCGCCCTCAGCGCCCTCCGCGCCCTCCGCGCCCTCAGCGCCCTCAGCGCCCTCAGCGCCCTCCGCGCCCTCAGCGCGAGCTCAGCGCCCTCCGCGCCCTCAGCATCCCTCAGCGCCCTCAGCGCCCTCAGTGCCCTCAGCGCCTCAGCAGCGATCCGCGCCGCACGAGCCCTCCGCGCCCTCAGCGCACTCAGCGCCATCCGCGCGCTCGCGCCCTCCGCGCCCTCAGCGCCCTCCGCGCCCGTTATACTCCGCGCCCTCAGCGCCCTCAGCTCCCTCAGCGCCCTCGCGCCCTCAGCGCCCTCAGCGCCCTTCGCGCCCTCCGCGCCCCTCCGGCAACCTCACACATCCGAGCCCTCGCGCCCGAACAGCGCCTCCACGCCTCAGCGCGCTCGCGCCTAAGCGGCCCTAGAGCCTTCGCGCCCTCAGCGCCCTCCGCGCCTCAGAGCCCTCAGCGCCTCCGCCACTCCGCGCCCTCCGCGCCCTTCGCCTCAGCGCGGCGCCTCAGCGCCTCCGAATTCCAGCGCCCCCCGCGCCCTCCGCGCCTTCAGCGTCAGCGCCCGCAGCGCCCCGGCGCCCTATATAAGCGCCCTCAGCGCCCTCCGCGCCCTCAGCGCCCTCAGCGCGCTCAGCGCCCTCCGCGCCCTCAGCGCTCTGAGCGCACTGAGCGCCCTGAGCGCCCTCCGCACCCTCCGCGCTCTCCGCGCCCTCATCAGCGCCCTCACCGCCCTCACCGCCCTCAGCGCCCTCCGCGCCCTCAGCGCCCTCCGCGCCCTCAGCGCCCTCCGCGCCCTCCGCGCCCTTAAGCGCCCTCAGCGCCCTAGCTCAGCGCCCTCAGCGCGCTCCGCGCCCCCTCAGCGCCTCAGCGCCCTCCGCGCCCTTAGCGCCCTCAGCGCCCTCCGCGCCCTCCGCGCCCTCAGCGCCCTCAGCGCCCTATAAGCGCCCTCAGCGCCCTCCGCGCCCTCAGCGCGCGCTCACCCTCCGCGCCCTCAGCATCCCTCCCTCAGCGCGCTCAGCATCCCTCAGCGCCCTCCGCGCCCTCAGCGCCCTCAGCGCCCTCCGCGCCCTCCGCGCCCTCAGCGCCCTCAGCGCTCTGAGCGCCCTGAGCGCCCTCAGCGCCCTCCGCACCGCCTCCGCGCCCTCCGCGCCCTCAGCGCCCCGCCAATAAGCGCCCTCCGCGCGCTCAGCGCGCCCTCATTGCCCTCCACGCCCTCCGCGCCCTCCGCGCCCTCCGCGCATCTGCGCGCCCTCCGCGCCCTCACCTCCGCGCCCTCAGCGCCCTCAGCGCCCTCAGCGCCCTCAGCGCCCTCAACGCCCTCAGCGCCCTCCGCGCCCTCAGCGCTCTGAGCGCCCTGAGCGCCCTGAGCGCCCTCCGCACCCTCCGCGCCCTCCGCGCCCTCAGCATCCCTCCGCGCCCTCACCGCCCGCAGCGCCCTCAGCGCCCTCTCAGCGCGCTCCGCGCCCTCAGCGCCCTCAGCGCCCTCCGCGCGCTCAGCGCTGTCAGTGCCCTGTCCCGGGGACATGTGCTCCGACTTTGGCACAGGATGCGCTCGGCCGGTGAAAATTTCAGCGTCTATTTGACGTGTCTTTCGTACAAATGTCTTACACTGTTGCAAGCAAGGGCATGTCAAATAGCCTGCAAGTGTCCATCACACCCCCCACACCCCCCACCCCCACCACCCCCCACACCCACACCCCACACCCACCACCAACACCCACCCCCACACCCCCGACACCCACCCCCTCGCCCCACACCCACCCCACCCCACCCACCACCCCCACACCTCCACTCCCCACACAGCCCCCCCCCCACACCCACCCCCGAGCCCCCACCCCATTCCGCGGGGGGGAGGGGGGGAGGGGATGGGGTGAAACACTGAATGTTACACATCCAGGTGCCTGTCTGTTTCACGTATCACTTGCATGTATCCATGCGTGTTGCTCAAGGTTCTAGTGCAGTGGACTACAGCTGTGCGCCTGTAGCAAAAGAGACACCTGAGTGCCTGTGTTCCTGTACGCCTAGCGAGGGGATACACGTCCAGGTTACATCTCAACGTGGTAGCGGAGCTCCCGGGAAACGGGACGCTTCACACTTGTGGAGGTACCCGTTCGGTACTCTCTACACAGGTGGAGGCAACCGGAATACCCGGTGTGCTTCACTCAGGTGAAGGTGACCGGAGTCTCTCCGGCACACTTCACTCAGGTGAAGATAACCGGAAGAGGTTTCTCCCGGGGCTCGATCCAAGAACAGCGCAATGGCTAGCCACTCTGCGACTATCTTTGAGCATGAAGGAGGAGATGATGACTACCTCCTCCACGGAAATGAATCTTTCGCGACTAATCATCGTCATCTCAATGAATTACACCGTCTTTCAGCTTTCCAGCAGGTGACCACCAAAGTACCTCCATCTTATGATGGTAGAAGCAGTTGGTTTGCCTATGAAGATGCGATCGATGACTGGTGTGACATTACTGAGCTAGACAATGATAAGCGTGGACCAGCTTTGAGAAATCGGCTAGAAGGTGAAGCAGCAATCCACAAGAGACTTCTCGACAGAGATCGCCTGAAGGACCCGAACAACGGAGTGAAGTACTTCAAGAGTTTCCTGCGGCCGCTTTTCGTGAAGGGAGCAGCGAATGTTTTTCTCTATCGCTTCCAGCAGTTCATGAACATGCACCGTGGGAACGGAGACATGCTTCGTTGGATTACCAGGTTTCAACTCTCTGTTCAGAGAATGCAAGAAGCGTGGAACGATACCTATCTGCCGATCGAGGACCCGAACAATGCAGAGGTCAGAGCTTTCATAGTAGGACTTCCTCCAGAAGAACAAGAAAACCTTACGCCAGCTCAGGCAATGGAGAGAGCCAACGAACGGCTCAGAGAGCAGCATGCTCGGACCATTCCGATCACGCCCAACCTGGTCGCTTTGATCTTTGTGTCCCTGTCTGATCTGACACAGGATCAGCGTCAGGTGTTGACATCACTGATGGCGCATCGGAACCGAGTCCTGGCTGACTACAACACGGCCGAGCTTCGCGAAGTCTACCTGGAGATCTTCTGTACGACCAAGACTACCGTCGACAATCCACTCCTCGCTCCTTCCGGCCACGGTGGCCGCAAGACCTTCCTTGTGATCGATGAAGGATATTTGAACGATCATGAAGGCTACTGGGTCGAGGACGAGGAAGATGGCACCGAAGGTTTCCTCGAAGCGGATGAGGACGCCTTCTGGGTCTACGACGACGAGAACTATTCATGGTTCCAGCGGCGCTTCCAAGGCCGCAAGATGAGGCGCGGATTCAAGGGCCACCGTAAAGGCAAAGGAAAAGGTGGCAAAGGATCCAAAGGAAGGCGCTTCTTCAAAAGGAAGAAAGGCAGGTCACATCTTGCCGAAGAATCAGAAGCATGGCAAGCAGAAGGACAATGGCAAGATTACCAGTGGAGCGATCAGTCCTGGGATGACTGGTCCTGGTACGAGTCTGAGGAATCCTATGCAGCCAAAGGAAAAGGAAAGAAAGGAAAGAAGGGCAAAGGAAAGAGCAAGTTTGGCAAGGATGGAAAAGATGGAAAGTCCGGAAAAGACGGACAGAGCCAGCTTGCTGATGCTGCCCCGAGCGGCACCACAGCCGCCACAACCTTCTTCGTTGAACATCTCAACACTCCGAACTTTTCTTTCATGGCCACCGAAGAGAAGATCAATGAGATCGAGGAAGCCTTCATCTCTCAGCCCTTGACGCCGACCGCGATGGTGTTGGACTTGGGATGCACGAGAGCAATGGCTTCGAGAGTGGCCGCACAGGACCTCATGGAGTTCTGTGACAAGAACCAGAACTGTGGCATATGGTACACCATTGCTGAGACCACTTCTCAGTTCACCTTTGCCAATTCCGAGTCTACCAAATGCAACCAGAAGTTGGTCATTTGCATGTACGACCGGGACTTTGCAGTTCAATCCACAGAGTTCGACATTGTGGAACAAGGGCATGTTCCCATTCTCATGTCCTTACCTCAGATGCGCAATCTTCGTTTCCAGTTCGAGCTCCATCCGGAAAAGGCCTTGCTCAGCAGCCCTGTGCTGGGAATCAAGGATGTGAGGCTGAAGGTTGCACCCAGCTCACACTTGGTACTTGATCTTCTTGAACTCAGTCAGCTGATGTGGAATGTGCGTTTCAGCAAGCATAAGAAGTCGAGCTTCCTCACCTACTTCTCCCACTACGAGTACGGCTTCCATCAGAAGACCGAGGGATGCTGTTCTCATGAACAGGTACCTGACAATCTCGTGTTGGCGACTGATGATGAATGGGTGATCAACGAAGCCGACATGGAAATGATTCGCATCCACAAGAAGATGAGAAGAGTCAAGTACGAACCCAAGGCGGGTTATGTGCCAATTCCGTTGGAGTATCTGGACACCAAGCGCAAGACGATCATGGAGTTCTCCAAGGGAAAGAGCGTTACTCAAGAAGATGACTGGCGTTCTTCTGAGCTTTCTTCAACAAGAACTACTGACTCTTGGAAAGGCAAGACCATTTTCAAGATTCTGCCTGGTGGCATCGAGAGTAGAACCTCGGTGCCAGCCAAGTCCAAGGATCCAACCCGTGGAAAGGTAGGATCTCCAGAGGACATGGTTAGCGCAGGTAAGCCTGAAGACAGCTCGAAGAACACAGGAGCATCCGGAAGCTTTCCTCAGGGAAAGGCACCGGCAAAGAGAAGGATTCGAGCCAAGGGAAGCTTTCCACAGGGAAAGGCACCCGAGGAACCGGCTCCTCCTCCTCTTGCTCCTGAGGATGATCCGGATCTTCAAGAGTACGAACCTTCCGAACCGGGGGATGCAGATTTGCTTCCTCCGAGTCCTCCGAAGGCCCCAGAGCCACAGTCGCTAGAACCTAGGAGGATCGCGCTTCCGTTGCCAGGCCACGAGGTCTCAAGGGCTTCTCCGCAGTATCAGCGCATGTTGGAAAAGCTGAACAATGATGTTGAGCTTTACAAGTTGCATGTGAAGCATTACCACATGAGTCCTGCTCAGTTTCGACGCAGGACCAGCATGCTTGGTCTGCCAGGAGAGATCTATGACAAGTACGACCGCATTGTCAAAGGCTGTCGTGTTTGCAGCACCTCGGTGCCTACGCCTCCGCGAGCCAGAATCGCAGGGTTAAGAGCATCATCCTTCGGTGATCTCATTTTTGTTGATCATGAAGAAATCAAGTTCGGTACTAAAGCCTACTTGGCTTTGGTCATCATTGATGGTGCTTCAAATCTTCTGTGGGCTACGGCTCTTACAAGCCTGGAAGCGCCAGAGACTCTGGGAGCTTTTAGACAATGGACAGAGGAGAACAACTGCGTTCCTAAGGGAATCGTAGGAGATCAAGCATTTTTCACGCCACAGTTCATGTCTTACTACAAGTTCCATGGCATTACTCCGTATCCATGTGGACCACGGACTCCTTGGCCTAATCGAGCTGAGACCGCAGTGCGTCTTTTCAAGCGCACCTGGGCAATCATGGCCAAGGCCTTAGCTGATGAGGGTTATGCAGAGAAGGTGACTGTTCGTCAAGCAGTCAAGAAGGTGGCTTGGGCAAGAAATTGCCAGCTTACCGTCTCAGGCTATTCTCCTTTGGAGATAGCTACAGGAAGACGGCCACCAGACTTGTTTGATGTCGAGAACAGTTCTCCTGAACAGCTCTCTGCTGAACCTGCCGAGGAGGATCGAACCACTCTGGAACTCCAGAGGATTGCCATGCGGGCTCATCAAGAGGCTAGACAATCACTTGACCTTCGGAAGGACCTTGCACGGAGAGTCATGCCGTCTGATGGTCCTTACTCGAAGGGTGACCGCGTGTTTGTTTGGCATAAGGATGAGTCGAAGAAGAAGTCTGAAGGAACCTGGGTCAGAGGCATAGTTGTGTCACAGGAAGGTGCCATGGTGTTGGTTGAAGTTCATCGTGCCGTTCTTCGGGTTAATCAGTCGAAGGTCAGGCGTGATGGAGATCCGTGGCATGATGTGGCCATTCCTCTGAAGAAAGATGAGGTCCCGAGACGCTCTTCTCAGGAAGAGGCACTCGACCGCATCGGCGACGATATTCTTGATCGTGCCGGTTCTGGGTTCTGCTATGAGCATGAGATCTGTTACCACACTCTCACTTCAGGCAAGAGCGATTTCGTTGAGATCACACCTCGCCTCACCGGGCTTACTGCGTGCACAGTCCATTCTGGACTTGATGCGAGTGAACCTGTGTTGTTTGGTGAATGGAACGCCAAGTCTATCCAATCTTCGATTGAGGCCGCTTGGCGAGTGATCTTGAAGGCAGAGCCTAATCACATTTTTATTCATCCTGTCATCCCTGATGGTTGGACCAGGAAGGCCACCAATGCCTTCTGGCACTTTTGTGCCGAAGTCTGCCGTTGGCAAGATGACAAAGGTGATGGATACTTCGTGACCATCATGTATCCTTCTCATTGTGGGTTTTGGCTTTCGCAGAGTAGTCGCTCGCTGAAGTGGAGGAGAGGACTTTCATTCCACACTTTCAAGAACCGTGGTGTACTTCCTTCAGGGGGAGATGACCACGGTAAGCGTCAGCATGGTGAGCTTTCTTTTCTCACTAATCTGCCTGATGGATCATTTGGCCGTTTGGAGTCGTTGGAAGAAGGCTATGACTCTGCTAACGCACTTGATCCAAGGTTTGCTGTGCTGCTTTCGCAGTGTCTTGTGGGTGATGAACGATCAGATCTCCGACAATGTTACTTGTTCGAAGATATCTTTGAGGATTTTGATGATGGAACACTGTGTGCGTTGTGTTTGCGATCAGACCGCAATTCAGAGGCTTTACCGGTTCTTCCGTCAGAAGCAGAGTACTCATTACTCTCAAACAATGACAAAGGGAAGCTTCCGACACCTCTGAGGTTTGTTGCGCCGCAGCGGTTTGTTACATCGTCTTTGGTCCAGACTCTGTCATATGTTGACAGTCTCCTTCCAGGTACTGAGTTGGAAGTTCACACGACCACATCGTCTGACGCGGTCGCCTTGCGGCCGATGATTAAGAATGTGCGCGTGCTAACTCTGCCGTATCTGGAGTTTGAGTACTGTAACGTCTACAGGGGGACTCAAGGGAAAACACTCCCTTTGGTTCATCGTCATCCTGATGCTGTTGTCATTTTGTGGCAGAAGGGTGATATGAATCATGTGTTTTTCGTGACGATGGCACAGTTGCTTCCTTGCCTTAAGGATATGCAATCAACGCACTGGTCCATGATAGTGTTCTGGAATGAGTCACAGAACAACAATTCCAGACGCGGGCCTGATGTTGGCTTGGACTTCACGGACCAGCCAGCGCCAGCCCCGGTTGCACCGCAACCGCCAGCCACAGACGACGATGTGGACTATCCAGGATATGATGATCCACACGGTGATATGCCTGTGGACGATGAGGAAATGCCACTACAGCATCCAGAGCAGGATTTAGATGATAATCCTGTTGAGTTGCATGTCGGTGGTGACCCTCCGTCACAACCTCCTGGAGGCGGTACTCATGTACCGGTACCAGGGGGAGATGATGATTCCGACCTGGATCACGATCCGGACGGTGATGGACATCCGCCAGGAGGCGGTCCTCAGGGACCGGGACCTGGTTATGGTCCGTCACCGGAAGAGCCTCCTCTTCCGATGGAGTTTCACGAGGAGTCGCCTCCTCCTGGAGGTCCTCCCGATTCTCCTGGGGCTCCGCCTCAGTTTGCGAACCCGGATCAGGTTCTTAGTCCACCGATGCCGTGGCCGGCACCACCTTCACCTATTGTTCCTGTTCCAATTCCGCCGCATCCTCACTTTCCGGTGCCACAGAGTATGCGACCGCCGTCGCCTCGCAATGTGTCTCAGACACGTGCCAGAGGCACACATCCTGAAGATGTGTCTAAGGCCAAGTCACGTACTGTTGTGGGACCTCCGGTTGTGTTGTTGCCTGGGCAGTCTGCGGGAAAGAAGGATCCCGATCCGTCGGGTGACTTTCCAGGTTTTCACGAGCCTGCTTCCTCTTCTTCTGATCCGGCTCCTGTTCCTGGTTTGCCGGTGACTGAGGGGGAATTTCCTATCCAGCAAACCCCACTCCCGGAACCCACCCCGGAACCGCCGGTGCCGGAAGCTGGTGAGGATACTGATTCGGATGCCACGGTTGACTATCGTGATGAAAGCTTGCTTGCTTTGGCTGTTGGAGACGACGACGTTTTGATTCGCCTTCCGTCGGACTTCAAGGTTCCGTCCTTTGTTCCGTTGGATGGTGATGGTTTTGCGTCGTGGTTGACTAAACAAGATAAAATCAAGGCAGGTACCCTCACGCCGGAGATGCAGCGCAAGTATGCCGCCGAAATTCGGAAGGCTAAACTTGAGGAGTTCAAGAGTTACTTGGACAATGATGCAATTCGGCTGACGGACCGTCGCAAGCTTAAAAACGATGTCAATTTTCTTACCGGACGTTGGGTCCTTACTGTGAAGGTTGACAAGAACGGTTACTTTTCCAAGTTCAAAGCCCGATGGGTTTGTCGTGGGTTTCAGGACAAGTTTGCCTGGGATCAACAAACGGACAGCCCTACGGCTACTCGGTATGGTTTCCGTTTGGTTGCGCAGTGCGCTGCCAATCACTATTGGGATCTTTTTCATTTGGATCTTAAGACCGCTTTCCTTCAGGGGGAACACTACAATCTGTCATCTCGCATGGTTGTGGTTCAGTTGCCTCCTGACATCGGTTTGCCTACCTGGATGGTTGGCCTTTGTCTCAGACCAGTCTATGGTCTGAACGATGCACCGAGAAGATGGTGGAATCGTTTGGACAAATTCCTCAGGTCTGTAGGCATGGAACCGACCAGAGCTGACCGATGCACTTATGTCGCATACGACGGCATAGAAGGCAAGAAGGGCAAGAGCCACCTTGCGGCAGGAAGCTCCTCTCAGGAGGAGGAACCTGAAGCAGGAAGCACCTCTCTTGAGGTGGAACCTGCCTACCTCAAGGAGGTTGCCCTTCATGCCATGACATGCTACGCATACGATGAAGGAAACCGTTCTTCCTCCGACCGTGCGGAGGAGAGATCCTATCTTTCATGTCCCGATATCGCTCAGTGCTTTAACACCGATACCAAGAAGATGGTTGACTATGCTTGGAGGCCTGTGACTGATGATAAGCTTCTCGGATTCTTGGGCAGTGTTGCTTGTAAGAAAAGAGGTTGGTTCCCTTATGAGAACGGGCATGCTCTCGTTTCTCACAGGGCCAAGGCTCTCCGTACTCCTGCACCTGTCTATCAGGTCAAGGACTACCCTTATCGAGTTTCCATGATCCTCCGTAAAGGAACATGGTGGATTGTCGAAAGGGCCCATGACCTGAGGTTGGACAAGGGCGATAAGACCTGCTTCCTTGAAGAAGAAGCTGAGGTCCTAGTCTCCTTGTTCCTTCCAGAGAAGGCTTCATACAAGGTCGAGAGCTTATCAGAGCTCTCCCCCGAGTTGGTTGATCAGCTTCTTGAACACTTTGTTGACCCTGTGCATGGAAGTCCCAGCAAAGGTCGCAGGACAGTTGGAGTGATGAGTCTTCATGTTGATGATCTCATCATAAGTGGAACCCCTGAGTTCCTCACTTGGTTCCTAAAGAAGATCAAGGAACACTTCACTGTCGGCCATGAGGACAAGAATGACCTTACGTTCACGGGACAGCGTGTTCGTTGGGTTCTTGATGCACAAGGGAAGAAGAAGTATATCTCGATCGATCAAAAGCTGTGTGTTTCAGAGCTTGAGGAGATTGTCATACCAAAGCATCTTAAGGATGCAGATGCGTGTGATAAATCTCTTCACACTTCCTATCGCTCTTTGCTTGGTAGCATCAACTGGCTTCAGTCGAGGACGCAATTTCAGGCATGTTACCAGTTCTCTCGTCTGGCATCAGCATCCGCTGCTCCGACTATTGGTCACTGCAAGGAGTTGAACAAGTTGTGTCGACAGATACGCAGTGAGGAAGTTGAGTTGCGGGTGTGGCCAGTGAAGGGATCACCGAGGATTCTTGGAATTCCTGACGCAGCTTTCCGTAACAACAGCGACAAGTCCTCACAGAGGGCGATGACTATCTTCATCGCAGATGAAAGGGTCAAGAATCGAAGAGACACCCGAGGCTCATTGGTCTTCTTCGAATCAACCAAGATTAAGAGAACGACCCTCAGTACCACTGTCGCTGAGCTTTACGCCTTGATGAAGTGTTTTGGTACCTGTCAAATGCTTCGTGGTTTGTGGAAGGACATTAGTGGTCTGGATGCCGAGATTCACATTCGCACCGATGCTAACAATCTCGTGTCTACCGCTTCTACTACTCACTCACCCGAACAACAGGAAACCATTCACATGATTCAAATGCTGAGAAAGGAAGCGTGTTCAGGTGCTATTGCTGATCTTTCTCACGTTCGAACCGAACACTGTCTTTCTGACTGTCTCACGAAACGAAGCGCTAATCCTAGAAACCTCCTGAGTTCTGTTCAAACTGGGTGGTTGAAGGAAATTGATTCACATCCTCCTTTTCGTTCCATGATTGAGCACAAGGCCTTCTTGAACGCCTGGCTCCGTAAGGAGTACGCGGTTTTGAGTGCAGTGCAACATGTCATGTTCATGCAGGAGCGTTTGTGAGTCATGTCTGCTTCATGTGTGAGCTGTCGGAGCAATTCAATGCATGTGCTTCATGAAGAGTTGTTGGTCTCTTTTTAAATTTGTGCCTGCATTGCTCAAATCAGCTGGTTCAAAACTCAAGTGAGAAAGTAGCCCACAACTTCCTCTTCTTCTGTTACCAGCATGGCTGCGGCAGGACCCTCGATGGACACTGGACGCTCCTCTCATGAGGAGGCACCATTCCAGGTCTACTGGACACCGACAACGGGATGCAACTTCAAGATTGACGTCCGCACTGGTGTCCCCGACCTGTCCTTGTACCAACAGAGCGCGTCCTGGGCAAACCGTCGTGTACTCCGAACAGTTGGAGATGGCGACGGTAATGCCAGCTATCCTACAAGGGATCGTCGAGCCTATCCTGCGAGTGCTCCGGTGGCCTCCCTCAGGATCATCCCAGAAGGTGTTCCACGGTTTTTCCGTCAGCAGGACACCACGGCGTACTTCCCTCAGGGGGAGATGGCCGCGGTGAACATTCTGGAAGGACAGTTGGCCTTTCTGTCACACGTCCTGCTGTACGAGGAAACTCACCCTGGGACCCATGTGTTGCAGCGGCACCTCACGTGGAAGTTCGACTTCCTCCGGTGCTTTCTTGGATGTCTGACCGGCGACGAGCTCACCGAGCTCGATCGTGAAATCTTCAACATTCACCAGATGCGCCACAATCACGGTGGATGGGCGGTGAAGTCATCCAAACAGCTGTCATCATTGACCAGGCACGACACGAGGGTCACGCCGGGTCGATACATGGAGATCCCGTTGGAGACGATGATGAAGCACCCCATCAGGCCTTTCGAGTGGGAGCCCAAGAAGTTCTTCGCCTTCTTGATGGCGAACTCGAAGGGTCGCTTCAACATCTGGGTGGCCCCGGTGGCTCTGCAGTTCGAGCGGTTCTTGACTTCGACTTCTATGTCGGGGTCTCCGCCGTCCAGGGTCACTCACGGATGCCCGAGCGGGTCTCTGATGTTGCTCTCGGGGAAAGGCTCACCTTGGAGCGATGCCGCCAGCTTGGAACGATTTTCCACGCCTCGGATAACTCCAACTACGAGAGCATCCGGGAAAACGGCTTAAAGCTGGAGGCGACGAAGGCGGCGTGGCAGCAGCACAGGAAGGCCATCCACCTCGTTTATGCGGGTGGAGTGGTTTCTCCTGGGGCTGGGACCGTCATTAAGTACGGTACCTACGTCTTCTACGCCAAGCTCGATTACGAGTGCTACCTGAGTCACGGCCACAATCTGTTCCTTACAGACAACGGCGTGGTGCTCTCGTACCAGGACATTCCGGCGATGTATCTCACACATCACTACCGTCCTCCTCACGAGCAAGATCCGGGTGGCATTCGCCACGAAAGGAAGCAGCAAAGCGCAGGGGTAGGCTCTTCTCAGGAAGAGGGAACCTCAGCGTCTGCTTCCGCATCTGCTTCCGGAGGCCCTCCACAGGGAGGGGTACCGGGTAGCAGCTCGGATCCAATGCCTTCGAAGCCAGCTCCCAAGAAGCGGCCAAAGACATCTCAGGATGCAGGCCAAGCGTCACCGGGAAGCTTCTCTCAGGAGAAGGTACCCACATTGGACGCGGCAGCTCTCCAGAAGCTTATTCGTGACAATGAGCTTAAGGCAGAGCGGGAGCGGCAAGCCACAGCCTCCGAAGGAGACACCAAGTATGCGTATCAGTCTGGGGACACCGTCCACGGCAAGATTGATGCGCATAAGTCCCAGCAGCAGGAGGAGCTCAACGAGGTTCTCCGCAAGGCCAGGACGAATCCATGGCATCTCTTCGCGCACGGCAAGTTGCACATGGTGGACTCCTCTGGCCAGCCGATGCTTAGCACCTATGGCGATGCCCTCGTTCAGGTCACCCCCTGGCACACTTTGACTACTTCTATGAGAGAGTCTTTGGGTGGTGAATACGATTGGGCATCGTGGTTGCAGCATCCTCTTTCGGGGTACTCCCTGCACTTCTTCCTCAAGGCCTTCGAGATGGGGAAGTTGCAGGGGAACTACCTCGTGGAGCTGGACAAGAAACCGAAGGTTTACTCCAACGGTTACACGTCACCTTGGATGAACTTTAAGCGTCATCCTGGCGGTCTTGCCCAGATGCTGGACGATGTCTCCGTTGCCGCGTCGAACGAATTCAGGCCCAACTTGGGTAACATTGGATTCGATCGCCCTCGGGACAATGACTCTCGTGCAAAGATGCCAAGGACAGAGGATCCCGACTACTCTCGCAAGCTCGCCGCACACAAGGCTTTCCTCAGGGAAAGGTATGTGTATGAAGAGGTTGGCTATGTGCGAGAGGATTTCCAGATGCTCGTCCGCGTCATCAATGAGGCTTATGGAGTGGACTTCTTCTCCTACATCCAGCGCCACGCCGGTGATCTGGAGGTTCGCCGTAAATACACGGTGCGAACCCCTGAGGGCTATTGTCTCTATGACAGTACCCTGAAGCAGCCGTTCAACGGCAGCTACCTCCTGGCGGTTCTGGAGAAAGTCTTCGCTGAGTCTGACCAGCGCGATTTCAAGTCGGCTTTCGCCCGCAAGGCAAAAGCTGATTTAGTGGCGTACGAAGACTTGAAGGCGAAGAAGGAGTCTGAGCTGAATGAGCTCCTCACCCGACCATATGACGACATTATGATTGAGGAGTTCATCGAGCGACTCCCATGTCCACAGATCGAGGAGATCGAAGAGCCTCCCGCGGCTACTCAGATGGATACCTCCGAACCGTCGTCTGGATCCACGGACTTGCCACAGGGCAAGAAGGTTGATCCGGTTAAGACCGAGCCGACCGATGTGCCAATGGAGACTGATGCTCCAGGAAGCTCTCCACAGGGAGAGGTACCTGGGGCTACTGTCGAGTCAATGGAGACCGAAGCCACGGAAAGCTCTCCACAGGGAGAGGCATCCGAGGTGAAGGTCGAACCTGATGTGCACATGGGTCAGGAAGGAGGTAAGTCCGAGAACATTGAAATGGCTGAGGAAGGCTCACCACAGGGTGAGGAATCCATGCCAGACATTTCTCCCGAGAAGGATGATGAAAGTGAACTTCACGATCAAGGCATCTGGGGGAAATGCAAGACTGTTCCGGATCCTGAGTACTACCAGGCCGCGAAGGATGCAGAGGACCAGAATGAGAACGCGTTCGACAAAATGGGCAAGGCAAAGGAAAAGATCGAGCTCGTTGATCTCGAAGAGTTCAAACATTTCCTTAATCAGCTCACCGAAATCGAACGACAAAGCCCTATGCGGATGCTCTGCAAGCAGCTGCATGGATATGGCTATTCAGGCTTGTATCATACAGGACTTCGTGATCCTGATTACGAGCCCGTTCTCGCCTACAAGGTGCAGCATATGAGTTGGAGGGTAAATGTTCCGAACCACAAGGGACAGAAATACTCTCTCTCTATGGTGGATCTATTCGACCAACTCAACAAGATGGATCCCATCTATGAGCGTCGTCCCGACAAAAAGGACGTTGTTTTTCGTTCTGGGGACGTTCGTAGCACCTTGGACGACAAGCTCATGGGCAAGGCCTCTGACATCCGAGAATCAGCACTGGATGTTATGGAAGCACTTCTTGATAAGCTGAAGTCCCTGGATGCAAGCGGCAATCCGGCAACTCGAGAAGAACTTTTGAATGCTATGCTTCACTACTTCTTGAGCACCGGAGTCGATGAAGAGGAGATCGGGGACCTCTCTCTTGAGAAGACGCCGAATCCTTATATTCATCGTTTTGGTCTGGCAGAGGACTCCAATGTCCCTATCTTCACCAGCAAGACCAAGTATGCCGCGCTCATCCTCAATCTCGGCAACATGAGCAGGGGAAGAAAGCGTTCCGCTCCTAGCTCCGTTGCTAATCACATTGACTGGGACGATGCTACACCATCTAAAGGAGCCTTGATAAAATCGATTGCACAGTCGAAGACGCATTTGTTCATGCTCTGCGAAGCGGCTAAGATCGATGACTCCGAAGAGGCCTTCCTCAAGTCACGCGGTTGGCAATTCCTTCGTAACGAGTCCAAGGACCTGATGGTGGGAAGTCGTACAAATGGTGTCGGATCTTCGATCACCCGTCTTGCCGGCTCCACTCTCAGTGGATATGCCCACGAGTCCCTTCCAATAACCTATATGGTCGCGGAAATCGTGTATGGCATGACGTTACCGACCGGTCTCCAGGGCAGTCGTGGTGATGTTCCAGATGAGTCACTGACCAAGGTCTTGGAGCGAGCTGGATCCGACCGGCTGAGAGTTTGTGTCTTCCACCTCCACAACGACGCGGCGGCAGACAAGGTGGCGTTGGCTCATGAAGTGTTGGGCAACATGTTCATCGACTGCTTGCACTACCAAGTCGACCTCATCGGTGGCGACGCCAACATGGCCCTCTACCGGGCCACCGGCCGAAAGCAGGAGTCGATGGATATTCGTGGCGGGATGTACCAAAGCCTTCTCGACTACTTCTTGGAGGCATGGTCAGAAAGCCCAAAGTGCCCACACTTCTGTTCGCCTCGTGCGAGACATGTGTCAGCAAACGCCATGTGGCTTCTGAAACAGTATGAGGACACGCTGGGAATGCCATACAAGGAAGCTAAGCAACCAGACTGGAATACTTTTCCTGGTTTGGATCCTGTTATGGCTACAGTCATGGAATGGGGACACAGCATGTCGGACGATCAATGGGCGGAGTTTCCGTCTTCAAAGACTGAGTTCGACATCCATGTCTCTGAGTGGCTGTTAAACTCCACCAGCGCCGCGTACCTTCTCAACGATCGGGACTATGACGCTCACACTCCGCTCCTCATCGAGGTTCACGCGAACCAGTACTCTGGAGGCAGGATGAGAGCGCTCAACCGCAATCCCGACACCATGAAGGAAGCCGCGGACAGAAGAAAAGAGAGACAGAAGCTGAACAAGGCGCGTGGTTCTGGTTCTACTGGTCCTGCAGCCGCACCACAGGGAGCAAGCTCTTCTCAGGAAGAGGCAGCTTCTGGTGCTAAGCTTCTGGTTCTCAACGTCCTCAAGAACCCGCACAACCTCCTGGTGGCAAAGAAGGCGGCAAAGGAGGCAAGTCCTCCAAAGGAAAAGGGAAGGACGCCGACAAGGGCAAGTCCAAGGGCAAGACCAAGGGCAAAAACTGACTAGGTTCAGATGAGGGCGAGGACACAGACGTTGACGTTCCTGACGAAGACGTTGGTCCTGGCCCAGCATCCTTTGGTGATAGACCGTGGTTCCCATTTCGCCTGCAGCTTTTTCACTGGCATTTGGACCACCATCTGCCTCATCCTGATGACAGTTCTCGTACTCGTCGTAGGGTGGAGCAGTACAACCAGAGGGTGATGAACCAAGGTCCGATGGAAGAAGTGGAGTGAGTGTTTCACGGAATGCTTCTTTCATAAAGGTATCCAGTTTGAGCATTCGCCATTTTATAGGAAGATGCTTTTCTCATGAAGAGGTACTTCCTGAAAGACCTTGTCAAGAAAAAAGATGCTTATCTCAGGATAAGATACTTCTCATGCCCTTATATATTTGCCGTGTCGCAAGATGTCATGCTGGCATCAAGTGGAGCTAAGCTCTACAATCTTTTATGTGACGGTAAGCTTTCCGCCTGGAGAGGAAACTGAACACAAGTGGGCAACTTTCAAGCAAAAGTTTTCAGTTGAAGATCCGTTTGCGTTTTTGTGCGTGTTCTGCTCTTTTCATTGATGTATAGATTCTCTTCAAGTCGCAGATGTAGCTCAATTCTCCGCTTAATTCGACCAAGAGCAATAGCAGGCCAGTTGAATGCCGACTCCACGGCCATGCAGCTCTACGTGTTTTAAATTTGCCTGGTTTGAAACACTGAATGTAACACATCCAGGTGCCTGTCATCACTTGCATGTATCCATGCCTGTTGCTCAAGGTTCTGGTGCAGTGGACTACAGCTGTGCGCCTGTAGCAAAAGAGACACCTGAGTGCCTGTGTTCCTGTACTATGGGGGTACCTTATTGCGTCCTACAGTTTTCGTGGTTTTTCGAACACTGAAAATGGCCTCGCGCTATAGTACAATTTTGGAATTGTTTGTCCACAAATCTTGAAACCTTCCAGACCCCCCGCTCCCCCCAAATTCAATGTTTACATAGAAGCGCCCAATGAGCATTGCGGCACACATTGCGGCACACATTGAAATTGAGGGGGCGGGGGGGAGGTTTCTGAATATGCAAACAAGAAGACTGTCAATGACTGACTGCTGCTGCACTCGATAAAAACCATAACTCCTTCATAAAGTCTCGTTATAGATCCTCCCCGAAGTCCTGCCTGATCTTTCCCTAAACCCTCGCATGGCCAAGGCCCCCGTAAACTTGTAGATAGACTACCCTACAATTTTTTGCACATGCCACCCCTCATGTTTTTCGTGTATGCTCCTCCAAACGCTTGCTTGCGGACCCTCCCCCAAATCCTGCCTTGCAGATCCTGCCCTAAACTCTGCAGATCCTTCCCTAAACCCCCCCTTTTGCATTCCAAACCCTGCCCCGCAGATCACTCCCCAATGCCTCCTGCAGCACAAATTCCTATTCTTCGTGCGCATTTCCAGTGTTTTGGTGGTCCTGCAGGCCTCCCAACCCTTAGCCCTCCAGATAATGCCGCCCAAGCCTCCACCTGGCATAGTGCCCGAATAGTGCCCGAATAGTGCCCGAAATAGTGCCCGAAATAGTGCCCGAATGAACCCTTCATAGTGCCCAAATACATTTCCTTTCGTAAAGGAAGGAAAATCTCCTTTTTCTTCGCGAAAAATCATTTGGGCACTATGAAGGGTTCATTCGGGCACTAGTTCGGGCACTATTTCGGGCACTATTCGGGCACTATTCGGGCACTATTTGAAGGCGTCTACTATTCATGCACCGCAGCCTTGCCAAGTCCCTCCCAACACTTCTCCAGGCCTGAAAACCTCCGTCCAGGGCTTCCCTACCCTGCCACACTTTCGACGAGCTTTACGAGCCCATTTTCGGGGCCCGGAAAACAACAAAAAACGTAGGACACATCAGAGTACCCCCACAGTTACAGTGGCAAACAACGGTGCTTAAGCAGCACAAGCCCAATCACCAGGGTAGCAACGGAGCGTTTTGATTGATTTCAACAGACGCGGTCGCTCGCGACACTGGTCGCCGCATGTCGGGCAAAACTTTGGTAAAGCTTCAAACACGTCTCCCTCGCAGAATTCCGCAGTTTTTGAGCTCGGGTTGGTCCCCATTTTGAGGCCAAAAATTGGTTCCCAAAGCTGAGACCGCCTGATTGGAAACTATTAGGGGAGACCCCATTTTGGGCTTCGTTTTTGGAGCTCGAAAATGGGCTCTAGAATGGATCGAAAACCTTTGGACAAAGACGCTCCCAATTGGATTGGAACTTTGCTCGAAAAACAACCTTGTAGCTATGCGCGGGGTCTGTGCGTGGTCAGCTTGAGACTGTTGACCATGATGTCATGACAACTACTTGTCATAAATACCACAGCATGGCAAGCAAGGCGGCAACTGACTATGGGGGTACCTTAATGCGTCCTACAGTTTTCGTGGTTTTTCGAACACTGAAAATGGCCTCGCGCGATAGTACAATTTTGGAATTGTTTGTCCACAAATCTTGAAACCTTCCAGACCCCCCGCTCCCCCCAAATTCAATGTTTACATAGAAGCGCCCAATGAGCATTGCGGCACACATTGCGGCACACATTGAAATTGAGGGGGCGGGGGGGAGGTTTCTGAATATGCAAACAAGAAGACTGTCAATGACTGACTGCTGCTGCACTCGATAAAAACCATAACTCCTTCATAAAGTCTCGTTATAGATCCTCCCCGAAGTCCTGCCTGATCTTTCCCTAAACCCTCGCATGGCCAAGGCCCCCGTAAACTTCTAGATAGACTACCCTACAATTTTTTGCACATGCCACCCCTCATGTTTTTCGTGTATGCTCCTCCAAACGCTTGCTTGCGGACCCTCCCCCAAATCCTGCCTTGCAGATCCTGCCCTAAACTCTGCAGATCCTTCCCTAAACCCCCCCTTTTGCATTCCAAACCCTGCCCCGCAGATCACTCCCCAATGCCTCCTGCAGCACAAATTCCTATTCTTCGTGCGCATTTCCAGTGTTTTGGTGGTCCTGCAGGCCTCCCAACCCTTAGCCCTCCAGATAATGCCGCCCAAGCCTCCACCTGGCATAGTGCCCGAATAGTGCCCGAATAGTGCCCGAAATAGTGCCCGAAATACTGCCCGAATGAACCCTTCATAGTGCCCAAATACATTTCCTTTCGTAAAGGAAGGAAAATCTCCTTTTTCTTCGCGAAAAATCATTTGGGCACTATGAAGAGTTCATTCGGGCACTAGTTCGGGCACTATTTCGGGCACTATTCGGGCACTATTTGAAGGCGTCTACTATTCATGCACCGCAGCCTTGCCAAGTCCCTCCCAACACTTCTCCAGGCCTGAAAACCTCCGTCCAGGGCTTCCCTACCCTGCCACACTTTCGACGAGCTTTTACGAGCCCGTTTTCGGGGCCCGGAAAACAACAAAAAACGTAGGACACATCAGAGTACCCCCACAGTACGCCTAGCAAGGGGATAGACGTCCAGGTTACATCTCATCGGGAGGGGGGGAGGGGGGAGGCGGGGGAGGCGCAAAAAAACTAAGAACCAACCCTGAACCAAGAACCTAAACCAACATACGGCCACCCTACCCCCCATCCATGCGCCACCCTCCCCTCCCACTTCCCCACCCCCCCCCCCCCGCCAGCCCTTCCAGCACCTCCCCCCACCCAAACTCACCCCCCCACAACCCCACACCCCACACCCACCCTCCACATCCACCCCCCACATCCACGCCCCACACCAACCCCAAACCCTCCACACCACCTCCACACCTCCCACCCCCACACCCACCCTCCACACCCACAGTCCACACCCTCTCCCCAAAAAAACGGCGAGCGCAGCCGCGTGACAGGTTCAGTAAGCTGCTCCAGAGGAAAGTGGAGCCGGCGCGCCAGCCCGGGCCAACGAACGCCAGGGCTGCATAGCTGCGACGGCCTGCCAAGAACGTTGCGACATAAGAAGCCCACGCGAGGAGAGGCACGAAGTCGATTTGCAAGATGGTAACTTGCACCTGGAATCCGAGTCGAACGATCATCTGAAAGCTCGTCTGCTCTGATTCGCCTGAAAGTGCATTGCGCCAGAGAGGCAGAGACACTTTCCGTCATGGTAGGTGCTCAGTTCGATGGGAAGGCACCAGAGACCGGAAGCACTCTTCCGAGTGCGCTGGAGTGCCTCGACGACAGTTCTTGGGCCCCAGGTTGGCCCAACACCACAAGTCTTCGCTGCGCCACTCGTACGCGAGCCAGCAGCTCCTCCGTCACCAACAGTCTTGTGAGTAGACGCGCCGCCATTCCTGCGCGTTCTGGCCAATTCGGGTTTGCGGCGGCAGTTTTTGGAAACGCCTTTTCCTGCAGAGTTGCAACTCAGTTACAAGTGCTGAATAAGCCACCAACTTGGATTGCAAGTACGTTAACTGATTTACAAGTTTTGCTAAACTTAAGTTAGCAAAACACATAGAAATTTAGAAGTTGAGAAGTTAGCGGGCAGTTGGGTAGAGCAGTAAAAAAAGTTAGGAAAAAGTTAGCATACTTAGCGTTTTTATAAAATTTTGCTGTTTGCTGCACGACCATGGGTTTTTAGGTTTCGATATAAGTTTCGGTTTTGTGAAAAGTTGTGCCTCTGAGCCTGTTGAGTGGTGGAGCCGCTCAGTGCTGGGCTGCGATATGTATATCATCAGGCTGCTGACTGCAGTTTGGAGTGCAAGCCAATTTTCCTGCAATTCCTGGAATTTTCTGAGGTGCAATGGTTGTCTGGATATATTCTGCATGGTTTTGTTTTGCAGAGGTTTTCTCAAAGCACTGGAAGATTTTCACTGGAAGCTGCGGTTTTCATGGCATGGAACCTTGGTTTTCAGCTGCGAGAACAGTTTTCGACATGTGGCATGAGTTGCTTGAGCTTTTGAGTGAGATGAGTGAATGCTGTGAGCCGTTAGTCCGCATGAGTTCTCGAACCTCAAGGTGCCTTCTCGAACAGCTGTAGTGTATGCGAGTTTGTTTGCCAGCGTGGAGCTTGTAAAGAAGCTGTGACGGTATGCTTTTGAAGCGAAGTTTTGTTTTGACATGTGCTGAAGCACATGTGAATCCGGAGTGCCGCGCTTATGTGTGGCTCAAGGCTGGAAAGCTTTGAGACTGAAGCTCGTTGAAAGAATGGGCCGATGATGAAACACGTTCTGAGGCTCATTAAAGCAAAGCTGCAAAGCTTTTGGTGACAGCAGTGCAGTGCAAGAACAGCTGAACACTTCGTTTGTTGCGCGAGCAAAAGTCTGTGCAGACCTTGACGGGTTGTTCAGGGTTTGTAAGTTTTACATGGTAGCGGAGCACTGTTTGTGCTCCCACACCATTTCCGCCGACCCAAAGAAGGTGTTATGTCTCAAAGGCCTTAGGTCCAAGTGCTGAGGCGCCAGCTCCGTGTAGTCCAGGTCTTGCTGAGGCTGGAGGGGAGTATGGGTGTGGTACAGCTGGGTGTGGGCAACAGGAAAGGAGGCAAACAGGTGTGGAAGGTGTGAGTGGTGTTGGGTCAAGCGATCCGTGGTTTACAGGTGTTCAGAGAGATCCCTGGGCGTTGTGTGCTGGCATTAGGCCAGTGGCGCCAGCTCCAGGTTTGTCAGTGCCTTCAGGTCCTGCGAGGAATTTTTCGACAGTTCCGAATCAAGGATGTTGCAGTCAGGTTTCTGGAGATAATGTGAGTGCAGGGAGACATCTGCTTGATCGCATGAGTTCGCGTGAGTTGCAGTCCCTGTATGCAGATCTTAGCCAAAGACTGAATGTCCCTGTGAGTGGGCAGTTTGTTCCTGAGAGATTGGGGCAGTCGCCACCTGATTTGAATGTGCCAGCTTTCGTGAGACATCAAGGTAACACGTTACCTGGTGTTCCAGCTGAAAATGCGAGGAGCAGTGAAGACAAAGACGTCTTTAGTCGCAGTGAGAAGTGGCTAGGGTCTCCACCTACGCCAAATCATCAAGCGTGGAAAGGGCGTGAATCTGAAGTGCTGGGCATGAATGCCTATATTCACGAGTTGGTTGCATGGGCGAACCAAGCAAGTGTTGAGTTTGGGAAGGAGATCGCTCAGGCCGCGCGATGGCCTACACAGATTGCATGGAACACGTTGTCTAAGAGTCAACAAGCGCGAGGAGTTCGTTTGTTTAGTGTGCTGAAGGCAGCGTTTGCAGATCATGGGCGGATAACTCTTATGATCCAAAGTTTTGGAGAAGGGCTTGACATTGTTGCAGTCGCCATGCAGGGAGATGTTTTTGGAAACTCTCTTTCGTATATGGGTAATGGTTTTGAGTTGCTGAGGCAGCTTGCCAAGGAGTTTTCTCTGAGAAGCCGTGCTGAGGCTATGAGTCTCAGGGCGATGCTGATGGCAAGAACGTTTCGAGCGCAGGACTCGTCAGCTCCAGTTGCTGACACAGTGCGTCAGATTGAGGTGGCAGTGGCAAGGTTTGTGCGTTTACTTTCGACGCTAGATCCTAGAGATGCTGCTGGGTTTCCTTTGACTGACAGTGATCAGCTTACGCTTTTGATGAGGTCTTTGCCTGAGAGCGCGAAAGCGTATACGTTACATCATTCGCAAGGTGAGACATATGCCTCATATCGATCTTCAGCTTTGCGATGGGAACATCAGCAGCGTTTGTTTCTTGAGTTGCAAGGGGCCAAAGGTTTGTTTGGCTTGCATGAAACCGAGTTTTCTGAGAGCGCAGGTTCGCCTGAGGCAGGTGAGGGAATGGATGGTCACGTCTTTGGCATGAGTGCTAGGCCTTCTGATGCTGGGAGCGGTGTGAAGTGCAACCGTTGTGGCAAGAAGGGGCATCAAGTGAATCAGTGCACGGCAGACCTTTCCAAGGTTAAGTGCTTCAAGTGCGGAGAGATGGGCCACATATCTTTGAACTGTGCCAAGGGCAAGCAGGGTGATGTTTCTCAGTCAAGTGCGAGGCCTAAGGGTTCTGATGGCAAAGGTGCTGCTGCGGCCAAGGGTCAAGTTTCTTTTTCGCCTAAAGGCAAGAGCAAAGGAAAAGGAGGAAAGAAAGGAAAAATGTTTGCTCTGTTTGATGAGGAAACGGGGGTTTGGTGGTACACAGATGCTGATGAATCTTTTTACACCGAGGAAGGTGATGAGCAAGAAGCACAGCAGGTGGACTCCACTCTTGTGTTATCTTGTGTCATTGAGTTAACTGATGAGCCCAATACGCGTTTTGAAGCTGTCCTTGAAGACAGCGAGTCGGTGTCTGTTGTGCTCCAAGAGCAGTTGTGTCAACCATTGTTGCAGTCGTTGGGTCAATCGCTTGGAACTGAGTTTTGGCTGCTTGACTCAGGTGCGTCATGCTGTGTTATCAACCACGTGACTTTGAAGACGCTTCCGCATGATGAGTTGACTGCATGTGGTTCGACGTTTATGGCTGCGAATGGGACTCCTGTTCCCTTTGATGGTCGTTGCCATGTTGTGCTAAAGGTTCGAACAAAGGATTCAAGTGGAGCTACCAAGAATGGTGTCTGTAAGATCCCTGTGATGGTGGGTGACACTCCTTACAATATCCTGTCAACGCGAACTCTTGGAAGGCATGGCTGGCGTGTTGTCTTGGATGAAGGCGTTTCTGTGTGTCATGTGAAGTCGGGTGTTGATATGATTGATACCTGTATTTGGTGTGACACGCCTTGGATCCGCGTGATTCCTCATTCAGAAGGTGATCTCTTGTTGCCGTCGGGTGACTCAGTTGATCCTGCTCCAATTTCCTCGATTGGACATGTTGCAGTTGTTTCGCAGAAGACCAAGGAAGATCTTGAAATTCACAGAGCAAAGGGCCACATGCCCTTCCATCCCGATTGCGAACATTGTCTGAAGTCCCGAGGTGTTACCCAACACAGGCGAAAGTCTGAGCGCGGAGTTGAAACAGAGATTGTTGCAGATTTTACGTTTCTGGACTCTTCTGGAGAGATGATCAGCGTGGCTGAGCGCCAGACAAGTAGCTCTTTCAAGGTCCTCGTCCTTCGTGAGGCCTTTTCTTCTTCTATTGGGGCTGTGATGATAACTGAGAACATTGCAAAAGACAGAGGTCTTCTTTTGAAGTGGCTTGCTGAGTTTGGGATGTCGTCCTCACAAGCAAGCATTGTGCTTTTGACAGATTCCGAAGAAGCGGTGAAGTCGTTTGTTGCAGGTGCGTCGGATAAGTACATTTTTATGGTGCGCAAGGCTGCGCCACAGGCTCATGAACAGCTTGGTGGTGCGGAAAGGACAGTCCGGGTCCTTAAAGAAGGGCTAGCTACCTTGCAAAGTGATTTTCAGTCGCTTGGTTGCGTTTTGTCGTTTCGGAGAGACTTGCTGCAGCTTGCACTTTCTTACCTGTGCATGAGTGTGAATGCGAATGGCAAAGCTTTTGGCGGTGAACGCTCTCCAAAGGAGGTTGCAGTTGGTCGAAGGTTGCCAGATACCCCTTTTGCGTTGTTTGGGTCCAAGGTGCTTGCTGAGGTGCCCGAATATGTCGCGTTTTGAGGCGGCAGCGTTTCTTCATCCGCAATTTGGGTCGCTTGGGAGCTTGGTGTATGCACATGTGCGTGTGGGCCAGGTCTTGACGCCAAAGGTGTTTGTTGCCAAGTCGATCAAGCTTGTGTTTCCGATTGAGCTTGTCTTCGAGTCGGGGATGTTTGAAGTTTTGCGTCGTCGTGGTGAGCTTGGGCCTGAGAGGCCAGATCATCCAGTTGCGCCTCGGATTCTTCCGAGTTCCCAGGGTGCCTCTTTGAAGTGTCCTGTTTCCGGTCCGCCAAAGGAGTTTTTTGAGAGGTATGGGTTCTCAGGTGAGTGCCGAGCGTGTTCCAACATGGCACAATTTGGGTCTAGGAAGGGCTCTTCTCACGGTCGGGCTTGCTGTTTGAGATATGAAGCGTGGTTGCGGTCGCAAGTTGCAACAGATGACAGCATGGACGTTGAAGTGCCTGTGGCTTCGGATGCAGAGGCTATGCGTGAAGCTCTTTCTGAGCTAGCCGAGGATGAGTCGAGGCAAGACCGAGCTGTGGAGGAGGCTCAGGGTTCTCCTTTGCCTCCCCCGGCCAGTGGGGACGCTGCTTCGTCTGAGGCTCCAGCGAGGATTGTGAGCGAGGCGGCCCCTAGTGGTCGTGTTTTCACGCGTGGTTGTCCTGCGTGCGAGTCTGGCATGAATGCTCCTGGCATTCGTCACAATGCTGATTGCAAGCGAAGGAACCAACATCTGAGTGTTAGATTTTCTGTTTCTGGGGAGCCCGATGATGACGAAGCTTCATCCAGGCGTCTGCCTGAAAATCTTGAAGGAGCTGCTGCTCCTGAGTCTGAGGGCATTGGGGCTCTTGATGAGGACACTGAGATGCCGTTTGCCGATCCAGTGTTGACTGGAAGTGAAGGCGGAGGCAGCCTAGAGGCTGAAGAAGTGCTTCGTGGAAGCAGTGCTGTGAAACGCTCCTCTGAAGTCCCGTTGGAAGATCTGGAGCGTGAGATCAGGCAGGACCAAGAAAGGGTTGCTTCAGTTATGGTTACCTTCCACAATTGCGAAACAGGGAATGATGTTCACATGCCTCTTGCGAGTTTTGTTGAGCAGGCGTTCCAGGTTTCCAATTATGTCCCTTTGCTTTCAGGGCTTGTGGATTCGGTTCAGTTCGCCCCGAACTCTACGAGTGTTGTTTTGCCGTTTGGGAAAAGGTCGCATTTGAGACTTTGGAAGCCTAGTTCCGCTGTTGATGACTCTACCTTGGGTGAGCTTTCAGGAGATCAGGTCATGGAAGGCATGGTCAAAGAAGTCAACAATTTGAGTCACATGGAAACTGGGGATCTGTTGACTGCTTCAGAACTTCAGAGTCTTGAGAAGAGGTTCCCAGGTACCTTGAAGGTCATCCCTAGTCGTTGGGTCACGACGCAGAAAACACCAACTACTGTGCGAGCTAGGATTGTCATCAAGGATATTGCTGGCAAGAACTCAGAGTCTGCAAGGGCTTTGGGCATTTCAAGTCCTACTCCTAGTGCCGATGCTTTGTTCACGGTTCTTGGGGTTGCAGGTTGCAGAGATTGCGTGATTGCGAGCGCTGATGTATCTCACGCTTTCATGGCTACGCCTTTGAGGGAAAGGGATGTGGTTATGAGGTTTCCTCTGTCAGTGTCTTCGGTTTCGGGGGATCCTTTGTATCTTCACCTCAACAAAGCCCTCAATGGGCTACGCAAGGCTTCGCAAGAATGGATTTACTTCGTAGGGGAGACTGTGAAGGTTTTGGGGCTTCAAAGTTGCAGCTTAGAGCCGTGTCTGTTTTCAGGCATGCTTGAGTCAGGTCCCTGTTTGCTGTTGGTCTATGTGGATGATTTTCTGTGCATTGCGCCAACAAAGGAGGATGTAGATCACATCTTTGGAGTGATTGAGGAGAAAGTTGAACTCAAGAGAACTGGGTTGATCAATTCTTCCAAGGATGGCGGTGGCACTTTGCGGTTCATTGGTAGGGTTATCTCCAGGAGAAAGGGGGAGTCCTCTATCACAGTGTCTTTGCCAGAAGATTATTTGGATGAGACCTTCAAGGCTTATGGTCTTTCGGGAAAAGGTTCCTCAAGTCCCCCAGATGTAGCGGTTCATGTTGAGAAGCTCGATGGGGTTCCATTGTCTCCTGAGGCGTATGCCAGGTTCAGGTCTGCGTTGGGGAAAGTAGCTTGGATGACGCAGACTCGTCAGGACTTGCGTGCTTATGTGTCAATCTTGGCAACGCAGCAAGCCACACCCACGAATCATACTGAGCATGGTCTCCGAGCCTTGCTTCGATTTCTGAAGAACGACATGTGCGTGGTTGTGCGGTTGCCTGCTGCGAGTGATGTGTTGGCTCCCTCGCAACACTACCAAGGAAAGAGGCACCTTGTGTGTTTCTCTGACGCATCGCATGCGCCTTTGAGGTGCACGAAGCGCCGTGGAATCAGTGGAGGAGTGTTGACACTTGATGGCTGCGTGATAAAGACTTTGTGTCGTCACCAACAGCTTGTGTCGCTGTCGTCTATGGAGTCAGAGCTGTTTGCGTTGCAGTCGGTTGCTCAAGAAATGTCGAGTCTTGGAAAGTTCATGGCAAGGGTCTTCATGTCGTTTCGAGAAAGCGAGGAAGTTGAATTGCCTGGGATACTTTACAGTGACTCAGAAAGCGCTTTGAAGCTTCTTCGCAATTTGGACACACCCAGGCAAAGCAGACATCTTGAGATAAGAGTCGAGTGGCTTAAAGCTCGTGTCGCAGCGGGTTCTTTGGTCCTTGCGTTTAAGAAGGGAATCGAAAATCCGTCAGACCTCTTGACTAAATGTTTGGGGTCCTCGGCTTTCGGGATACATCGCGAAGCGTTGGGCTTTGAGTCGCTGTCGGGACCACTTGCGTCTTTGTGCAATCATGAGAAGAGATTGGTGATGGTTGAAGTGTGCTGTCGACCGCAGTCGAGTGTTCAAGGTGCATGTCGCAGAGTCGGGATGAGTTACGTTGGCGTGACTGAGAACATGCAGAGTGACAGCGTGTTCAAAGAGGTGCGTCGATATCTTCTGAACTTTGCGTGTGACTGCGTGTTTGTGCATGTGTCCACGCCTTGCTCTTCTGGATCTTACTTGCGTCGGTTCTCTGGCGGGAGCTCGTCGAAGTCGGATTGGGAATGGTTTGAGGTGTTTCCTTGTGTGTTGAAGTACTTGAAGCTTGGGAAGCACTCGAGCTTTGAGCTGCCATGGAACAATGAGATTTGGCAACATGACTTGTGCCAGAAGGTGCTGAAGAAGGCAGGCCACACGTTCGATGTGCCGGTGAGGTTGTGCATGACTGGTCTTTGTTCGAAAGGGGGTGAGCCTATAGGCAAAGTCTTGGGTTTTACTTCGACTTCTGAAAAGTTTGTGTCTGCCCTGAAGTGTTTTTCCAGCTGCAGGTGTGCTAAGCATGCAAATCTGTGGCAGGTTGGGTGGACCGAAACAGGTTTTTACACTCCGAAACTCGCTGATGCGATTGTTCGAGGTGCGATCAAAACGTTGCAGTGATGCTTTTTTGGGGGTTTGGGCCGGGCTGTTGGCTGGGTTCGGATTCTCCTCTTGACGCCGGTTTCTTTGCGGACGTTGAGGTCTGCAGACAAAGCTCCGTACTGGTGCTAGTTGTTTTTGCGTGTGAAACCTAGGTGCGAACTCGTGCTGCCATGGTTCTCACGACCGATGAGCGCAGGGAGCTGCGCCGTTTGCTGGATAAGATGGATTCTGCAGATGGCTTGGCTTCGACTGCCAATACTTCTATGACCGATGGGACCAAGCGTCTCAGAGATGTGGGTGGATATCCAGAGGATGGGTCTACTGCATCAGGTTCTGCTTGCGGTGCCCAGCTGCCGATTTCAAAGGGAAGCGCAAAGGGTGTCGTGAGCACGCCCAAGTGTTATGAAGACCTCGTCGATGCCTTCGAGGGGGAAGAGTTTGGGGAGAGTGACAATGTGATTGTCGTGAGCTATGCGGGTACTGAGGTCACCTCGGTGCCACTTCCGAGTGATCTCTCCGTGGAGGATTGGGGTCGAACAATCTGCGATCTGCCAAAGGTCCAGAAGAATAAGACTTGGTTTAAGAAGTCCTATGCGGCCTTGGTCAAGCTATCCAAGGAGGATAGCGACCTTGCAAGCTATCTCAATTGGGTCAAGGAGAAATTTGGTCGCAGTTACGATCCGACGACCCCATCCAGTCAAGCCTCGGACCTTGCGGGGTATTTGATGAGGATTGGTTTTTCAAAGCAGAAGGGATTCCAGCGCAAACTGGCGGAGGAGTGAAATCCTTGCTGGATTGCGGAAGAGTTCTTTATCAATTTGGGAGCATGGGTACATGTATGAGCGGTGAGAGCTGGTATTCTCAAGGATGCCTATGTGTATATTCACTGTTAGAAGTCCGTTGGGCTTCGCTTTGGGTGATATCCTTTCTGGCATGAGAGAAGAGCTGGCTATCTGGCGCGAGATTTTCCAATACCTGTGTCTTCGTCGCTTCGCATGGGTTGCAGCGTGGCTACATGGTTGGCAATGTTTCAATGTGTGCTTGGTGTCGAGAAGTGCTTGTTTTGGACAGCAGCAAGGATGAGAGATGATACACACATCGAAAGGGGGTGTGAAAAGTTGTACCTGGCTCAAGGCTGTGAGTGCTCAAACCTGCAGTGCCGTCGTGGCCGCCCAGCCTCGAGTCCGTAGCTAGTGCTTTGGCTCCGTAACAGGCTCAAACCCAACCATTGCTTTTCCTGCCCCTGTGGGCTCGGCGCGTGGGAGGGGTAGTGGCAGTTCCGACCGTCGGTCGAGGGCAGTAGTTTAGCGCAATAGCACATCCTTGCCGTCCTTGCACTACTCCTGTTGTACACTTCACCAGGTTCTTGGTCGCTGGAAGCTTTGCTTGGACGAAGACAGTTGTCGAGGTGCCCTGACCTTGCCTTCGTGCTGCACCTTCGGCTCCTCGCCTTTGTGGCTGAGGCACTAGTCCGTTTTTCCTCCCTTCACCGAGGTGGACGGTGTCTTCAAAGGTGAGGTTTCTCTTGAGCTGGTTGAACTGGTCTTCTCCTGCCCCAGACGCAGGGCCCCTTTGTGGATCTGACCGTGGAGAGCGGCAGATTTGCCTTCGCAAGCTGTGCCGGGAGCACCAGTGTTCTTAGGGCAACCACTTTTTAGTCGTAAGCGTCCCTCGAGGTGCTACAGGCTTTCCTTCGGGTTCCCTCGGGACGAGACAGTGGTTCCTCCCAGTCTCCTGCAGTACCATACTGCAAGCCCCTTCCCTCCCTCGCCTACTGGGTTGAGGTGGCGTTGTGCTGCCTCCCGCCGTTGGGGTTTAGGATAGGTTAGGGAGGACTCTTTCTTGCTTGGCGCCTCCGTGCTGCCGGGCTCCCACTCAGCTTTTCTGGCCTGTGATGCAGTGTCGTCTCTCCCCTGGCGTAACTCTCGCAGCTTTTGCGACACTTCGCCTATACTGCTGGCCTGGAGCTGTTTTGGCTTTTGTTGCTTTAGGCAAAATTTGCTCGCTTTTGCCTGTTTTGCGGAGAAGGTCCCGCTGCAACTCAAGGGGTTCTTTTGTTATTCACTTCGTTTGGTGCCAGTCGTGCGTCGCGTGTTATGGCCTTCACATGAGCATGGGCGCCAGGGCCAGGACCCTCACTCAGCCTGCTTTTGCCCGGCGGGATTCGGGTGCGAGCTCTGTATACCCCGCCGCACAAGGTTTTATCCTTGCACGCCTGAGTTTGGTGTTGGCAGTCATACTGTTCTCCGTGGGCTGAGCAGTCCCTGGCTTTCCTCCCTGCAGCACCTTTGGCTTCCTGGCCCCGTTCTTTCTGTTACCTGCCTTGGGTTTTGGGTTGCAGGCCCTGTTCCTCCCTCCTGGGTTTCTCAGGGGCAGGTCTGTTTTCTGCCCGTCCTCTTCCATTGCGGCTGAGTGGCACAGCGTTGTTCCCTGCGCTTGAAAATTGAAGGGAAAGCGTCGTTCCCTGCGCCTCGTTGAGGGGAATGCGTGGGCCCCGCGCTTAAGTCCAAATTGAGGGGCTGCAGCTCTGTTGCTGTGGCTGCAGATGGGCAGTTGGCAGCTCGTCTCGGCTTGCGCTTGCAGATGAGCCTTCAGGTTTGGTTGTTTTCTTTAAGCCCTTTTGACCCTTCCGTTTCCTCCCTCGGGCCAAGGGAGTCGCGCACCTTCGGTCTCTTTTCGGCCAGCAATGCCCACTCAACCTGCCTGTGTACTTGGTGGACCGTGGTGTTGTGCAGCCCAATGGCAGTGTTGCTGAGGTAGCCCCTGTCCCTCGCCCCTGGGCCCAGCCCAGCCCTCCTCGCTTCTGGCTAAGGTTCACCTCGTACTTTCACTTCTCCCCGCCGTTCTCTTTCCTAAGGGCGTTTGGTTGCGCTTGGTGGGGTTTAGGATTCTCTTTACGAGCCCCTGGAGGTTCCTCTCCAGCCGCTCCCTCAGGGTCCCCTCTCTTGAGGTTGGCTTCGCCCAGGATAAGGGCAGCTGCTCTGGCTCCTCACCTCTGGGTTGAGGCTCCTCACCTTCCAGGTTGAGGTTCGTCACTTTCTGAGGCTTTCGAGCCGGGGCACAAAGTTTTCACCCCCTCTGAGGCTACAGAAGCCAGGACCCCGTTTTTACCCTGGGACCTGCCGAAGGCATCCCAAAGGTGGTACTGAAACCCTGTACAGAGGTAGGGCCTCCGCCCTTCGCCTTACTGGCCGAGGTTGCCGTAGCCCTTCACCCAATAGGGGTCGGCTGCTGACTGCAGTTTGGAGTGCAAGCCAATTTTCCTGCGATTCCTGGAATTTTCTGAGGTGCAATGGTTATCTGGATATATTCTGCATGGTTTTGGTTTTGCAGAGGTTTTCTCAAAGCACTGGAAGATTTTCACTGGGAGCTGCGGTTTTCATGGCATGGAACCTTGGTTTTCAGCTGCGAGAACAGTTTTCGACATGTGGCATGAGTTGCTTGAGCTTTTGAGTGAGATGAGTGAATGCTGTGAGCCGTTAGTCCGCATGAGTTCTCGAAGGCCTCAAGGTACCTTCTCGAACAGCTGTAGTGTATGCGAGTTTGTTTGCCAGCGTGGAGCTTGTAGAGAAGCTGTGACGGTATGCTTTTGAAGCGAAGTTTTGTTTTGACATGTGCTGAAGCACATGTGAATCCGGAGTGCCGCGCTTATGTGTGGCTCAAGGCTGGAAAGCTTTGAGACTGAAGCTCGTTGAAAGAATGGGCCGATGATGAAACACGTTCTGAGGCTCATTAAAGCAAAGCTTAAAGCAAAGCTTTAGGTGACAGCAGTGCAGTGCAAGAACAGCTGAACACTTCGTTTGTTGCGCGAGCAAAAGTCTGTGCAGACCTTGACGGGTTGTTCAGGGTTTGTAAGTTTTACAGGTTTAGGATAGATATGTTGAAATATGGCCATTTCTCAAGGAGCAGGGTGGCACTGCGGCGGCCTGTGTAGCATCTGTGGCGGCCATGTCTAAAAACTGGAACGGGCAATTACAGCTGCCTAGATGTGTCCGCCAGGTCCCAAGACTCGAGGAGTGTCCGCCGGATGTGTCCGCCGCACCCTTGCTTTAGCCGTGTTGGAGCATGTCACTGTCCACCCGTGTCCGCCGGTCTACACTCCAGAGCCTTGTCATAGGAACCGCCTGTCTGCCGGTGTCCGCCGTTCTCCTACGGTCAGCAATGCGATGTGTGGGAGCCGTCATGCTTCATTTGCTACTTTCTCGCAATCGCCGCTGTTGCTCCAGCAGCCTGTTTGTGAAAGACCGGCCTTTTGTTGTTTGGGTCCTTGTGCTCCCGCAAGCCATGGCACTGCAGTTTCCAGAGCCCAGCGAAAAGCAGCAAACCGTCTGCAAGTACTGCAGCCTCCAGTATCCCACTCTTGCATTAGTGAAATTGGCGTGTGCTACAAAACGAAATCTTTTTCATTTGATTGCTTCTGTCGGTTGAGTTAGACCAAGTCCAGCTAAAAACGATTGAATGTCTGTAACTGCAGATATATAAGTCCATCTCTAACTTCATTTTAACTTGCAAATAAATGTGTTTTAACTTGCTGCTAACTTCCTAAACCCGCGGCGTCACCAAAGAAGGGTTGGAACGCGAAGACCCGTGTGGCTTCTACTGCGTAGACAGTGTTAATTCAGCTCTGGCCATTCGGCTTTGCGGCGGCACGCATGTCCTGGATGTTTCACCCAATCCCCATAGTGCTCCCGTAAAGGTGGGCAACAAGGAACCTATCAAGCTGAGCAAGTGGAGTCTTGCCACTATGAAAGGCAGTCCAGGAGGCTCACGCGACTCAGAGCGAACAAGGTAGAGTTGGCACATTGCCCAATAGGGCGCCTGCAGCACATGTCCATGCAGTGTCCACGTCACCGCTGTACCGTGTCTCGCCGCCACCAGGCCCCTCGGCAGGCCCTCAACAGGCCCTTCAAACAGGCTCGGGCCCCTGCGCAGGCCCCTCCACAGGTCCAGGCCCCTGCGGCAGGCCCCTCCAGCCCCTGACCCCACGTTTTGTGCAGAGCAGGCCCCTGCTCAGGCTCAGCGGCCTTCTCAGCGGGTTTTGCAATGGCCGGCTCAGCAGGAGTGGGATCCACCGCATGGGCCGTCATGTTGAGCTTCTCTATGGGGGTGGTGCCCCTCTCTCCCCCCACTTCCCCACAGGAGGCTGGTTTTCCTGGTCTGGCGGGTAGACCGGCGGTCGGTTCTGGTCATCGGCCGAATCGTTCCAGGGATCTGTGTTCCAAAAAGAGGTGTACCAGCCAATGCTCTTAGAGTCGCAATCGTGGCAAAGTGACAAGCGGCCCACTTCTCCAACTTCTGCGGCGACGAGCTGCCGGCACAACTGGTCAGCTCGTGCCGGGTCCACATCCTCCTCAGACTTACAAGTATCGAACATGCAGAACCCTGGGCTGGCACAAGGAGTGTGTTGGAGGACGCCTGCACATTCCGTGCGCCCAAGCAAATCCTGCAGGTCGACCACTTTGAACAGTGCAGTCGGAGCCGCATTATGATCCGACAGGATGATTAAAAATGCTTACTGGGAGTAAAGCCCTCAAAATCCAAGTGCAAAACCTTGCGCCACCAAAACCGCTCTATTAAGTCCGGACTTCTGCCGGAGTGAAACACAGGCGTGACGTTCGTTGCGACGGCCTGTCCAAAGGCGGTTAATGATGTGCGGCAGAGTATGACGCGTGTGGTCGTATTTCTCAAGCGCATCAGTGTCCGTGAACAACCCAGGAAACGACACAATGTGGCGTGCAAAAGTCCAGCAGACTCAAGGGAAATGAGCGAGCTGCGCTTGCAATCCCAGGGAGGCATGATCCAGAGGAAGCAAGAGGCGAAAACGTGCTCTTAGAGATCGGCAAAGTCCAGCACGCGCGCTCCGAATTCTGAGACCTGACCACTTGTGCCCAAAGGGTGGACAAGTTCCTTTCTGACCGTTGGCAAGACAATAATGATTTTTACATTGCTGATAAACTTTTTTTGAAGTCCTTATGTTACTGTCTTGCGTGCAAACTTCTGTCGGCTTCGCTGTCTATTTCTTATTTTTCTTATTTTGTCTAATATACATTACGACTATGTACAGTCATGTGCAGCATTGACAGCAAAGAATGAGTCTGCCGAAACGTAATGTGTCTGCCGAACCTAATGTATCTTTGTCTCCACAACAAAGAGCCAAGAAAAAAAATTACGCAAAATTTACATGGCCTTCGATTCGGAGTTACCTGTGGTTGTTTGTTCGCATAGCTAGATTGCAGGCCTCCAGATGGTGGAATTCCTTGTCGGGCACTTGAGTGCTCGCTCGAGCACAGACAGACGCGCACCGCTTTATAAGCATAAGGGTGAAGTTAGCTATCTTTGGATTGCAGAAGCTGCCAACGAGTGCGGACTTGCAATCCCTTTGCACAGCCAAGCGAGCCTCGAACCTATGCTCCAACGGTGCCTGTCAACTTGGGTGAGCTTGCAGTTTGCAGTGTGGCTTTGTACTGATTCTGTCGTCCGCTGCCACTGCCTGCCATGTGAAACACGCAGAGCAAGTCTCTGTTCATTCCACGCTTGAGAGCCAAACACCGAAGTGTTCAACATTGGAGTTTCGCGCAGCAAATTCCGTTTCAACTTTGCTAAACAAAGGAGGAAAGCATGTTCCAAAGCATCTCTAGTGCAGTACGCGCTCATCATGTTCTTCAAAGCAATTCCAAAACAAAACAGTTCAAGGCAAAAGGGATGAAACCCTTTCTTATGCGCAAAACAAACATGTCGGTCTCAAGGACACACCTAAAAGGAGCAAACTTTTCGCAGAAACCTCCTTCGTCCTTTTCAAGCCTCTTCAAAGCTCTTCTCTTCAAGCTTTCGAGTAGCGTGCGGCGGCCTATACTTTTATCAAGCAGGGCGGACTTGGCCCGGACATCCAACTTCCGTTTATTTCCAACGATTTTATGCCTCAACTTCATGAATCGGACCTGGACACTCTCCAGTACGGTTTTAACCGCCTCAAAGCTTTATCTACTACGGGAATCTTATTAACGACATGCAGCGTAAGCTTGATGAATGGCCACCTGCTGAGGAGAGCCTCCAATGACCTTCGACGCATGAAATGTCGACAAGTCACTCACTGCCAATGGTCTGGACTTTGGGTTTTGGTTTTATTTGTTGGTTTGTTCGTTTGTAGGGACCGAGTGCTACAGCCATAGTCGACGAGGCAAGCCAAAAAAACCTTTGGGCACGAGTGGAAGTAAAATACTGCGATTGGCTGGAATGATAAAGTGTGGAGTGCTGCCGACGTGGTTTTTGGTCTGGTTTCGATCGTTTTCCTACAGTTTTCCCATGGCTTTTCTGCGGTTTCCGAGCGTTTTCCATATCTTTGTTGTGCTCTGCTTTTTCCATGAATTCTAACATAAACATGCTCCTCAAAAGTGAATCTTTTCCCTTTTAGGGTTTCTGAAGGTTTCCGGTCCAGTTTCCGATGGTTTCCTGGCGTTCTTATGGGTTCTACAAGTTGTGAAGAGACCTCCAGAGTAGTGCGTCATCCAACTGATTCTGGCGCTGGACTACATATTGTTCTGTGTGATTTCGAATATCTCAAGCTCGTTGGTTGGCAGAGTGGGTAGTAGTCCCAAGTAAGCCTAATTTGTTGAACTTGGTAAGAAATTACTTTCTGGCCAAGTTCAGAACTTTTTCCAGTCGACGACATTCCTGTCATCCTGAATGACTTTCAAAGCCTTCTGGACCACTGTAAGCCTTTCAGAAAATGTTCCTACTCACGATGCTCGAGATTTGATGCAAGCTCCAGCCGAGTCTTCTCAACCTGCCTTCAAGCCACCCTCACCTTTCCATCCCAAGCAGAGCCAAGTAGCGACTCCGACTTGGAAGTTCTCCACATTAAACCTGCACCCAAAGGATCAAAACGTTCTTCTATCCCCGTGGTGCCGGTGAAGTCAGAGGTAGAACTGCCGCTGGATACTTTGAGTACGTGATCGGAAGTAAAGATTTCAAGGTTCCTGAACCGAAGCGAGTATGCAACTTTTATGTTGGCTGTGATGTATGTGGTACTCAAATCGTGGATGATTTCTACAGGTGCGATGTTTGTAAACTGGACTGCTTTGCTTGTGCGCAGAAAGCGCAAGGTGCGCAGCTGAGTTTTAGGTTTTGCCTGCGATGTGATCTCGTTGCCAAACAGGTGGAAGGTGGAGGCAGCAGCTGGCAGAACTGACGCTAAAAAGATGCATCAGAGAAAAGAAGAAGTGCGAGAGTGACCTTTTTTTGCGAATGTAGAAGTCTGACAGTGGTAGGTTTTTTGAGTTTCAGATAGTTCTGGTGTTTTGCTCGATGGGTGCTCTAAAACGTCTTTAAGTGCTGCACTTTGGGATCTGTGCTAGCTTGCGATTTGTTTCTCTTGCCAGAGCCATTGTAGGATCAAGAACATGTGAACATTTCTGTCCAGTAGGAACACAAGGAAAAAGTGCCCGACATGAAATTAGAAACAGTTAGAAGCAGTCTGTTCCAAAACAGCAACAAAAAAAAGTGTCAGACACGCTGATGTGTGGCTGTACGGGCTGGACAGTTCCCTCCAAAGGCAGTTTCTCACTGGGGCAGTTTCCTTGTGCTGGTCAAATCCGTTGTTCGTCTGTTTCCTGCTGCATCTTCTTTCTTGCGGCAGAGATGCTGCAAAAATGTTTTGACGGTTTCCTGGTGGAAGCTGTTTCCTACGGATGGCCGTTTAGTGCAAAAGGCCGTTTTTTGCGGCAGACCGTTTCCTACGCCTGGCATGCCCTCCCACCAAAACGTGGCAACCAGCTGACCAAAAGAACCAAGTGGATGCGTGTGTTTCTGTTCCTATTTGGTTTGTGGAGGAGCATCTAGACTGCCTTCTTGGCCAGGTGTTGATGCATAAGCCCGAATTCGAGTCGATCTCCTGTCTTAGATCCAGTCCGCGGCTTTTGCGTCACAATGTCAGCCGACTTCGCAACCGGACAACCCTCTTCTTCTCCAGCAGGTCTCTCTGCTGGCTGCGCGGGCCCATCCGTCGCCAGTTCCATTTCGCGGTGCGTTTCTTTGGTACGTGCTGCGTAGACGGCGGATTGGGTCACGCGTGCGCGCAAAAAAATCAATGATCACGAAGGATCTGTGCACTCCCGGACTTCCGAAGGTCCGCCGAAGCTCTCGTCCGAGCTCACCTCTGAGCTTCACCTGTCTGCCCACTGCCAGCCGTCTGGACCTGCAATTCTATGACAGACAACGATTCCGCTTTCTTAAGTCGCTGCGCGAGAAAGCGTCTACCGACTCTGTGGTGAGTTTCGCCGCCGTTTGGAGAAGTGGCATGTATAGTCTAAGACCTTTACGTGTGCCTGTCATGCCACCTAGCTGGCAGCAGTAATCGCTCTTGCCCTGTTGACGGCACCTTGTACTTTGTGTGTCTGGATAAGTTCGAGGGAGCCGTATCTTCCGGCCGACGGACTTTGCTTACCTGCACTTGGTCTTTTGGATTTTGGTGACTCAGCTGAAACTTGACGGAGGGGGTTGACCGTTGTCTGACGAGACTGGAACGGTAGCCGGAGCTTTGCATTGGGCTCCACCCGTTATCTTGGGCGTCTCTGGGTGACGGCCCACTTTGCTTAAGCTTGTGGTCGCTGATTTCGCGCTGAACGGCTCTTGCTGACCAAGTCCGCACGCCGCAGTAAGCTTACGTGCCTCGCTTAGTAGATGGTTGCTCGTTTCACCGCTGTTTTTTGTGTGTTTGTTGCGGTTGTGCGTTTCTGGGGACCGAGTGATGCTGCTGCAGCCGACAAGGCTCGCCGATGCCAAAAAAGCCGCTACATTTTGTCCACAAGAACTGTTGTCTACCACAAAGGACCCTTTGGGCAAACCAAGCAATTTTGGCTTCACTTGATGCTTCCTGTTAGACGCAGCTGACGCTGTCACTGAGACCGACACCGATTCATGCCCAAAAACTTTTCGTTTCAGGTGACTCTAACTTGTTGCTTCGGACTGCAGCTGATTGCTGAACCAGCCCACACCAATAAAGGCAAGATGATATCCACTGGTTGACTGTTGCCCTGTTGTTTCTTGCAGACCGCTTGCTATACCTCTACAATCCATACCCGCAACAAAAATGCGTTTTCGGGGCCTTGGATGTGGTTGCAAGGCGATGCCGTGTGGAAACGTGTGCCAAAAGGTTGGTAACCTAAAGTTTTTACCGAAAGGCAAAAGTTGAAGGCCGGGAATGCCAAAAGCCCGGGCACAAACTGGTTGGAATGAAGTTTCCAAATTACGAAGTTGAACATTGAAGCCGAATAGTGCAGACTCGAGCGTCAGATTTTCTGATGTTTGGCTTTTCAATTTGCAGAAAGGACCCGGCTCAGATGCCACAGCAGCACATCTTGGATTTTCTTGCTTGGAAACATGCAAATCAGCAAAATTAGAATGAGTAACTGAAGTTATGCGGTTTTGCATGAAGGATAGCCCAAATACGTGACGTAGATCAGCTTGTTCGACGGTTAACTTGGTTGGCCGACAGCAGGCTGTTAAGCAGCACTTGCGCATAGTTGCGCCGAATGCCCATTACGTTCGAGTGATGCACATCCGTGGCTCCGCATGCAGATTTACTTTACAGGCAGATCAACCTTCCATCGATTATCACGTTGGGGGAGACATCCAAGTGTTCTATCATAAGATTGAGACGTGCGGCAGAGTAGTTGTTGTCAAGAAATTCTTGCAAGTTTGGTAGATGGGCAGATTCTTGCATTCAGCCACAGTTCATGCATTGAAACTTGCAAACTTCCCGCCCAGCCACCATAACTTAAAGAATGTTCGTTCTATACGCTGTGGCTCATGGCCCGGTAGCAACATGACAGGCAGGCTGCGAGGTGATGGCTGAGCTCATGATTTGAGACGAATGTTTGTGTTGGTTGAGTGCAGAGACGCAAGCGCAGGCAGCAGCTCGTTTGGCCGCGATTTCCTCCGGTTGTGCCACGACAATAACGGCATCGATCTTCACAAGTTGCTGGTGCCTGAAACCATCGCTGCGACAGAAGTACGCTTTTTGGTTTGCCTACGTCGTCCTGAGGCTCCAAACAACCACTGGGAAGCAGCCTGCAGATGCTGATTTGGAGGAACGCCCCGCGCACATGTGTGCAAGTGTGTGTGTGTGTGTGTGCAACTTCCGCTCATCCATGTGGGTTCTAACCGCGTGAGAGGGCACAAAAGACGACGTCGTGGCAAAGAGTATTGGGCTTGCTTGGAGCGCCGGTGCAACAGCTGAAGGCAGCAGGAGTGGTATTGTTGGCTTGCGAGACTTCGTGGCTGTTATTTGCTGACGAAGGCTTAGATGCCTTCCTAGAAGCTCTGCGGCAGTGGGCCCGAAGGTGAGCCTACAGAGCAGTGCGTGTTTGAGCGTGTCTGCATGCCCAGTGCACTTGCCAGGTATCTGGACAGAAACGACAAGGTGCGATGGATGCTGGCACCAATGCTACTCGGCAGATTGTTCGACTTGCTCTATGAACAAAAGTTGTCTCGCAGGGTGCCATAAAAGTCCTGATCGACAGAAAGGGCCTGCCGTGCTTGCGATTTTACAACTTTGCGTAGCTCCAGGACCCTCTCTAGCAAGTCGTGTGATAAGCAGTTGTTTTTTTCTGGTTTCTTGTTTCTTGTTTTCACCGTGAGCGGAAACGCGGTTAGGGAGGCCTTTTCCAGTGGAGCGGTGCTGAGGCTGTGGTTGGCAGCCAGGCCGAGGCATGACGGGAATTGCGATGATGTGGCTTTTGTGTAGGAAATTTGACGGTTCTGGGAGCAGTCTCCTGTTCACAGAGCAGCTGGTCCAGGCAGATTGCCGTCGAGCTGGATGGGAAGGATTCTCCCAGGCATGCTTGGCTTTCTTCAGAGCAGCTTTCAGTGCCGTGGCCTGGGAGACGCGGCGCAGGTACCGAGGGAAGGTGGTGGAGGCCAAAAGGTGCTCACGGCAGCAAAACAGAAGCATGGGAGCCCACAGGAGTTGCGAATCGTCTTCACCAAGCTCCACCAAGACAGAGCCAGGAGGGAGGCAGCAGCTGCGAACGCGACGCGATAGGATCTCCAGAGACTCTCCGTAGGCTCGATGCTTCTCGCAGCCTCGCAGGGAGCCCTTGTAATTTGCTGCGAGCTCTTACGACTCTACCGGAGCCTCGGACAGGCGCGCCCCGCGGCAATACCTAATAATTGCAACAGAGATCGGTTCCCTTCGTCGGGCAGGCATCTCAATGCAGCTTCATCCTGACAACCGTTGGCCAGAGCCTCCTTAGCACCGAGTGAGTTTCAATGATGGCTGCCTGAAGCGGAGGCAACGTGTGGCGAGAAGACAAGCCGGATCCCATCTGAAGCAGTCTTCACTGTGATGACTGTTTCGGGCGGCTTTCTCAGGTTTGAACCTGACAGGCTACCAAAGTCGTTGCTTGTGACTTTGTGACCTCCAACACACTGCACACTTCCGGTTTTCCTGTCGAGTTCACGCAGCTTCGGTTGACATCTGCATGGAGGTACTTCCTTTGGGGAAAGCACCTGGTGCTGGAAGGCAAAATCGTCGAGGCGATTCGGGAAATTGGGGGCAACTCTCCGCACTGAGCCCATCTCAATGACAAATCACCGCCAGGCAGAGGCCAAACTATCGCGGGCATTCTCACTTTGCCCTCCCAAGGCTCTCCTGCTGTGTGTTACGGTGTGTTCGTCAGCTCCCGCATGCTTCGTTTCCTCGGGCCTGCATTCTGCAGGAACTAGGTGCATGATCTGTAGTGGCAAGATCCGGTGCATCGTTTCGAGGCCGCTGGCAACAGACAGAGGTGGCGGCCTTGGTTGTCCCAGGATGCCATGCTGTGGTCGTGAAGGCGTTCGACGTGAGCTGCAGGATCTTGACATACTTGATCCCCTGTCGACTGCGGCTTGGTCAGTATCCATCTCGAGGTCATCAACATAATCTCAACACTCTAAGCTTTCCGAATTTTCACGCTTCACTTCAAGCAGTTTTCCACTAGCTCTCGCTGCACAGGTCTCCTGGAGCGGAACGGGCTGTCGAGGCAGGTAGAACGGGCAAAGATTGCCTTACCGGATATGTATGCACTGTTTGACACATCAGTGCACTTCACCAACGGCTCTTTGCATGCGCAGCCTGGCCGGCCTGGTGGTGGCAACAGCCGCCGGTGACGTGCGCCGCTTCAACGAGGACGGCCGGGCTGGAAGATTCGATTTCATAGGAAGCAGTGGTCTCCTTGACCAGGAGCTGGTTCGGCAGGCGTGGATGCAGCTCTCAGCAGATCACGCGGTGTCTCAGGGTTTGGCTAGTGTGAGGAAGCGGAGCTCATTGCACTGGGTACCTACCTGGTGACGGTCCTATCCTCAAGGGAAAGTCCGCGTCACTACATTCTGCTGGGTTTAACGGCAACGTCATGCACAACGGCGCACAACATGACACCGCAGCACGGTCCATGCAGCTTTGTGGTGAGAGCTAACAGCGTCTAAGGAGAAGCTGAAAGTAGTCGCATACCGGAACCTTACAAGACATGTGTGACGCCCTCAGCGACCTTCTTTTCTGTCAGTTTTTGTGAGACCTGACATGTTTCTTGTCTGACGGCCAGGTTCGAGCACCAAAGTGAGAAGCTTGAGGCGGTGCAGAAGTTCAAGCAGGAGACCCCAACGCTCGGTAGACTGCAGCCGGTGCGGTTGCTCTTGATGTCGAGCCTGCGGCGCTTGCAGGACTTTGCCCCCTACGAGTGCGCCTTCCGGTGGCAGGAAATCCCGTCCTTGCCAGCAGTCAGCAATGCACCGTCTCATGACATGACTTGAATGGCTTGTGCTGCTGGGTCGTTGCGACTCCTGTTGCTCAGCTCGACACAGGACGATTGCTCTGAGGACGAGACCCTGTGCCTGCTGGCTCACTTGGTACGCCCTTAAGTGTGGCAAAGTGATCCTTGATCACCGCCCAGAGCAGTTTCACTGTATGGCCGGTGAACCTTGTGCAGATCTACATCGGGGCTGTCAAGGGCTATCTCTCGGACCAGCGCCGCAAGGTCGTCTACTCCAAGGCTGGCAGAATGCTCAGCGAACATGAGAAAAGTGCCGGTGTGATGGTGAGGAGACTCCTTTCCCGGCCGCAAGCACCTGGGCGAGCAAGGCATAGGGCGCCCAGGGACTGGGACCTCTGCCGGCTTAACACATTGATGCTGCGCGTAGGCACACCCTAGACACGGTGGAAAAAAGCAGTGGGCGTGCACACAGTTCGAGCAGCTCGTTTTCTCGGTCCTCTGCGATTTACGTGGTGCTTGGCAACCTTCTTGGTCGACAAGGAAGCCGAACAACATCACGGAAGGAGCTGCACCATGATCACCCTTCCCGCAGTAAGCCTTGCACCAGCATCATGGTAAGAGGGTTTCTATAATGCACGACAAGCTTTGCGCTCATGGAGTCACCGGCAGACGAAGCTGAGGCGCCGTTTCGGGCTTATGGCAGGTTCTTCCCGTGTGCGGGCGAGTCACAATAATGGCCTTGTTTCAGGTCCAAAATTCAAGGCGGGAGAAGAGCTTGAGCTACACAGGGAGGAGATGGTCTCACGGCTGGGGCGTTGACGGCCATCCGTACCTGGACTCTTCTTCACAGTTCCTCCACCTGAGTAAGCCGCAGCCTGCAGCACCTGCGCGTGCCCCGGCCTGGGCGCCAAGCTATCCCTACCCGCGAGCTTTGCGAGGTCCCGGGTCGGCGTTGCAGGAGCCCACGCTTGACGCAAGGAAGCGCGAGCCGGGCACCGGTAGCCTGCTGGAGGCAATGGAGACGGCTGCGGCCGCGGCTGCTCCAAGTGCTTTGCCCGAAGACCTGCTGCATTCGCTGGATGACTTGTCGGCAGCTCTGGGGAGCCTTGACACGCCAGGCATGCTGCCCTCCGTGTAGCTGTGAACTAAAGGACGGTCGTTTCTGGTAGAAGTATATAGGACCATGCAGTTCCTGCCAGGTGTTCTGGATGCTCTGCAGCGACTCAAAACATTTCTCTTCGAGGAAGAGAGGCTGATGGCGAGTCGGGCTAAAGACCTATTGGACGCGTACGCCGGAAGACGAAGCCCGCCTCCACCCTGCAAGAGCTGGAAAGTTCGAGCGGTGGAGAAAGAGATCTACAAACGCTTTCGGGAGGTCTGTTCTAAAAACCCAGAAGGCATTCAGCACTTCATGGAGAACGGACTTCCTTCTCAGCTTCTCTCAATCCTGGAGCCGTATCGTTTGGCGAGACAGGCTGCGGACATCTCAGCTCCTCTGGCCAAGCAGAGTCCGAAGCCGAAGCCCCAAGTCACTACGCCTACGACGCCTACGACTGGTTCAAGGGATGCCGCCGTTTCGGCGTCTCACCGTGCATTCGCACCGGCGAGGATCCGTGCATCGGAGGCAAAACTTTCCAGTGCAGCTCTGCAGTTGCCGTGGTCATCAGAAGAATGTTGGGAGAGACGCTGGGAGCAAGAATCTCGGTTGAACTATGGCCCTCGGCCGATTGCATACACTCCGGCAGCTGCCTGCAGAGCTTTTTGTCGACATTCGAACGAGGTTAGAACTTAGAACCGCGAGCCGTCTCAATCGACCAAGGATCTTGTTTGGCATCCGGGGATCCTCTATGCGGCGCACCAAGCTTTGCCCCAACAGAGATAGAGACCGCTTCCGAGCTCTTCAGTGGCATGGCTCTCTTTGCGACAGCGCCGCAGTAAGGGCACGAAAGCAAGGGCTCGATGGCTCGAAGAGGATCCACTCATCTCAATTTCTGAATGATTAGACATGGAGATGACCGCAGATTGCCAGGTCTTTCACGATACGAGGGTCACGAGAGGGAAGGTACGAGGACAAGGACACGAAGCTGCTGCATGGCTTTTTCTGCTTGAAAAGTGGCTGGCACCAGTCGTCCTGAGCTTTCTGGAAGACCGGGTCGTGAAGGGCAAAACAAGCGCTGACCGGGACATGCCAAAGCGTGCTGCAAAAGAAGAGGAACTAAGCACGATGCAATGCCCAGACACAAGACCTGTTCACTTGTGGAATGAAGAGTATAAGGCGACAGTGCAGCACCCAGAAGATGTTCTTGGGAAGGGCATCAGTTGCTCATCCGTTGCATCATTTTGCAGGGCTGATTTCCTTGCCATTCTAAACCCTCATGCATGCATGAGTAAGTTCCTCAGCTTTTTGCGACTCATTTTGAGATGCTTCACCCAGCTTTTCCCATGTGCCATGTTCACATTCAGCACGCGCTCTCGCCGTCTGCTTACATGATTCTGACTCGCGTGTGCAGCCATGCCACCACATCTCGGTTGTGAATCCTTATCCTTGCATGATCTAGGCCGTAGTAGGCGTTATGCCTGTCGGGTGCTGTCGTTCGTGTTGTCTCCCAGCGTATTGGCTTAAGCATGTAAGGGCCCCCTCTTTGGGCCAGCCGGGACTCCAAACAAGACTAACGCGACGCGAAGCTGACAGTATCATGCCAGGGATATCCAGGGCCGGAGAACGATGCATCTGTTTTGCCGCCTTTGGCAGTTGCAGATCTACTTCCGCACTCTGTGACATCGGCTACCACACGGATTCTAGAGTTTGGACACGCTGCCATGGCGCACAGGGTCAGCGTGAAAGAGGAAGATGCCGAAGATGACAGCATGCTGTTGGAACGCAATGATGAGAGTGAGGCTGCTCGTTCAGTGGGGGGTTTAACTCAAGTGAGTGGGTCATGAGTTTTTGGCCGAAGGAGTAAAAACTAGAGCAAAGCACAGCAAGAATTTGGGTGCCGCCGCCGCTTTCTCCGTTTTGACAGAGTGATGACATCCGTCGAGCATGTGCCGATGGGCAACGCAGGCGTTGACGGTCCTGGGCGAAGCGACACCGGTCCCTCCTGGCGTTGTGCTGGTCCTGGGCTCAGAAGGAAGAGCCTTGCCTGCTGCACAAGCCTTTTTAAGCGTGCGTCTGTCGTTGTCCGGCATCTAGGACAAGCTCTCTGCGATGCTGTCGACCGGTCGCGCTCGTCTGCGATGCTCGCCTGATGTAGCGGCCGGATGTCAGCTTCTTCCAGGTACGAATTTTGTAGAGTGAGTTGCTCTCTTCGCAGCTTGAGTGAAGTCGGATCGGAGGATTTGCCTCGGGACGCAGCTACTTGGATAGCAATGCGGCCCCGCGGCTTCTCCACGTCGCCTACCCTGAGATGTTCTGTGTGGCAACGCGCGTTAGAGGCTCTCAAAACCTCAATGGTGGCGGCCATATCCACATGTGCCCGTATTCGCCCTGCATTCAGCCTAGGCTGGGGGGTCAATGGTGTTGTGTTCAACACCTGGACCTCTTTCAGATGCGATCCCGACGGTTCTTGTCGCTTGGTGGACAGCGCCGACTGGAGAACAGGAATCTGGGTTGCACCGCTTGGGGCGTCCCTTCCAAGTCATCCAAGCCATGTCTCTACCAGCCAACCATGCAATTGAAAGCACCTGGGCCAAAGAGTCGCACCTGCACCCGGCTGTAGACGTAGCCGAGAGAGGGGGGCTTGGTCTCTCCGCAAGCTGTGGTCCTGTGACACGCGGATCCCAGCTCCGTGGCTAAGTCTAGATGCAAAGCCTTCCTCAGCTTCCTCTCCGATCATCGGACGACACTTGCCAGGAACTCGCGAAGACTGGGCGGCATCGGAGTTACAGCAGCTTGCAGATCTCCGGGAAAAGGCACGCAAAAATCACAGTCGACGCCCACGGTCCAACAGCGTCGGCTCTTCAGTCGATGCGACCACATGTCCCAGATCATCCCAAGTCGCTTTTTTAAAATGCTGCCTTTTCTTCGTTTGCGTATGGTGCCGCATCACTTGAAAAATAGACTTGCCCGATGTGATCTAAGCTTGCACAGGCCCACGGCCTCCCGTGCACGGCCTCCTCACAGCCTTCGGTCTTGAGGCTGCGGGCCCCACTATTGTACGCTAAGACGCTGGACTCATGTGGCCGTGGTGTGTCACCTGATCTTCAGTTGCTGAGTGGTGTCGGACACCCTTCTGGCATTCCAGTTTCCTCACCAGCCACATAGGACTTTGGTGATTGCCGGAGTGCTGCGTCACGTCTAGCTGGTTCTCGTGAGGTGGTGCCCCAATCCGGGGCAGTAGGTTTACACACGTCGATTCAGAAAGGACTGTTCAAACCGCAAGGCCCAGCTATGCCAGCTTTCGAAAGAATTTAGTCCTAGGCCTTTGGACCTGTCTCGCATGCGGACTGTCTCGGTACAAGTTCATCTTGAAAGACCTAGCTGTCGTTTGCCAGATAGCGACATTCCGCTGCTTTTGCCAGGCCTCGGCAATGTCGTCGGACGGTGTTTCAGCCCACTCGGCATGCACTTGCCAAGCTTTTCGGGGAACTTTGCACACTCAGCATTTTTCGCGTTGTGATTTTCAGGTCAATTTGAGTCTACCAATACAAAACGAACCGCCTTCGCCGGTGGTGGGACTCTCCCACATATGGTTTTGCTGCAAGTAGGCTCTTGAGAGATTGGCATGACGATCGGGTATCTCCATTCTGCTACCTTCCGCACCGACGGTATCCATGCTGTTTCTGCATGGCTGACGCACCGGAAGCTGAGTCAGCATCATCAACTTGCGTCCCACTGGTGATAGTTCGGACAGTCTCGGTCTCAAGCAGCACGGGCTTCCCCCATCCGTCTTTGTGCTGCAGACCATGTGTTCTTCAAACCGGAAATTGTGACTTGAAAAGTACTATGTAGCTGAATTCCTCGTGTACTGAAGCCTTCACTCACACATGCTCACACCAAACATCCTCATGGCCAATCTTGTGGTGGATATCCAGCCTCAACAACAAAATTTCTTCTGCCCAGCATCTTGTGCTCAACGAATGTTGAAATCACGCCATTTGACAGATCTCTGGCTGCTCAAATGTCTGCCGCTGGCGACAGGAATCCCAAGGTGGGTCTTTGCATCTTCACGGCAGGTTTCATCGCGAGCGCTTCAAGAAGAAGCGCGCAGCGGCGAAGCCGAAAGCCGCGAAGCCGAAGGCACGAAGCGTGATCCTGGCGTTTGTGAACTCTAAGCGGGTCAGCTGCACTGTGTCACAGAGGACCGCAGCCACAACAGAATATGTTCTTGCAGTCGCCGTGTGACCAAAAGTCACAAAGTGTGACTTTTGCAAGGAACCTTGATGAGCCGCCTTTGGTGTAGTACTGGCACTGCAGGCCGGAGCGGCTGGAGCGGCTGGGCAGGCTGAGACCGAGATGAGCATCACCGCTTTCCTCGCTTTGGTGAAGGAGGGAGAGCTGAGGGAAAGGGACCCGAGGAGGGGGACGATGGGGAGGGACTTCCGGAGGCTTCGGCTTCTTCCTTTGGCCTCGAAGGAGCGGCTGAGAGGGGCTGGGGAGATGCCGAAGCTCGGAGCTGAGCTCTCCTCTTTCTCTTTGGGAGAAGAGCTTTGTCACGCCTGGGGACGGCTTCCCCGCTTTCGAAGCCCAGGTACGTGAAGCTGCTGACTTCGCTGAAGAACGGTGCTCGAAAGGATGAGATTGCAGAGCCTCTCGGCTTCCTGAGAGTGATGTTGAAAGTGTAAAGCCAACGTTCTCAAAGTTCTGAGGCTCCTGGCCGGGCATCCGGATCTGGTTCCAAAGATCCCAACGCCCAAGGCCCAGGCCGCAAAGCCCCAGGAGAAGCCGAGGGGGACCATGGCCCCCCGCGCCACACCGCCAGCCGCCGCCGCGCCCGCCGCGCCCGCTGCACCTGTGGCTGCCCGGGAGCCTCGGATCGAAAGACGAAACCAGGATGAGAAGTATGAGGGTTATAAGGGTTTTAATGTAAATGGGGTTGTAAGAATTACTTGCCGAAGTTCAACGCATGTCGGTTCTTTGCAGCACCTGGGAGTAGAGAACGGAAAAAAAAGTAGCTGCCAGCAGTAGCAACTGCTGCCAGCCAGTTCGCACGAGATTTTTCACCGAAATCTTATGTTCCTCGGACTAAAGCTGGGGGAGACAAGACTCACTCTGGCTTGGGGCTTTCGATACAGTCTCAGCTGCGCTTGAAAGACCACTTTCAGGAGAACAAGGTCCACCAGTCACCCAGCATCTCAAAGACGGATGCCGGCACTGCGAGGCGGATGTCGCCGTTTCGCAAAAATCTAACGTCCTGGGAAATTTCAGTTTTCCCGAGTCATAGAGATAGCATCGCACCGGGTCAGGCCGAGAGAAGCCGTGGATGTGGAGTCCGTGGTTTTGGCACCGTTGCGTAGCCTGGCGCCCTTGGCGGGGCTGGTCCGCCTTGCGATGCGTCGCGGCAGACCCAGCCAGCGACTGCGGCTGCTCCGATATCTGCAGAGCTCGGGCGGAGCCAGCGGAGAGCTCCGAGAGGTTTTTCTTCTCCAGCGGTCTTCGGAAACCGATTTCGGGCAGGTTGTGGAGGCAATGAAGGCCCGGCTGCACGAGGATGGTGACAGCTTTGTTCAGCGCCTTGCGCACATATGTGCAGTCACGGACTATTTCACCACCTTTGAGCTTGGTGAGCAAGAAACCCATGATCCAGCGGACACTCAACAAGCGGACATCCTTCAGGCGCGAGCCTGGAACGAGGGTCGGCTGCAACTGGCTATGGAGGCAGGCGTTCAGCCTCTGTTTGTCGACGATCCTGGTGCACCGCTGCAGCAGAGTGGCTATGCGAAGCGAGCGAAAGCTTTGGGCTACCACATACGCTTCGAGAGCATGCACTAAGGATGCTTCGGAGTTCTGATGAGCAGACACCTACGCTTGCGAGGTGCGCCGAAGCTCAAAAAGCGCAACATGTAGGTCTCAAGAAGTGCGGAACTGCATCCTCGGCCGCTGCAGTTCCGCAGCAGGGAGCTAGCAGCTAGCACCGTGTCGGCCCCAAGCAGCAGACATGGTGAGACAGTTTGACATGGAGGTTTGCCATGATGAGCCATGCTGGCTCGAGTCCTAATTCCAGCAGAGAGCAGCAGCTGGGGTCCTTGCAGATACTTGGGCTACGGAGGTGGGCACCTCCCTCTTAGCTTGAATCTTGTGGAAAGCTTCGGAGTTGATAGGGAAGCATCTGGAAAGTGAAGCCTTTTCAGTCCAGGCAGTCCCGGACGCGCTCTAGCTGTCGCCAAAGCCGCCTGCTTGCAAGTTTGTCCCGTATTGTCCCGTATTGTGCAATTGATCCACAGACGGCACGGAAAGCGTTGATCCTGACCGTGTCTCAGCCGAGAAGCTTCCCATTACATGGTCGTTTTTTGTCCGACTTAAGCTCAGGTTGTGCTGCAACGGCTGCCCAAGGCAGCTCTGCTCGAGGTTCACTGTCCCGCTCGTGAGGCCAGTCTCGGCGCGCTTTCAGTGCCTTTTTGGCCTTTTCGGTGTCAGCCATTCGCCGGTGCTCCTTCGCTCAGAGAGGCTTCCGCTCTGCAGCGCTTGGCTTCGGAAGCTTGGGCTGAACGGTGGTCAGTGGATGTCCCGGGTTAGGCCCTGGTTTTGGCAGCGCCAAGGAGGAGCCTCAACTCCGACTCCCGCCCCAGGGCAGAGGTAGCACGTTGCTCTGCCGCACCAAAGCGATGGTGTCTGTGACAAGCTACTGCATAAATCTGAGCAGTCAAATCACAATCACAGGATTTAGGACTTAGGATTTTTGTGGTCTCGTGTTTGGAACCTGTGAAAGGTTTTTGCACAGCCTCGTCACCAGTGCACAGGAGGTGGCTTGTTGCTGCATGCAAAAGTACGTCCAGTACCAAGCAACTTCGTGTGTCGACAACAACTCTAGATGGATATTCAGCAGACACTCCAGGAGTCCCAACTTCCCCTCCGGGGAGTTTTGTTGGACCTGCGGGGTCTGGCCGCTGCGTCAGTATGCAGGGTTAATAGGCGCAGAATCATCCATATTGACGGCTACTACTGCAACTTCTGCTGCTACTCTTGCTGCTGCTGCTGCTGCTGCTGCACGGCTACTGCTGCTGCTGCTGCTACTCAGGCCGCTGCTGCTGCTGCTACGACGGCTGCTAACGCCTGACGACTGCTACTACTGCTGCCTCTAACGTAACTACCAGTACGAGTAGCACTACTGGTACAAGTACCACTACCAGCACCACTACCAATACCAGTACCACTTCTACCACTACTACCTACCGCTACCAGTACCACTACCAGTACCACTACCGCGACCACTACCGCTACCAGTGCCACCACCACTGCCGCTACCGCAACCACTACCAGTACCAGTACGACTACCGCCACCCCTACGGCAATACCGCTGCCGCCATACCGCTACCACTATACCGCTACCGCTATACCGCCACCGCTACACCGCTACCGCTACACCGCTACACCGCTACACCGCCACACCGCTACACCGCTACACCGCTACACCGCTACACCGCTATACCGCTACCGCTATACCGCTACCACTACCACAGCCGCTACCACTACCACTTCCACTTCGACTACCACTACCACTAGCACTACCACTACCACTACCACTACCACTACCCCCACTACAACTTTTACTTCCATTACCACGACGTCTACGGCTACCGTTGCCACTACTGCTTGTTAGTGCTGCTCCCACTACTATTGCCTCTGCCGCTGCCGCTCCTTCCAGTACTCTGCTCCTACCGTTGCTACTGTTGTTCCTGTTGCTCATGCTCCTATGGCTCCTGTTGCTCCTGTTGCTCCTGCTCCTCCTGCTCCTGCTGCTCCTGCTGCTCCTGCTGCTGCTCCTACTGCTACTGCTACTGCTACCACTCCCGCGACCGCGACCACAACCGCTACCGCTACTGCTACTCTTACTGCTACTGCTACTGCTGCTGGTGTTGCCACTGTGCACTGCTGTTACTGCTGCTACTGCTGCTACTGCTGCTTCTGCTGCAACTGCTGCTACTTGTGCTACTGCTACTACTGCTGCTCCTGCTACTGCTGATACCACTACTACAAGTATCGCTATTGATACACTGCCACCGCGATCGCTACCGCTACCACCACCACCACCACCACCACCACCACCACCACCACCACCACCACCACCACCACCACCACCACCACCACCACCACCACCACCACCACCACCACCACCACCACCACCACCACCACCACCACTGCCACCACTTATTTCACATTCACTACAAGCACAACTACCACCACTGCCACTATCCACCTCTGCTGCAACTACTTCCAAGTACCCGTCGCTGGCTACTATCCGCATGGTCATCATCCTGACAACATTTGAAGATGCAGCAGCGATAAAGTGGCTTTGGTTCCGGGGTATGGTGAAGACTGCAAGGACACCAGCAATTAGCAATGATAGAACGTCCAGTTTCCCAGCTCATGACGGATAAGGCAGCTCGGGTGTGTGTGCCCCGATGTGCCCCTCATCAGTCCGTGCACCAGGTCTTGCCGACTTGGTCTGTTGCGTGGCTGCGCAAAGCAACGCAGCAGGAGGGTCTGCTCCTGGATTGCGTGCATCCTGAGCCCTGCAAGCTCGCAGTGGCTGCACTTTCGTTGGTTCGCCTTGTGGTGGTGACCTCCAGAAAGCGTTGACATCTTTCTGCACGCAGAGGAGCTCGCCAAACTCTTCCAACAGCATGGAGAGCAAGAGGCAGAGAAACAGAAGTCGTGCCTGGGATACCGAGCAGTCCCCCGCCGAATGGTCTCGGCCAGGACGACTTGCTGTGGGCACGGTTCGCGCAGGTTCCTGGTCGGTTAGGGTCACATGCTTGCTGCATCCGGGGCTTGCTGCTGACCTTTGCAAGTTTGGAGTTCGTAAGGTGTTGGAAGTGCAGAAGCAGGCGCGCGGATTGCAGGCGCAGCAGCTGTAGGGCTTGTGGCAGATGTGTTCCATTTCGCGATTACATCGGCAGTGCGAGACTGATGCATGCGTCACGGTGCCGCGCTTGTTTCTGAAGCGGAGGCCAACTCAGACGTTGCAGGCGACCGAGCGTGCAAAGGACACGGCTTTCAAAAGGATCGGATGTTGCGAGAGGCCTCTTCCGCAGCGCCGCAGAGCTGCTCAAAGATCCCGCAGCAGCTCCAGATATCTCCAGATTCGAGAGGACAGATGCGAGCAACAGATGCCTCTTCTCTCCCAGGCCGGGCCGGCGCCGGACGGAGCGCTGAATGCCCTGCGAGCTGCCCTCCGGAAGGCGCACGCTATAGCCAGGGCATGGCCATGCGGGGACGCGGCAGTACAGGGCACACTGTACTTCGCTTCGTCGCTTCGTCGCTTCGTCGCTTCGTCGCTTCGTCGCTTCGTCGCTTCGTCGCTTCGCAGGAGCAGGCAGTCGTGCAAGATGGACTGCGGGTGGTTTTACACCACTTGGAGGCCCTGGCCTCGAGGAGCTCGAATCCCATGATCCCCCATTCCATCACCTTCTTGCACAAAGCGCCCCTCCCGCGACCGAGACATGCCGGTCCCCGGCCCCAGCCTTTCTGTTGGTTCTTTGTCTGACTCTCTCTGATCAGGTCGGGGCTCGCTGCGTGTTGCTGTCGGACCGCCGCGACTTCTGCGTCGGCATCCGCCGGTTTCTGCGAGAAAACGAGGCTCCCGGCTCGCAGTGTCTGCGTCGGCTGCGTCGTCCCTGGTGATCACCTCCCCCAGTTGCAGGATGTCGACGAAGATCTTGTTGCGGACTGGAGGCCACACAAGGCGCCTAAAAGATTGCGTGGTGGCTCGCAGCAGGAGTCTTTGGAATTCTGCCAGGTGGCGTCCCTCTTTCCGCTAAGCCAGAATGCAGAGCAGCCATGGTGCGTGGCAGAGGCACAGCTCTGAAACGAAGAAGATCCCCGTTCGGCACATTAAGAATCATCTTCTCCCCGCCTTGGTCTGCATGGGTGTCTTCTTCCGGAGTTGATGCTGCCTCGAGCGCGAACGGTGGCAGGCATGCAATAGAATCCAGGCGTTCTGTGACGAAGCCTTCAGACTTCAGAAGAGCTAAGCGGCTGGCACCAACACGAGGGCCCCACAGGGCGCCAGTTCAACTGCTGCAGGTCACACACTCGGCGGTGGATCCGATGTCAGCCGCTGCGAATCTGGCTGCTAAGGAGGTGGCCACCGATGGGCCAGTGGAGTTTGGGGGGAGGGGGGACATCGTGGACCGGTAGATTCAGGGTTGGGGCTCGGAACGTCTTGGCCTCCTATCAGATCCTTGCCCAAGCCTGCAGGTCTTCGTGATAGAGAAGCGGCTGCTCGGTCCCCGGAAGCTTCTCACAGCATCCTGGGTTCCAATTTGAAGTGCTGGCCCAGATGAGCTTCTTTCTGTCGTGGTGACCGTAGCGTATGAAACCCAATGCCCTCAACCCTGAATTGTGCAGCAAAGCCGTCCACGGCGGCTTCGGTATCCTGAAGCGTGAAAGGCGAAGTTCGCGGCCGCGTGAGCCAGTGAAAGGTTCATGCCTGGAGCTTGAAGATCATCTGTGTGTCCTCTGGCACACACACACACAAGCCAGTGCAAGGGCTAACAGGAGCTTGTACAAGTGGCCGTCCTTCCTGAGTCAGAGCAGGCCAGTGCATCATTGTGGCCCGAGGAGCAGCATACGACTGACTCAGACAGCTTGTGTTGTAGAGAAATTCCAAGCAGGATGACACAGGCTCTTCCCCAGGAGAAGGCACCGCTCTCCCCTTCTCGCTTGTCAAGGCAGTCGAGCTCCACAATGAGGATCCGTGAGAACCTGGGCCGGTCTAGCCTGGAAGAGTTAATTTTTGCTGCTTGGTGCATGGCCCAAACATCTCACCTCTGCTGCTACATGGTAGCGTTCCTTCTCTTTGTGACTGTTCGTGTTCATCAGGAAAGCTGCGACCATTCGCAAAAGCTTTCAGCGACCGAAGTTCTGGGTGACAGGCTTCGGCTGGTGCTTGGCTGCATGTGCGGGTGCCGCCAACACGATTGCTTTCAAGTGCTGGATGCTGTATGCATCCCATGTGACGGGCAGCACATCCAACATGGCATTCCGACTGGAGGGCTACCAACAAGGTGAGTACGGCTCCGAGTCTCTGACAGAAGCCTGTTCTCTGGTGTTTTCGTTTCTGGCCGGGGCGTACGCATGCGGCCTCCTCATCGACAAAAACCAGGTGCACTTCATGGGCAAGGCATTTTATGGCTTAGCTCTGGTCCTCAACTCTGCGCTCTTGATCACCGCAGCATTTGTTCCTGGTCGCCTGGTGCCGGCATGCTTTGTGTCTGCGGCCTGCGGTCTGCAGAATGCCATGTGCACCTCGCATTTCGGTGCAATCATCCGCACGACACACGTCACTGGGACGGTCACGGACATCGGCTCCACAATGGGCCGCATCAGCATGATCTTTCTCCGGAAAGCTTGTCGCTGTGCACCCCTGAACGACATCGACCGCGCTGAGATCGGAGTAGATGCGCGGAAGTTGGCGGTGCTGGCAGGCTTGTGGTCCTTCTACCTGATTGGAGGCCTTATTGGAATCTACATGGAGAATGTGATTCCGGGTCCCCGTGCTCTTCTCTTGCCCGCCTTTGTCACTGGCAGTGTTGGCCTCTTCTACATGGCTTGCCGCCGGCTACTCAAGAACTACATTAAGAAGTTTTATTAGTTTAGGTTAAGAGATAGCCTTTTTCTCTATGGGATGGCTTGGCTCATCGTCTCCGATTAAATACCCAGGCTACTCAAGAACTACATTAAGAAGCTGGAGCAGGATCGCTTCACTGCAGATCTGCAGGAAGCTCAGCAGGCCTTGGCCCATATGGGCTCCCGCCTCCACGACTTGGAGGCTGGCGAGGACAAGCTGGTCTCGTCCTCAGACTCCTTGACATCTCCACGCGTACAGTGAACTTGCAGAGACACAGACAGCCAAGAAGTGCTTGTTGTGCCGCGGGTGTCCTCAGGTAGTGGAGTTGGATGCAGACATGGGTCACATGATAGAGGCGTTGCATGAAGTCGAGGCTGGTTTCTTGCACATTGTGGCCCCGTCTAGGTTCTGGGGATGTTGTGTGCTTCCAGCATGGCCGGTTGAGCAGCAGAGTTGTTTTGCAGCAGAGAACGGAATCGTGTAATTCAGAAGGCATGGCCAGGTGACCATGGGCCGAAAGTAAGGCAATGTCAACTCACTGTCTTCAAATTTGCGCGTGCTAGGCCGACTTCGACAACGTTTACGGAGAGTCTGGTCGCGAGCTCGCAAGACAGGCATGTGGGAAATCCTGCATTCATCTCGTGAAATGGCAACTCTGACTCTGGCAAGTGGGAAGACGATTTGAGCAATTCACGGTCTTGTCCCTAGAGAGAAGCAAGAATGCAACGCCTTCAACGTAGAGGACTCCGGCAAGAACGCAGGGTGGAACCCTGATCCGTCGCCATCAGGGCTGCATAATTCTGCTCGTGCATTCATTGCACTCACACTTTCTAATGAATGTCGTGCAATAGCTTTCATGCAGACCTAGGATGCATACCAGCAGGAACTGGTAGGGAACATCTGGCCTGGGTGAAAGATATGTGTCAAGCTTGGGAAGCCGATGTGCATGTTCAGACCAGCAGATCTTCATACTATACCGTACTATACTATGCTATAATATATACTATACTATAACACACTATAACATACTATATTATAATGTTAAAATAATACGACTGCTCTCTGACTGCCAGGCAAGCAAGTGCAGCAGGGCCACCAGTACAGCAACTTCTGGCGTTTGACTTCTGTGAGAAGGCTGCGTCTGGAAAGTTCATGTGAAAGTGTCCGAAAATTAGGGGTACCTTATTTGGGGGTCTCTAAAATAAGGATCCTACTATTTAGCGTGCTATATCAGGGTCCCTCATTTTCGGAAACTCCCACGTGATCTTGAAACTTGGAGGACGCCCCGGGTTAGTGTGAGACTCTGAGATGTGCGGAGGACGCAGCTGGAAATCGCACAAGCAGGCGCTGACGCATAGATTGGCGCCCGACAGTATAGCCGCTGACGACATCTTCCCAGTTTAACCAATTCAGATGCGCCACTCGTAGCAAAGTGCGCTGTTATGCGCTGTTGCAAAATACCCTGGAGAGTACCTGAATTCAAAATGCCGTATAGATGGGCAGTGCTTGTGGCATTACACGCCTGCCTTCTGAAGCGATCAGTCGGGCTAAAGCAGACGTGTTCGCACTCAGTGCATGACGTTTTTGTTGGGGCATGGCAGGGCAACACATGGTTTGCTTGCTGGAGTCTTTCTGGCCAAGTGTCAGCACCCCCGCGATCTTCACATTCTGTGAGGCTCAGACTCATCCTGACTGCAGGCATGTGGACGGGACAAAAGCAGAGCCGAACCGAGTGGTTTGAAGGTTTATACGGGTGAGAACTTATGATGCCTGAATCGATGGACTGCAGCGTGGTACATCGCGGCTTTCCATGCCACCTTCCGGGTTTCCGTCGTCCCTGCATCTATCCGAGCAGCTTGCGCTGCCGAGATGATCCCTTAGCTTACTATAGGCCATTATGCTCAATTTAAGACTCCCTGCATGTGCGCCTGTCCGAGATGACTGGTACTACCTGTTACTACCTCAGCGTGCTTCGATTCATCCAAGCCTGCCGAGGCCCTCTGTTCCAGAAGCCATCGCTCGACACAGAGTTTGGCGTGCGCGAAAAAGCTTGGATGCACAGACACAGGACAGGGCAGAGTGACCCTTGGATCTCACCCTCAAATCTCACAGCTCAGTGTCAGCTTTCCAGCTTTTGAAACGTTGGCCTGCTGTTTCGGCTCAGATCAAGTCAGAAGCTCCTGGCACTCGAGTTCTGGACTGGCAAAGGATTTCAAGTTTGGGCACAGCTCAAGGCATCCACGAGTATATGACATCGGACTAGTCACTAGTCGCCTGACACTCCGGGACTCCGAGAGCCTTGCGTCAAGCAAGTCGGGAGCATCTCCAACTGCGTTGGAGCTTGGGCTCATCCACGCCTGGCGTAAGCCAGCATCAGGCTCGGCTGGGTGCGCCGAATCGTCACACGAGCGAGTCTCGACCCCCATGTCATGTGGTTGACCTCGGGCAGGTTCGAACAGATTGTTGTTGTGGCTGCCGGGGGCAAAGCCACGTCTGGTCTTGAAGTGTCCCCGCTGCGCTAGGCCTAGCTGACTGGGTTTTGGATCCTGAGGCTTGAACGAGCACGAATATGGCTCTGGCAGCTGACAGTCCAGCAAGTGGTCTGAAAAAGGCAGGGCTTACATCTTGATGAGAGACACGAAGTGCAAGCGCACATGACTCAGAAAACGAACACCATGTTGCAGATGGCCGAGTAATTAAACATGCAGTATGTGGTCATGGAAATTGAACTCCAGAACCGAGAGTGATCTTTGCCCTGTTTGTTCTCTGCAGGCTATGCCTGCGTTGAGTGGTGAATGCTTGAAGGACATTTCGAGCTTGGGGAAGATTTGGCAGACCCCAGCTGCCCTCACGTTTTCAAGCTGTTAATTTTGCCCTCGAGCAGGAGACTGGCCCCAACGGGTGGCGTAAGCCGGCAGTGAAAGAAGATGGGAACAGGGCTTAGATGTCTGTTCTTGTGTACGACGCAGCGCTTCAGTCTCTATCTTGTACCCTCAGCAGGTCAGTGAGCAACAGCAGCAGCAGCACGACTACGGGCTGCGAGCCCTCAGTTTGCGAAGAGAGCGAGGCAGGCTCCGTGTCGTTAGCAAGAGGAGGGTGCTAGTCTTGTCCGTTTTGACGCATCTACTTGTCAGACAGGCGACAAAGGTGGCCCGGGATGGCAGCGGCAGCAGTTCGGGATCACGCACAGAGACGGTGAAGGCATTTGAGAGAGATGACATCCTGCCCATGTGTATAAGTTTCTAGGGTGTGTAGAAGAAACTCCAGCACGGGAGCATATCTTCTCTCTAATGCTTTTCGACCTTAGCCCCTGTCCGCTCCAGCTTTACCGCGGCCAGGCCTATGCCCCGTCAATTTGGTTGCGCAGAATGCATCATCTTACAGTGCTTCGCGGATAAGCCTCAGTGTTGTTTGTATCATCACCAAAGCGAGTGCAGGGAGGGGGGTGCGAGCAGGACACCGGGATGGGTGGCATGCGAGGCTCGTTTGTCGATTAGGCTTGACCGTGCCCTAGGGATTGACGCCGGGGGCCCCCACCTACAGTCTTCTACTTCCATAGGAAGATGGCGACTTCAAAGCGAACTGCAAAAGATCAAGCATAAGACAGGACAATGCAGGGTAGCACGGGCCGGCGTGGAAGTAGCTGCAGTGGTGGCATTAATCAGTTCCTCCTCTAGCCACAGCAGCATGGTCAGAGCAAAGTGTCACGCAAAGTGGTAAGTCAGGCTTGGCCAGCTCCCTGCATCCCGAGCTTTGGAGAAAGCTGACCTGATGAAAGTTGCCTCGATCGTACGCGCGCTTTCGTACACGAGCGATAACGCAGAGCGGAGCCTCCACTGCCCGACGAGAGCAAGATGGGACCCGAACTTTTTTTTGCATGAGACTTTCGTTGAGCCGACGTGCTTTGACCGACCTCACCTCTCGCAGCGTGTGAAGGCCTAGCCAGAGTCCCATAGATGCTGCGAGAGTTCTTGTCGCTTCAGAGAGGCTTACAAGGAGTCGACGCAAGACGAGAGCAGCAGCTCGGCCTCGCGAAGCGAGCAAGCGCAGGACGAGATGCTGCGACCGAATTCTCTCAAAGAAAGGCTCTCTCATGACTGGGCTCCGCTCGTCGCCAGGATGTGCAGGATGGTGATCCTCCGAAACAGTTGAACTCTCTGAAGACAGCCTGAGGCCCAGTCCAGGTGCCTCAAGGTGCAGAAGGACAAGCTTCTCCTTTGACGATGCTGAAATGCCCCGACCCGAGGCCGGACCGATGGAGTCCGTTGGCAGCCAGATCCCAAGATCACGCGTTCGACGTTGGCTTAGGGTCCTTAAGCCGGTCCAGCTTTCACTGAATCAAGCTTGCCTGCGCTGAGAGATGCTAAGGTGTTGGACACCCGAACAACTGCAAGGCACTGGGTCGTGATGCGTTATTGGCCCGAGTGAGCTCAAGTCATCATCTCATGATCGCGATCTTCGAAGCATGCAGCAGCCTGTTTGGATGTGCCAGCGCCACTCGCATCGGTCTTTGGTTGTGCAACTTTTGCTCAAGCTGTAGCCTGTCAAGGGCCAAGCAACATGGATCAGAAAAGCGTACAGTTTGGATGAGCGCACGAAGCTTGCAGCATTGTAGTCAGTTGAGAAACATGCAAGCATCATAATCTCAAGTCAGGCAGCTGCCTTCTCTTGCAACCTGAAGAGCTGTGAGGAGCCTTCCAGCCATTCCACACTCGGCGACACCGAGCAAGTGCATCTGGCCGCAGATGCACGGTTGAACCCGAACTGTCAAAGGAACCGAGCAGCCTCCACTGAACACAGCAAAGAAGTATTCTGCTTCTGTACCTGTGGCGATGTAGGCCGCCGCCGCTCGGGAGGCGAGAGCAAAGCCCATAGGAAAGAAGACTCCGCCGGTCTTCCTTTGCTCGCGTCTGCAGCACAGGGAGTTTTCAATGACGGCCCGGCAGCCCCTTACTAAGAGCTTCACTGCAGGTGTGCTGGGGTAAAAGCCGAATAATCGCGGCAGAGTGAACAATTGCCTTGGTGCCGAAGTTGATTGTAAGGTCGTCGTATCTCCCGCCGTCTGCAGCCTCCCAGACAATGGGTCCACGCCAGTGAGCAGAGGGTGTGGCAGGGAGCAAGGCCTTGTGAAGCATGTCAGGTGCAGCGCGAGTCGCTGGTGCTGCCACTGCACTGGTGGGACGGGCTGTGGTTTCTTGCATTGCTGGATGGGCCCGATGCATGAGCTTGACTTTCCTTGCCAGCGCCTCCTCGAGTGCAATCCGGACTCGCTGTTGTCTCGTCCGCTTGGAGGCTTTGGGGGTTTGCAAGGAGGAAGCACTCACTGTGGAGTCTCAGCACAGCTTGGGTCCAGGCCGAGTCTCAGCCGCAAAGCTGGCGAGGATGCAGTACCAAGAACGCTTGGAAGCGAAGGCACAAGTGGGGAGAAAAATGCCCACTAGCACAGAGGGCTCGTCATCCTGCCTCACTTGTGAAGGCTGGGGACGCCCACGGCGATCTGCTCGACTTTGCCGGGAACTTACTCTTTTCTGCAATGGAGTGCCCCCATTTTGGGCCCCTCAAGGAGGATGGCTCGGCGGGTTCCGAGCCCGCAACATCTTCACAGGTTCCGGTCTCGAGGGAAGGGCACCATGGAGGTGTTCAATGCCTTTTGAATATCGTTTTGCGCGGAAGGCACCAGCTCCATCCCGAAACGAGACGCTGCCAGCAACTTGTCCAGATATTTGGCAGCGAAGGGGGCGGTTATCATAGATCAGAAGTCTCGAATCGCTTCAAAAGCAACTTCGTTGCAGTTGGCTTTGCAGACCTCTCCAGCATGTAGCTCGCTGGCGCATTTGAGAAAGCCTCAGGGCTTCGTACCGGAGACGCTCTGGGCGGGTGACACAGTGCTTGCACGGTGCGCTCGGGCTGAGCGCCAAGAGAGAGACTCGGAGCATCGCAGTTGTTGCACAGATTTCGGCAGGTACGGCCCAAACGGGCGGTTTTTCCGAGCACGCGTCGCCAGGGCCCTCGGCCAGGAGTGGAGTGCTGGAGTGTGCGTGTTTTCACATGTTATCACATTTTTGACAAAATTGATGTTTTTTAGGTCCGCATCTACAGCAGCCGTGGCAGTTCTTTGGCGGATGTCGAGTGGCTGAGAACGCAGGCAGGAGGGGGAGAGACCAGGGAAGCAAGGGCAACATCGCAACCAAGCGCTGGTGGCCCAGGACAGTCGAAGCGGTGACGAATTCCTGGGTCCCTTGGTGCAGCAGAAAGCAGTTGACTTCCCATGTGCCCTAGCCAAGCTCCGCTCCGCATCTTCTTTCCTTCGCATCAGGCCCCTTGCAGGATGAGCTCCTGAATCGGAACGGCTTGCAGGCCCACGGCAATGTGCAAGCTGCGAAGCTGCCTCCGCATGTGCCTGCTGCAAGAGGTGGGTACCGAAGTGCGAGCGCTTGCGGCAAGCTCCGGGTCGGACTTTGCCCCAGGAAGAGAGCAGGCTGTTCCTAAGAGAGCTGCAGGATCCCAAGCTAGCTGTCTTTGGATGCAAGGCCCGAAGTTCCGCAGCGGCCGTCGTGCCGGGAGCTCGAGCTCTTGCTACAAGAGGAGTAGTTTGCTTCTTGTTGGTGTCTGAGGCAGGTGTTAACAGAGGGCTGCAGCGATCTCTGTGTGTGTGGAGGCCTGGTCCCGGTCCCACGGCGGCTCCCGCCAAAGAGGCCTCCTTCGGGTCAGGAGTCTTGCGGGGGGCTGGCCCGGTTTGCTGGAAGTAGACCTCCGAGATGTGCTGTGGCTCCTCAGGCGCCAGCTGCGGCCATGCCGGATCTGCTGGACTTCTCTCCCCTCGGCGAGGTTTGGCGATAGTTGACGGGGATGCTGCAGACGGTTTTGAACTCCAGCTGTGGCTTCCCTTGAGGCGGCTCCTTCTGGTGCAGACCTCCTGGCTGCAGGCTCGCCGTGAGTGCAGAGACGGCTTTGTAATGTGTACAAGGGCAGCGGGAGCCGCTGCTGCAACCATGAAGCATCTTCGATTGGATTGTCCTCTGGAGAAGAGTTCTATCTGCTCTCATGACTTTGCCGCTTCAGCTGGTCACTGTAGCCGTTTGCAGCAAAGCTCTAGGCCTCTAGGCTTTGCTACGGCGCAGGTGATCCCACTCCTGGCCTGCCAAGACTGGATTTCTCAGGTGGGCACGCATGCGTCTCCATGAGAGCAGCGAAAACAACGCGAAATGCAATCCTTTGCAGATGATCCTGACAGGTGCGAGGCCCGTGGAGGCACAGAGGCAAAGCTGCAAGAAGCTCTACAATGTAATGACCGTGACAACACTGTAAAGAACAAGAACTCCAATAGTTGGGAAAGTGGTGTTTGCCGCTGCGCGCTGTGCCCTGCTTGTCTTACGCCCCAAAAGCCCCCGTCGGAGGCCGCCATTGCTGAGTGGTGGCTATGGCAACGTCCCAGTGCAGGCTCAGCTTAAGGGCTTCATGGTTCCGATTTCACAGTCCGCTGAAAGCCCGACCCAAACACTACAGACACTGAAGGCAAACCCCAGCAGTCTCAATCCTGCAAAAGCCCAAAGTAGCACTCGAGTCCCTCAAAACGTGACTCTAAACGCCCTAACCCACAGCCTTATCCACAAGCCCGACACCCGAAAACCCCGAAGTCCCACTAACAGCAATCTCCAAAGCTCTCAGCACTTCTTGAATCCAAAGAGCCGCAAACCTTAAGAGCTCCAAAATCCTGAAAACCTCCAGTTAAGACTGTTTCACCAAAAACAACCAGCCCCAAATCTTAATGAAAACATACGCAACAGGTAACCTTCAACACTTGGAGCTACGAGCATCATGACAAATAGCTTATGACAAGGTGCTTGCGTTGTTTTTGTATCATTGCTACCGTTGCAGCAGTCAAAACCTCCGATGTTTATGAGGCACCTGCCACAAAGCCGCAGGCGGGCCTAATGGGACTGAAACCGCAGGGTGAGACGTAGGCTTCGGCCTTGTTGATGTTCAGGTCCAAGCAATCCTTTTTTCCGACGGGTGACGAGCTTGCGAGATATTCGTCTGAACACTTTCTGAAAGGCAGCTTTTGCTCGAGGTTGCTTTGGGTTGCTTCTTCTGGCTTTAGGCTTGAGCATTTAGCCTGCCCGCTTCGCGGTTTTGCAGTTATCAGCCTTTGGCTAGTAGGATGGTTTTGATGGAAGTACGTGTCCACATGTGCGGACACGGTCTTTTGAATGTATCGATGCATCTTTGGCTACTTTCTGTTGGGCTTTTGTGTTGAGTGCAGGCTGAGGCGAAGGCATGTTAGTATGATCTACAGTTGTAAACTTACCGACTTTGGCGTTCGGTGCATAGCAAGCTTGGCGACAGGAAAGTTTCGACTTTGTCTCGGACCTGTTCCTGCAGGCACTTCGCATACACTCCACATGGCAGTGTCGGAACGGCTCGTCAGCAAGCATGTGCAGGAGTTTGCATGCTCGTTTGCTTTTACAGACCTGGTCGTTTGGATTCGCAGAATCCGTGCGTACAGACTGCTAACAGTCCTCCTGCGCCACAGAGGAGCGTCAGCAACACACGTGGCAGAGTTTCTTCGAGATTTGCTGTTGCGCTTCTGAGCTGGAGGTATCGGATGCGCAGCCGCCTGTGCAGCAGACGGATCGCTGAGCCCCCGTGGATGCGTGCAGTCAAATGCTAGGAGTGTGGGCAGGTTTTGCGTGTGCAGATGTCGTGGCTTTCGGCAAAAGCAGCGGTAAACAGAATTCAAAGGAGATGTGGGATTCCGAATCGGTGGATTGGGTGTGTGCACAGCGACTCACGCCTACCTGAGAACTGCGCGCGAGTGGAAGGCTTTTTTGGCTGATTGTGTGCTCTTTTGCCTGGGTGTCGAAGACCCCACGACATCAACAAACATGAGATAGATGTGCAGTCTTAGGCTGCACCCATTGGTGACATCCTCACGTTTGCGGTGGCATCTTGAGCCAGCGAGTCTTCGACAAATCTGCAAGTGCCAACGCCAACTTCGGAGCATCTGTGCATCCCCAGTGACTCAGTGCACATGGTTTCTGGACAGTTAGGGGGCTTGTCAATTCCGCCTTCGACTTGTTGATGTACCATCCCACCCCAGTTCTCCTAGAAAAGCGAGCTCCTGAACTCTACTTCCACCGCACTTCTGTCTGTGTTGTGATTCCCCCCCGTCCGTCCCTCCGTGTCCGCGCCAGCCCTGCGCCTTCTACTGCTTTTCCCTGTGTGGCTGCCGCATGGATCGCGAGCCTTGGCCTCAGAGTACGAGAACGAGAGGAGAGCGATGCCTGCAACCACGAAGCGATGGATTTCGAGTCAGTTAGGGTCGGAAGCATCGTCTAGTGCTGAGTTGCGCCTACTGCCACCTCTTCCACCAGTCCCGTTTGAAGCAGCGCCGGGAGGACGGCTGCAGATTCAAATGCAGCTTGTCGTGTTTGTTGGCATTGTTGAGTATTCCGGGTTGTTTATTGATGCGTGACGATCTTGCGCATCTCCCAAGAGAGCTAGCTGCCGTCAGAGTGAGACATGCATGCAATGAGGCCCAAGTGACGTGCGTTTATTCAGTTTACTCTTTGGTCGGGGCCGTAGCAGACCTTCGACCCTTCCCACAGAGGCCATGTGGTCTATGTGCTTAGATGGTGTGAGGTTCACTTGTTTGCATTGCTCAGGGTTTGCATGCATAGGCGTATATGTGCATACTTACACAGGTGACGGTCATTGATGATGACCGTGAGAATCACAGCAGTACTGCTTTCTGTTATCTCCACAGATACGATGTTAGGTGCTACTACAAGACGTTGCTGTCTTCGTGCGAACTAGCTGTTTCATTGCCTGCAATGGCCCTCCCATCCGAACAGAGACAGGGCGAGGACCTCAGTGGCCAGTGAAGTTTTAGGCAGCATGTTCTTGTTGTCCTTCTGCTCTTGTCGATGGCGATTAGGTCATGAGTCATATCATCACATACGGTACCTCTGCCGTCATACACATCGTCAGGATCACCATCATCACCATCATCACCATCATCACCATCATCACCATCATCACCATCATCACCATCATCACCGTCATCACCGTCATCACCGTCATCACCATCATCATCATCATCACCATCACCATCCAATCATCATCGTCATCATCATCATCACCACCAGCATCACCACCAGCATCAGAATTAGCATCAACATCAGCATGACCGTCACCATCGCCAGCATCGCCACCGGCACCACCGGCACCACCAGCACCACCAGCACCACCAGAACCACCAGCACCACCAGCACCACAAGCACCAGCACCACCAGCACCACCAGCACCACCAGCACCACCAGCACCACCAGCACCACCAGCACCGCCAGCACCGCCATCACCGCCAGCACCGCCAGCACCGCCAGCACCGCCAGCACCGCCAGCACAGCCAGCACCACCATCACCACCATCGCCACCATCGCCACCATCGCCACCGTCACCATCATTATCACCGTCACCATCACTGCTAGCATCCCATCCCACATCATAGCAGAGTTTGATTTCAATCACTCGTGTCTGGTTTGAAGCGAGTGAGGCTATCCGTCACCGGTCGCCACTGCCCCGGACATCAGCAAAGAGGGCAGGTCAAGAGCAAAGCAGCAGGTCTTATCGCAACGAGCAGGCCATCGGATTTCAAGTCTTGGGGCTGGCGTGGCGGATGACTGGATCGATTTGCCCACTTGCGCATCTGCACAAGTGCACTTGTGAGTAGAGTCGAGGCACGGCGTGCAGATGGTGCCGGCATCCCAACTGCTGTGTGCTGTGAACATGTCTCGAGTCTGCTGCAGCCCCTTCAATATCTGCATAGCAGCAACTGTCCGCAGGAGCCATGTGATGCCGATCTGCACTCGTGCCGTCTTGAGTTGTTGTGTCAGCTGAGGATGTGAGCAGCTCTCCTGCACAGCGACAGACTTTTGCGGTGCGAGCCCAAGTTGTCAACCTCGATACTGCCCTTGCATAATTGGAGAGGCACCTGCACTGCACCGTCTGGGCCTTCGCTGGTCAACCCGCAGACACAGCCGCCCGAGATCAGGGTCTACTATGTAGCCGCCCAGGTGTCACCACGACCCGCTTCAGGATCCAGCTCGGGGAGGACTTTCTGTGGCTTAGGAAGCTCTGCTACGGTGCAAGCTGAACCATCCGAGCTCCGAATGCCTTCGCTGGTGCAAGGAAGGCTGGGTCGTCCAGCGCCCCCTCGGCTTCTCGGTTGATGGTGAGCCCCGTGCAATGCAGACCCTGAGCAAGCCGGGAAGGGTTGAAGTTTGAAGCTGGAGCAAGTTGCCAGATGGCCAGACACGAAGTTAGGCTCCTGACCTGAGGTTGTTCCAAGATAGCACTGTCAGGCCGTATCGTCAAAAGACGGTTGAATGCGCCTGACCGAGCATTCCGAGGCAAGATCCTCCACACCAATCGTGGCCGAAGACGACTCGGAAACAAGGCACGGATGGAATTTTGCTTGCCGGCAAGCACCGGTAAGTAGAGACAGAATGCCGGCTGGAATTTGCTGAGTCTGAGCGCTTCACTGCCTGTTTCTACCTTCCCTCCAAGCGTGAGGCAGTCGACGGCAGCTTCCACCAATGAGGCAACAGAAGTCGCAGCCTCAGGGTCCCAGATGGTCCCAGGGTCCCAGGGCTCCTATGCTCGGGGTTTGACATTGGAGGCCTGGGCGGAGCCGCGCGGGGCCGCCGCAGCACCGCCACCACCGGGCGGTGCGGCTCCCACCCGGCAATGGCAGGAGGCGACTTTGGGGTTGGAGACACCTTCCTCCACAGTTCGGATTGGAAGGGCCTGTGCTGTGAGGGTACTTGCCTCTCCGTTGCAAGGCGATGGACAGCCTGCAGCGCGAGTATGCAGAGGTGGGCTTGAACCAGCCCTACCAGCCTGTTCATTCAAAGCTGCACCTCCAAATCGTCGAAGCAGGCGCTGAAGAGCATTGACTTTCGGGTGAACCAGCGGATGACGTCCTTGCGATCGCAGTTGGAGTGTGCTGCCCCCAGCGAGTTTCTCGTCGATCCGATGCTCGGAGTGCCAATGCCAATGTCCTGGTATTCTTCCGAGGTTCCAAGCAGCATGAGCTGCCTCCAAGCTATCCCCCTTCTGATGTGCAGCCCTGAAGATCGTGCAAGATGCAACCTTTTTACCCATGCACCTGTTACAACGACGTCAAAAGGCAGCTCAAATTTCCTGCAGAGGTGTCTAGAGGCGAGACGGATGCGGAGATGGTCGAGACGGCATCTTGGCCGACATCTGCAGCACTCGCGAGAAAGTCCTCAGCCTTGCTGGTGCTACGGAGGATCCCGAGCTCATCAGCCCCTGAGCTTGAGCTTGAGCGTCGTAGAGCCCACTTTCACGGCCCGCTTTTGGTCGGCGAGGCCTTCGGCGGCCGAGTTTCACTTAAATTCATGGAGCATCGGGCTTCAACTGGGGCTGTAGCAACTTGTCATTGACTCCCATGCAGAGAGGCTGTGCCCCGAAGGGGTACGGAGCCAGATGCTCGCGATTGTTCTGTCGTGCTTTCCAACAGGGAAGGCAGATCTCGACATGTAGTTCGGTCTGATGTGTCGTGTACCTTCTCGCGAGCCGTTGCACAGGGGACAGGGCTTGGTCCCTGTTGGCTCTGGATTGATCCACCGTTGCGCTCGCGGTTGTCAGGGACAAGCTTCCCAGTTGAAAGCTTGCAGTGCTTTCACCTCTGCCTGGATATGCTTAGTCTGCTTAGTCATTAGTCACTCGAGGCCCGGATGCCAACGGCCCAAGCTTCATAGATCCCATTTCACGCGCGCGATACCGTTCCCTTGCAACAGCGGATTGCGCGATGCCATGCTGCAGGATTGGAAGCGCGCACAGCGCCAGAGGCGCAGCAGGCAAATGCCCAAGACGTCCGTCGCCCAGCGAGTGGGAGAATCTCGATACGGAAACCTTCTGCAGCCTGCCCTGAACTGCGTGTGAGCTGTTTTGCAGCAGTGCTTTAAACAAAACAAGTTTGCCCAAATGCTGGCAGGAGCGAACCTGCAGCGCTGTCGGCCGCTGCCGTACAGCGGCCAGGACCTGCAAAGTGCAATTAGCATTGCGTCCGATGTCCTTTGTACAATGCTGACAGCACGAGCCTCGCTGTTGTCCGCGCCGCGTGAATTCTCTAGTGGTTGGTCGTCGTCGTCGTCGTCAGAGCGGCTGTTGTTGCAGCTGTGGCGTTTGCGGCAGTTCGATTGTTTTGGTTGTTTTCTGCTACTCCTATCCTTCTGTCAGCACTGTTGCCGACGCTGATGCTGCTCCGCTTGCTGGTACGGCTGATGCTGCAAGTGTTGTTGCTGCTAAAGATACCGCCGTCGCAGGAGTGGTACATCGAGACGTGGACGGATCACTTCCAAATGGCTTCGGTGAGGCCGTGTCAGTGAGAGCAACGCCGATTCGAGAAGTGGCAACAGCAGGTTGTTCTGTTCTTGTGGCCCTGCAGACCGCCAGGCACAACCGAGTTTCAATGCGATGGCGCCGTCCCGATCTTAAGAATAAAGAAAGCTAGACATGCACCACCCGTCAGCTTGGAGGGTGCCATGTGCAGGTAACTGCAGAAGCTAATGGGAGAGCAGTGCGTGCCTTTTTGTGCTCGGCCTTGAACTGGATGCGCTCAGGCCGCCACATCCACCACAAGGTTTGTCCCCTCGAACCCTCACCAGAGCTGCTAAGTCTTGGGAAGACTTGGAGTGCCGTGCATGACTGGCTTAGCTGTTGTCACAGACATCGCTCGGGCTCTCAAGTATTTTCTAACCTTGAGACATTTCATGGTCAACAAGGCTAGAGATCACAGCACTAGCCGCATTAACGATGTCTTATATGGTTGCCATTGTCATGAGTCATCGGGATACTCCTAATGGTTCTAATGATAAGGTGAAAATAAACAAAGATATAGTCAGAACATAAGAGCCGTAGATAAGAGGAAGAGTGACCACACCACCACCACCACCACCACCACCCCCGCCACCACCACCACCACCACCACCACCACCACCACCACCACCACCACCACCACCACCACCACCACCACCACCACCACCACCACCACCACCACCACCACCACAGCCACCACCACCACCACCACCACCGCTGCAGCCACCGCCGCCACCATCAATGCCCCTTGTGTGGATCCTGGTGCCGCTGCTACTGCTGCTACTGCTACTGCTCCTGTTCCTGAATCAGCAGCTGCTGTTGAGTTCGTAAGTTTGCATGATGGTTTGAGGCTCATCTGAGTGGACAAGATGCCTTTTGTCGATCGAGAGGGACCGCCATCTACCGCAGACTGTGGTTGCTGAGACCTATCCGTTCTTCGCGCTGTTGACTGTGGTCATTTCGCTATTCTTCGTTGCATGATCACATTGATGATGTTCATTGTGATGGTGAGGTTGACGGCGCTGAACTCCCCCCGAGCCCAAACCTGTCTTAAAACAGCTCTCACGAGCGTCGTGTTACCGTGTTGCTTCCTCCGGCATTCGGCAATCGGCCGGCTGCTCGCCAAAGGCCGGGGTGTCTGGTTTTCTATGTAGATGATGGTTCCAGGTCCTTGCAGCGTGTGGGTCTTGCGGGTTTCTTCTGTGTAGTGAGGCTGTCCTCAGCACAGCTGTTGTGACTGGAAGTGTAGGTCTGAGAGTGTGGACTCGTCTCCTAAGTCCAACTGCGATGGCATGCCGTTAGTGAGGTGAGGTCTGGGATGCTATGGGCTGTGGTCCACAGTGATCCAGTGATTCGCATGCCGGTGCCCGTGGGGTCCTCTCAGGCTCCAGCGTTTGAGCTGGCTTAAATATTTGTCAGAACAAGCATAGTGTTCTAAGATGTTCTATGTATGATTTTCAGAATTGCAAGACATAGACCGACAGAGCAGCAGACCAGTCCTCAGTTTTTCCTTTCCGAGTCTCGTTCCCCCGACCCCCCAGCAAGGCGGGAAGCTTACACAAACCATCTTAGACCAAGCCTCCAGCACGAGTCCATCCTCTACCCCTCGAGCCAGTCGCATTCCGCACAACTTCCTGGTAGCTGCCTGCCAACGTCATGCTTCTAATGTAGCTGGCCCGGCGGGGGCGATTGACGAGTGACTGTGCTGCAACAATATGCGGTATGGGGTGCAGGGTCGGCAGCGGCCTTGTCTGCGTGTTCCCTTGACAGCTTCGAAAGCTCACACGTCGGCCATGTTCTCTTTCCGCTTCTGTGGGCGGAAAGCCTGGCGATGCCTTTATAACTAAGGTTCAAAGTTCAGGTTCGCTACAGGGTTGGATTCAGGCTTCTCCAATGGAGGCCGCGAGCAGCTCGCCTGACGAACCTCAACAGGCATCGGTTGGTGGGGATCTGATGAAAGCAAAAGCCTGCCGGCCTGCGGCATGCCAGTAAACACTTGCTCGACTTTGCAGGAGGAAAGGCCTCCAAAGCCAAATCTCTGCAGGCGAGAGCCTAAGTTAGATGCGCTGCGTCTGGACCGTAGCTCAGGCTCTTTTCGGGAAAGGTCTTAGCAGACTGCGCTGACACAGGCTGCTCCTGAAGCAGCTGGAGGACAAGTTTCTGGCCATTGGCCGTCGTCCAGACAAATCGAGGCCCGTGTTGCAGGTAAAAGGCGTGGATGGACTGCTAGAATCTAGTTGTAATACGAGTACAAGTATCAATATCAAAGTTCATATTCATACACTATTGATATTAGTCTCAGTGTCAATAAGAGTAATGATATGCTTTGAATGCATTTATCTATATATGTTAGACACATGCGTATACACACAAATGAATGTGTATATATACACACACATGACTGTACATATATACACTTGTGTGTACCCACATATGTTTATGCACATTAGTATAGTATATACATAAGTTGGTTACGTACTATTTCCGTTTTATAAAGGTGTTTTCGCGTACATATCACACATTTTGTATACATACATACATATATATATATATATATTTGTGTATATCTGTATATATATATATATGTATGTATGTATATATATATATATATGTATACATACGTACATACACACATATACATACACACATATACATTCATACATATACATACATGCATGCATACATACATACATACATACATACATACGTATATACATACGTATATACATAAACATAAATACAATGTGAGTTCTACATCATATGTTACATGTTGGGAGTTCAGTTGCCAGAACGAGGCCGTAGTCGCTGTAACTTGCACGTGCTGGGCAGCAGATTGTTAACTTCTCGCTTTTCGCGAGGACCGATAGGTCTGAGCATCAGGAAGATGTCATAGCCTCAGTTCCGGCTGTGCCTGTAGGGATCGAATAGAGCTGCTAGGAGCAGGAATTGGGAGCTGCTTTTGTCTCGAGACTGCTACTGCAAGCACCCGCGGTTGTAAAAGCCCCTGTCAGAGGCCAATCAGCTCGTGGAGGCCGAGTACAGGCCATGGCAGCTACAGTAGTCGCAAGTTCTCTCCGAGATTCGCTCGGAACATCACTTCTTTCGCATCTCCGACGTATGATATCTGAACCCATTCCCATCTTTTGCATCTGCCCGCTTCTCTGTTGAGCTAAAAGTCTGTCTTCCCGCCGGTGGCTGTATTCCTACCTTTGTCGATCTCTAGCTCAGTCCGGGCAGAATCATATCTCAACATATCTACACATCTATCTGTCTTTGTCCGCCTGTCTGCCCTGCCGCCTGTCATGTGTCTGTTTACCCGAACTTGCGGATGTGTCTGTCGGTTTTCATGTCTTCATGCCTGCAAGCACGTCCACTTGCTGTCTCGCACAACAGAAGATGTGGGTGGATGTAAATGTGCACGCACGCACGCCCACGCTAGCATGCATACATTGACATAGCGGGACGAAAAGGGGCGCGAAAAGGGGCGAGGGAAAAGCATATACATTGGCGCACGCATATGCAGATACACAGACTGCCAGACAGCCAGACAGACAGACTGAGATGGACAAGCAGACAGACAGACGGACAGAGCCGATGTGCACACGAGCATAGCCAGACAAACTAGCAACTGTAAATAATTCTTTCTATGTGTACACACATTTTTACATATATATATATATATAGATATATGTATATATATATATATATACATACTTACAGATGCATGCAGATATGCATTCAATCAGGTTGCGGCCTCTGCTCTGACATTTTGCAGAAAGCCTCTTTCAGGCCGCGGTCCTTCCTGCGGCGGCGAGCGCCCGATGAGATCGAGGCTCACTTCGTCAGCGAGCTCTCGAAGAGGAGTCTTCAATCCGGGTTTGGGATTCAGGGTTCAGGCGAGAGGGAGAGAGAGAGACATTGAATCGATCGGGACCGTTAAGATCGACTTAGGCAGCCTTCTTATCGGTCCCTGCTGCTCCGAGCATGTAGAAACCTTGCAACCCTTGACGTGACGGCTTTTAGGTTACACCTGTCCTTGAAAGGCCCCGAAGTGCTCCCAAAATCCCGGTCAGACCGCGGTGACGCAGCTGGACCAGGGAGCCCTGACCATGGCGAAGAAGAGCTGGGCCCTCTCAGCTCACGAGAGCAGCACTTTGCAAGTCCGGTGGTTCTGTGCTCCAAGAGGTTTCACCAGCAACCTCGACTTGACGGAGTTCGCAGAGGCTCTCCGATCCCTTCTATTGATTTGTGTTGCAATCCAGACTACGCTTAGTCCACCTAGCTCGCCCATCACAGGCCATTGTCAGCACCGGCACTTACGATGCGGACCGGGTCTTTGTCCCAGAGTTGCCGACCTAAGATGGTCCGCCATTGCAGGGTCCGTCCTATGCTAGGCATGCATCAGAAGGTTCCAGCCGCGAAGGAGAATTGCAACATCCCCAAATCGCAAGCCCTGGACAGTGCGGGTATTGTTTAGAAATTTGGTGTTCTTTACGGCCTTTAGTTCAAAAAGGAAATCACAAAACGAGGAACGTGTTGTGAAAAAGGAACTTTGCTGCAACGTACGGGTTGTCTTAATACAAGTTGTTGTGGGGTACTCGTGGGTCCTTTCGGGTGCTAGCGCCACCGCCGAGGTCCTCGCTTTCGTCAGTGGCGTTGTCGACCTCTATCTGGAGGCGTTCACATCACGTCTTGCTCTAGGCTGTAGTAGGGCCGAAAGGGCTTCAGATCCTCAGTCGTAGTGCCAAGCGGACTGATGACATCCAGAAAAGTGGGCACCATGTCGCCGTTCGGGCTGCCGGTCCCAAGGCATCAACAAACGAGGGAGCATGCAGTAAGTAGTAGGCATCCCTTCTTAGATGCTCTTTTGAGTTCCTTTTGCGAGCCGGCTTCGGCCAGGTCTTCCGATCCCAAGGCGAGCGCGCATCCGAACGTGCCGTGAACTGGGCGCAGGCCAGGTGCCGTGCTCAAGCCGTGGTCGGGGAGCTGCTGTTCTTGCTCTTTGCTACTTGCGCTGCTAGCGCTGCTAGTTGCTGCTGTGCTGCTCATGTATCATCCTCATTGAACTGAGTGCTTTTGCTGTCATGGCTAGTTGCTCATTGTTACAACACAATTTTCGTACTGTTCACGAGTGTGAAGTTGTAGTGTTATTGGCAGTCGGTGCGCCTCTTTTGTCTCTCGTTTTGCATTTGGCCAGTCCAATCTTGCCAAGGTTGTCACATTCATGACCGTCCCGTCGCTGCTGCCAGATATAGACCGACAGTCTTTGTTCTTGCCGAGATGGTATGTTGTTGTCGATAACTTTGATGATGCTGGCGATGATGGCTAGCTCGTCTTGTCCTTATGGTTCACAACCTCCTGCTACTAGAGTGGCGCTGGTGCTGTCGCTGTTGTTGCTGCTGTATGTTTCGTGGCGTCTGTACGATTGGTTTGTTTTGCCACTAACGAAAGGAGCGGCTATATGCGGTGTCACAATGATGACTGGGAGCGTGGTCAAGCATGCTCATGGTGCGCCTTGACAATGTCCTGAGTGCAGTTGATGAACCACTTCATCGAGTCCCCAGAGATCGTCATGTTCGAGGGCAACGAGGCAGCCGGCATCTTCCTGCCAGCCAATCACAGTTGGAAAGAGCCCTTCGCGCTTGGTTGTGTCAGAACTTGTCGGCACAAAGCAACCGCTCAGCATTTTCAGAACGTGCCACATCACGAGCCGTGCCTTGCAGGTTTCGTCCGCGGGCCCGAAAAGCGTGTCCGGTGCAGAGAACTTGGCGCAGGCCAAGACTGCAAAAGGATGAGAGACTGGCCGGACAGCCTGACTCAGACTGCCGCGTGGAGGTCCGACGAAGCAATGTTGTGGACTGTGCCAAGCACATGGCAGGGGCCACAGATCTACTCTGCTCATTTTCGTCGTGGGTTTCGATGTAGTATCGCCGATTATGCAGTTTGTTCGCTGTGCCCCCTGTGTGGAGTTGAAATCCACTAGCCTTGAGACCCCGAGTGTCATCACTTTGATCACCCCCTTGCCCCTTTCCCACAAAGACAAAGTCTACAGGACAAATATACCTGAAAGCCTGAAAGATGAAACTCGATCAGTCGAGGGCTCCGTTATCCACAAGATCAACTGGATGGCCTCCCTGGAAATGCTCACCTCGGTGCCTGCAGGGTGCATTGTGTGTTTCGGTAGTCTGCCCATGCATGCATGTCTGTATATGTATATATACATATGTACATATATATATATACACATACAGACATACATATAGACATACATGTACATATTCAGACATATACATATACATATACATATGCATATACATATACACATGCATATGCATATTCATATTCATATTCATATACATATACACATACATATACATATACATATACATATGCATTTGCATATACATATACATATACATACATTTACATTTATATGCATGTATATGTATAAATACACACACACACACACATATATATATATGGTAACCCCCATATATATATATATATATATATATATATATATGTATTATATATGTAATATATACACATAGATGTATATGTACATATATGTATATATGCATATATATATATATATACATATGTACATACACATATGATGTATGTACATGTATGTACATATACAGATGTATGCACCCGTGTTAGCAGATAAACTTTGGGTGTGTATGTATGCATGCGGGCAGACACATATGCATGACAATACGCAGCAATAGTATGATGGTGCTACTCATCCTGTTGCTGCTGCTGGTGGAGGTGGCGCTGCCTGCTGCTGCTGCTGCTGCTGCTGCTGGTAATACAACAGCACCTGCTACTACAGCCATCAAGATGACGGTTATAAGAACAAGAACAACGCCAGCAGATGCTGCTGCTGCTGCTGCTGCTGCTTCTACTAGCACTACTGCCTCTACGGCTGCTACGGCTACTATTGCTACTACTGCTACTGCTACTGCTACTGCTACTGCTACTGCTACTGCTATTGCTACTGCTACTGCTACTGCTACTGCTACTGCTACTGCTACTGCTACTGCTACTGCTACTACTGCTGCTGCTGCTGCTGCTAGTGCTACTGCTTGTGCTAGTGCTACTACCACCACCACCACCACCACCACCACCACCACCACCACCACCACCACTACTACTACTACTACTACTACTACTACTACTACTACTACTACTGCAGATACTCCGTCTGCGGCTGCTGCGGCTGCCGCGGCTGCTGCGGCTGCTGCTACTGCTGCTGCTGCTGCTTTTGCTGCGACTGCTGCTACTGCTGCTGCTGCTGCTGCAACTATTGCGACTCCTAAAATCATAATGAACATAAAAACAGTACCAATTTTTTGAACGAGATAAGACGAGATGGGACACGTCAAACCAATACAAGAGAACATAAAATACTATCATTTCGAAAAAGACTAGCAAGCCGCAAACGTGAATACTTACGCACGAACATTGGGTAAAGGTCTAAATACATAAAACACAGCAGAAATAGACATAGAGCATCAATACTCGAATATGTATGTGCATGTATACATATCTGCATATATATATGAATATGTATATATATATATATATAGATTCATACACTCATCCATTCCTTCCGCCATCCATCCATATATCCGGGCAGGCAAGCAGGCATGCACGCACGCATGCATGCACATATGCCGGCACAGGTTGAGGGCACGGAGTCCGTGTACTTCTGGTCGCCGTTCATGGCTTGGGAGCCTCGGCTAGTTCTCGATCAGGGCTATATGGGAGTTTCCGAAAATGGGGGGCTCTTATACAGTACCCTAAACATTGGATACTGCCCCCACTCAGTAACAGTTGGATAATATTCTTTATATAGATATATTAGGACCTCAATAGTAGCCCGATTATAGACTGTTACTGTATGGGGGCAGTATCCAACCTAAATAGTAGTATCCTTATCATAAGGACCCGAAAAGAAGGTACCCCTAATTTTGGGAAACTCTCATATGTGTAACGGCAGTGCCAGCTAGAGCCCTTGGGGTATGTGTGCTGCTTCCTCCTGTCCTAGGAAACAGCACGTGTTGCCCGCTGCCAAGTTGCTCTCTGTGTAGTCAGGGCAGGCGGACAAGTGGCGGATGGTACCGAGGTCACACCTCAGTTGCCAGCAGACTTTTACGACGAGCGGCAAAAGCCTGCACCCAAAAGCTCTGCAAAGCTTCACAGAGCCTTCAGGCGAGGCGGCCCCTGGTCCTAGAAACCAAGGCCACTGTGGACAGTTCATGCGGTTGCCTGGGACAACGACTCCCAGGACAGCTTCGGGCTTGTTAAGTAACTGTTAAGCTTTCAATTTAATGCATTACCAGAACACGAGGCTTGAGCAAAGCCATGCTTTTGGAGGACTTGGCAGCCTTGCTGAGCAATCGCTTTCTCGTCTTCTGGCGTCTGCGGAACCGGGACAAGGCTGGGACTTTCAAATCAGTGCAGCCAGCATATATCAGCATATCACAGCTTCTCTCAGCATCCCGCCTGTCTGCGCAATGCTGTCAACTACTACGCCCATCGAACGCAGGGCCAGTTCCAGCAGAAGAAGGAGTTTCGCTTTCATGCCACGCGGTCTCAGGACGCTCGAGAGAAGGGCTAGGTACCACCGTTTATTGTTGCAGTTACAAGTGGGACACCATGATCAGCACGCAGGGCCGCAACTCCTCTACGCATGAAATCAGCCAATGGGAGGCAGATCCTTTGAGGGTTGCCTTGCGTGGCTGTGAAAGCTGCGCCGCGCATCTTTGCCGTGACGAGGTTCACCTGCGCACGCTCGATCCCAAAAACGGGGCCGCGAACTCATATTGCTTTCGCAGGGAAGCAGCTGAGACACAGCCTGATGTCTATACGTCAGTTCTGCTAGCATGAGAAGATACCATTGGGGGTTGAGACAAGGATCTCCTCCGCGATCCGCCCAGCGGGAAGGTGCCTTCAGAGAGCGACGCTCGGGGAAGGGGATGGACCCGGGTCAGCCATTCCGTGTGGACAAGGTTTCGTTGGATCTTCCCATGAAAAAGACGCATAGAAGCGGCCTGAGCTGGCAGAATGTGCGAGATGCCAGGAGCCTTCGGAAGCTGGGGCGCGGCGCGACAAGCGCGAGGAGCGCCTTGCCTAGATTGCAAACGCCACGAAGCTCCTCTGTGCACTGCAGCACAGCCTGGGTGCCCCTCTGCCAGGCCAGCACTGGCAAAGTGTCGAAAAGGGCAGCTTGAAGTTAGGAGTTGCACAATTCGAGAGCCTCTGAAGGGCTTGCTTTTGACGGGGAAAAAGGGTAAACGGTCCAAGAAACCAAGGCGCTTCGCAGCAGAAGCAGCCCAGCAGCTGGATATCTGGTGGAGTGCCGCTGCCTTGGACCATTGGAAGCCCGTCTGTAGCTTATCCCTGTATGGCCCAAAACCAACAAGCCTTGATGCAAGGCCAGCATGAAGGTCTGGGTGACGGCTGACTACAACGGCAGGCCGGTCGCTTCGTGGCCACGAAGAAACGCCTTTTTTCGAGCTCCGCAGCCCTCCGCAGCACTCCGCAGGTTTCTGTTGTGGGATTTGCGCGAACACAGCATCGCGACAACCATCGCACCGACAAAGGCCGGTGGCTAGCACAGAGTCGGTGGCTTGCATCTGTTGAGTCCATGTGGGGATTCGTGGACTGTTCACTCTGTCGGCTGTCTAGCAGGTTTTGCAGGCTCACAGCAAAGTGGCACGGGCGCCCAGTTGCAATCGGAGCCTGCAGGTTGTAGACGGGAGGATAACAGTTGGCCATGTTATGGGCCATGCCAGAAGCCAAGCTCGAGCCCTCACTCCGCCTGCAGAAGGAGCGAAGCCTGGAGATAGCCAGCCCCAACGGCCGAAGCGAATCCGAATCGCTCTGAGATCACGACTTTCCTGGAGCTTAGCACTTTCAAGTTCACCACTGGCAGTTTGGATCGGTCGGCTGGGTGCCCAGAAACGGGGGACTTGTGGGAGGCTCTGAGAGGTCGCTTCGTCGAACGCTGGTGCTCTTCAGTCTGTGTCAAGTTTGCTTGATTCTGCTTGTTTGTGCTGCGAACATGTAGAGCCGGGTGAAAGCCGCTGTGAGGCCACCAGGGCTCTCTCGTAAAGCATACAGAAGCTCCGACTCTAGGCTAGTGCAGACCTGGGCTAAGACCTTGCCTAGGCTCTAGGCCAGCGTAGGGGTAGGCCTTGGTAGGTCTAGCGCCAGGCGAGGGGTAGCCGTGTCTGCTAAACCCGCCCCCTCATTTGGCGATTCCGGTGCAGCAGATATCTTAAACACACCCCCCCATCTGGCGATTGCGGTTCGCCACAATATACCTTAGACCTCATCTGGCGATTGCGGTTCGCCATAATATATCTTAGACGCTCTCTCATTTGGCGATTCCGGTTCACTATGTCTGTTAAACACACCCCTCATTTGGCGATTCCGATGCAGCACATATCTGAAGCATCCTGCCTTATTTGGCGATTCCGGCTCAGCAGATTTCCAACACAAGGTGACGTCTTCCACATGATGTCATGGTGCTTTCGTGTACGGTGCAGGTTCGGCTCAGCCCTTGATTCGCCCAGCAGAAAAGTCGCCATGGGAAACCTGTGTGAGTGTTGTGGAATCAGAGACAAGGGGCCGACGGGCCTGCCCCAGTACGGAAGTGGTGGCAATTCCGAGCATGGATATGCGATGGCAATAAATGACAGGGCCACGATGGAGGACGCCATCGCCATCCGAGAGAATGTCGCTGGGTACACGTGCCTTGCCGTCTTCGATGGGCATGGTGGTGACACAGCAGCCAGACTGGCGCAGTCGTACGTGCCAAAGTAGCTGGACCAGCATCTTGAGCAGACCACCGACAAAGAGAAGGCCGTGATTGATGCCTTCCACGCAGTGGAAGAGCTCATGCACGCAGAATTGGCCGGCGAGGCCAGCATGCTGCCTTCCGGAATATCGTCAGGAACCGTCGCATGCGCGGCTCTTTTCAAAGACAAGGAGGTTATCTTGGTCAATTTGGGAGACTGCCGTGCGGTGGTCTGCGAGTCCTCGAAGGTGGCCACTAAACCACCATTCGCCAGAAAAGAGCGAACAAGAGAAGAGGAGGCTAGAAGAGACCGGAGTGAGCGTGGAGTACGGATACGTGGACGGCAAGGTGCAGGTCTCCCGTGCCTTCGGTGACATAACGGGTAAGACGGGACGAAAAATCCAAGGCCTTTCGTGCACACCGGAGGTCACCATAGTCGAAGTCAAGGAGACGACGGAGTTCCTTGTCCTGGCCACAGATGGGATCTGGGATGGAATCTTAGATCAGACAGCGATCACCACGGCCAGGAAGGTTCTTCGTGAGACACGGTCTCCAGAAGCGGCAGCCAAAGCAGTGGTTGCCGCCGGCAAGGTCACCAAGGCAGACAATGCCGCGGTGATTGTCTTAGCCCTCAACGTGCCGGAGCCGCCCCCTAAAAGGGATGCGGCCCAAAGCCGATTCCGGCGAAGCTCCAAGACGGAGTGAGCTATCGATTCATTTTGCAAGTGCATGTGCTAGATGTCTCGCCGGTTCTTGCCGGCTGTTCCAAGAGGCGCCGCTCGCTTACATTTGAAGCGCTTTGAAGAAAAGAGGCGCTCCTCCATGTATGATCCTCCTCCACGGACTCAGATGCGGGTTTGATATATGCAGTCTTTAGGTCACATGGTCTTGGTTCGTGGGCGTCTATAAACCGCCAGTCACCGTGTCTGCGTCTCAGTAATAGTAGTGGTAGTCGTAATAGTAATAGCAGTAGAAATACTGATCGTATTCGTACGAGTAATAGCAGGAGTCTTAGTAATAGTAATAGCAATAGTTTGACTAGTAATAATCATAGAGCTAGTTCTAGTAATTCGTAGTAGTACAGCCCCCCTGACGCCTGCCCGTGCCCTAGCCCTAGGCCTACCCGTAGGCCCTAGGCGGTGCTAGACTCTTGGTGCTGAGCCTCTGCGTATAGGCTGCCCTCGACCCTACCCCTAGGCCTACCCTTAGCCTAGAGGCCTGGGCGTCTATGCCTCGTAAAGCTGCTCGAATCTGTTCTGTTCTCAGGTTTACTTGTAGCCAGCGTTGACGCCTGACATCCCTGCTCTGAAGCACCAGACTTGGCAGCTGGAGCGAATTCAGCCTGCCCTCGCCCCCGAGGTGTGCCTCTGGGACCACCGCAACCTCTCTGGCCCCGAGGTGAAGTTGGAGGACTGGGCAGCCCCAAACCAGAGAACGAACACGCGGAGGCCTCGGAAGACATCCCTGAACGGGTCCCCACCCATAAGCCTCCTCAAGCTGTGCGCTTATCAGCCATGAAGCCCCGAAGGATGTACAGTGTGAAGGTCATCCGACCGAGCCTGCGTAGTTTCCTTCTCTTTTGCCTTGTCTGCTCTGTGGCTTTCTCTCTGGCTGGGGTGAAGCTGGTGACCCTGGAGCACCAAGAGCCACTGTGTACGGATCTCCTGGACGGTGAAAGCTATGATGGCACAGTGGGCATCGGCGACGATTCCGTTCATGTGGTGACCTGGGCAACCTCTGATTCGGGATACTTGCGACGGCTCAAGGCTTCAGCTGCTTGGCAGGGCTATGCTCCACTGACAGTCCTAGGCTTGGGCACTTCCTGGCGTGGTCCCTTCTATTCGAAGCTGGTGCCTTTAGTTTCCTTTCTCCCGAAGCTGGGTGATCAACTTGTGCTTGTGTTGGACTATGACGCCTTCCTGCAGCAGGGCCCGAGTGCCCTGAAGGAGGCCTACCGCGCCAACGCCCGTCCCGGCAACGTCTGGATCAGTGCGGAGTCTTTGTGTAATGGTAGCCCGGAGCTGCTTGTGGAGCAAACGAAAGCCTCGGAGCGGAACTCGCATGGTTTGAGCTGCTACCCTTTCAGAAGCCAGCGGCCAAATACACACGGCTCTGGTGAGGCGGGTGAAAACAGGTTTCTGAACACAGGCTTTACAGTCGGGCCCGCCGACAAGGTGCTGCGCTTCTACCAAGCCGTTCAGGATGCCGTTCCTTGGTGGGATCAGTATGCCTCCGGTGTGGAGCAGTGGTGGGCCGGACGCTTGCATGCCACAGCCGCATGGGCAGACTTGGTAGATCTGGACTCTCAACAGCGAGGCGCTGGCGTGGTGCTGGGCACCGAGCTTCTTCACAACCACAGTGACACCTTCGGTGTCTCATCTCAGCGTACAGTGGTTTGGGGCAACTGGATCTGGCACGATGGTCTGTTGCAACATCGAGACGGCCACGCGCCGATAGCCGTTCATTTCCCCAACCAGAGGCGTCGCGAGAAGGTGTTCGAATATTGCATGCTCTGGAAGCTTCTGGCCGCAGAAAGAGGGCCAAAGTCGACGGTGCAGGCAGCACCGCTCCTCATAGCTTCGGGCAGTCGTAAAACCCGCGGGGACAGGCGCCTGGAGAGGAGTCTTGAGATTTGTGGAGTTATGTTTGTGGAGTTATGCCAGGAGCACACGGGCTCCATCAGAGCACAGGCGACGATTGGCTGCAATGAGTTCGGGCTTCATCGCTGCTAGGAGTCTGCGCAAAACCAGCCGAGGTACTTGCCATTATTCTCCAGCCTTGTTACAGTGGGCCCGATGCTCACGTGTTGTCAGCCAGCATGCTCAGAAGCCGCCTGAGCCCTCTGCCTCGAGACCTTCTCAGGTTGTGAGAAACGGGTGTTTGTATGGTCGATCGATTCGACAGCCTACCGAGGCGTCCGGAGGCTCAGTTCAGCTTCGTAAGCAAAAGTGTAGAACGACCCCTGTGGAGGAGAAAATCCAACATGTTTACTTCCTGGGACGACATTCGGGGTTGGGACGGCGGCGCAACCCACCCTAAACCATCGTGCTGGGACCGTCTAGAATTTTGTCGGTGGATCGGTCTGTGTGTCTGTTTGCCTGCCTGCCCCTTCAACGATCAGGTAAGGGCGAAGCTTTCCGCACACCAGTCCAACCTCTCAGGGGTGGGAGCCCCAAGTTGAGCTCGTGAACGAAGCTGCGTGACTTTGCACTGTTCCACCCGATGTTCTTCACAGGTTTCAGCCGGCCAAAGAGTTTTCGTAACCTTGGACGAGGCTTCAGTTGCGTCGTCACAGCCAGAAGTCTTGGAAGCAACACCACCAAGAGGACATGCATGGTTTGCCAGGCGTGTATCTTCATCCTCTGGGATGGTGCGACTCTAGCCGCACTCCAGACGTGCCTGGGATGCAAGATGCATCTGAATGACTTTGACGGAGCTTGGGCCTTCCCAATTTTTTTCGCTGAGTTTCGGAAAAGCGTGATTTGTAATAGAACTGCAAAGCTGCAAAGCCTCGGGGATGCTGCGATGATGATGCTTTGCTGTTAGCTGCTGTTGACATGCGCTGCCTAAGGACAAATTGCTTCACCCTTGGGCCTCGCCATGTGGTGGTGATGCCCTCGCCCGGAACCGAATAGGTCCAATTTCATATCGGTGCGGAAAGTGCGGTGTCTGTGTCTTTGAGGCTCGGACGCATTTGCTTGGCAGGGCGGAGGCTCAACTTCTTTGCCTCGGCCTTAGCTCGGACGACCTGTGACGACGCCTCGCCACTCGCCTCTCCTTAGAGGAAGGCAACGAGCAGGGCTCCATTGCACTTGGTGCAGCGCCGACGAAGGACCCCCATGCACATCCTAGTTCCACAGTGCAGCAGTGGCAGGGGTGGGAACGTGGCTAGGGACAGCTGCTTCACCCTGGCGGCTCTTGCAGGAGCAAGTTGCCATAGCAAAACGTCGCATGCCCAGGAAGAACATGACTCAATTGTGTACATTCTCTCACAGACTACACCCTCATTCGCCCCCCTCCTCCCGATATCTCCCGATCCTCCGCTCTCCATGATCATCACCCCGATCGTTTGATTTCCATGACCAAGGTCGGGAAGCCGAGGGTGCGAGCCTGAAGGACGCACGGGCTGTGGGGTAGCTGCGGCAGCTTTTGGGGTGTGGCAGGTCCAGCACATCTGACGTCTGAGCCTCTTCTTGTAGCGGTTTGCGATCCTGAGAGACGGGGAGCAGGGGTGGTTATGATGGATCAGCCATCAGCCGTGGGTGCGTTCGCAGGACCGCGCAGCACCGAAGTGGTCGCAGCCCCGAGTGATTTGTCGCCATGCTGCAGGTGTCGTGTCGGAGAGTGTGCTGGCGCAACTCGGGCAGGTGTGGCCTGGGTCCATCACGAGGCCACCGCTGCTTGATGTTCAGTCGGATGTCTCAACTTGGTGCATCTGCCGTTCTCTACCGTTTGTCTCTTTTAATCGCCCTTTTCCCGCTGGCAAGATTCAGGATCGAGCGAATCAAGTCGTATTTTTGTGATTTCGGTTCAAAGCTGCGAAGGGCTTTTCAGTGTGTTTTCATGCGTGAGGAGTCTTGCTGTCGGCGACCGAAGCCGAGGCTCTGCGTGCGTTTACATCCGAGAGATTACGCGTTTCGGACCGGATCCAAAAGCTTGGCAGGCTTTGGTTGAAGAGTTTCATTCATCTCCCACCACTATTTGGCTCCAAGCAGACGTTAATGCTGTATTGAGGCGCAGGCTTGCGTTTGTCAGCCTGCGCCGGTCTTCAAGCACAGTTGTCCGGCTACGGCGCCATGTTCTCACTTGGTTCCTCCACGGAGCGGGTAGCTTTCCGCACTCTTCTGCGGCTCTCCCGTGCTGCTGGCAGGCATCCGAGGTGCGCAAAGTGATTCATTGTGGCTGGTAGTTGCTTGCCAGTTGGTGAGTTTGAGGCGCCTGGCAGCTCTGCTCGGCCGTGCGCCTCGGATGTGGGATCCACAGGCTGGGGGAGTGGCTGCAGGTACAGCAAGTATGGCATGCCAAAAGCGACATGACAAGCTGAAGTGTCCGGACTCTGTGAGCCCTTGCCAGAGAGCCCAAGCAGTGCCATCGTCGACAAGCGAGTATCCCTGGGTGGACGAGGCCTGCAGAGTTTGTCCGGGCTTGACTGAGCAGCGTTGTTCTTTATCCGCTTCTTGACGGAAGACTACAGCTGGACACAAAACTTTCACTCGATCTGAAAATCGTTCTGGGGCTTGGCGCGCGGAAGGGCTGCGGAAGGGGTTGCTCCGCTGAAGGGCGCGGAAGCAACAACGTCTGGATACGTAAGCCACCGTGTTAGAAGAATACGTCCGTCGAAGGAGACATACAATATCATAGCTATTCATGGCTTGAACTCCAAGCAGTTGCTGCACCCTGCAAGCCAGTCCATCCCCAGCTGTGCTGTCAAGACCCTTGTAGAGTGTTGCCGGGGCTCAGTTCAGAGGTTCAGGTTACCGTGAACCTCGAATGCAGTCTGGCACGGCAGCCGAAGCGATCTGCCTGCCAGCGCATTTTTTCTGCTCATTTTCAACAGTTGAAGATAACAAAAACTGCTGAGACTCAACACCCAGAAGCCGAAACCCTAAACCTTAAATCCGAAAGCCTGAGCCCCACTTACCTGAAAATTGATAGGCGCTTCGCGCCGCCGCCGGCGGCTCCACAGAGTTTGCACTTCCGCGCCAGGGCCGCGCGGCGGTGCGGTGGGGTTCCCAGAAAAGTGCCGAAAAAGAAACAGAGCAAAGATTGCAACCACAAACATACATACATATGTGTATATATATATACACACACACACAGGCGAGGGCTTAGGGCTTACGAAATTGTAGCATGCTAACGCCCTTGGCAAACGGTTTGTCACAGGATTTTGTGGGTTTCTTGCGAGTTATCACAGATTAGACCTCCTGGAAAGCGCGAAGACGAGGGTGGAGCTTGCATGCTGCATGCAGAACTGCAGAACATGGCTGTCTGAAAATTTACGCTTCAATCGGCTTTTTTGTCACTGTGTCCATCTTCAGGGCTATGCGGTGGCACTGGACTTTCACACAGATGCTTGGTTTGCCGTACCTCCCACAGGCGCACACCCGCATGAGACTCTGGGAGTCTCGGCAGAGCACACGCATCCGAAGTATTCCGAAGTCCTGGAGGCATCGGAGATTCGCCATCGACTGGAGCAGGCACGCTCTGCTGCAGTGCGATTGGGCACCTTGCCGTGGACCCAGCGTTACCCAGCGGTGCATGCATTCCTGCCTGGGCTCAGCGCGCCAAACTTGAGATCAAACCGACTGATCGAAAGGTCTGTCCCGTCCTCTCGGATGTTGGACATGCCAACGTGCGGCTGGCGAATTGAAGCGAGTTTGGGGCACGATTTCCTGCGTCTTTGCAGTGAAGTGTGGCGTCTGGGAAACACGCCAGATGGAACTAGTAAGACTGCTTTGGCGACACACCCGTGGAGCAAGGTCAACGCCAGAGTCCCACATCTCATCTACTCGTCTGATGTTGGTCTGTCTGCTTGCCCTTGCCACTTGCAGCAGATGCAGCGGAAGTGCAGAAGGGCAGAAGCAGCAGTGGTGGCCGAGGAGCCGGAGTAGTCCTAATAGCAGCGGGAGGAGGAGGAGGAGGAGCAGGAGCAGGAGCAGGAATGAGCAGAAGCAGAAAGGAATTGCTAGCAAGAAGGGCTATAACAAGAACACTGACTGCTGCAAATGGAACCTTCCCCAAGAGCACGATAATTACAACAACACAATCACACCAACCAGAAGCGCAAGAGAAGGTAAACGGCCATGGATAGTAAGGGGAAGCTCATTTCATCCTAACGTAATGCACTCCGACATGGTTCTGTGTACACTTTTCGAACGAGCTTCTTCAACCGGTCGTACCGAGTCGTACCGCCGAAACCGCAACAATGCAGCGTCCACGTGCGTAAGTGTACCACCCTACACTACTAGGCTCGGTAAGAATCGCATGGCATGTCGTGGCAGGTCTGACTTGGAGCAGATGCAGCTGGGCCAGGGAGTGCAGGCGAGGAGCCTTCCTCATCTCTCGGTCCGTCCTCATTTTATAGTCTTCGGCACCTGCCTGTATATACCTGCATCTTTGCAGTAGTTACTCAGTAGTTGAGGTCTCGTGTGTCGCCTCTCTCTGCAGGAGGGCGATCTGCTGCTCACCCACCCGCTGTCGGGTTTGTTTCAGCCAGTGCCGGAGACTGAGCCTTCACGGGCTGGTCTCACAGTCAAGTCGAGGGCCCTCGTGAGGTTCGACCAGTCTCTCATACTGATCGTCAATGTTCAGAGAGCCCCTTGGCAAGCAGATGTGCGTTCGGGTGTTGATCCCCATCTTCTTGTTTTTGAGTTTGCGACATCTCAGGATAAAGACTGGGTCCATGGAGTCGTTGTGAACAAGGCAGTTTGTGCATGTGAGCATGTCCGAAAGCGAAGCCAGAGCAGGACACACATGTGGACACACACACACATAAAAACACTTCTTTCACATATATACTGTATATACTATGTGACCAATCCAGCTGCGCTCTTGCACCCAGGAACTGGTCGCAGGTACGTTTACCTGTCCATATGACAAAGAGCTTCGTTGGCGCGAGCTTTGTCAAAGGACCTCGCGCCCCCTGCAAACTTAAAAACGAAAGGAGCATGAAAACAAGAAAAATCCATGGGTCAAAGCATGTACCTACAAAGGTTTGCAAACAGAAACACCAAAGAAAAGTGGACATGTGAATGCAGGTTGGTCGCATGTACAGCAGAATAACACAAACAGGCCCCCGAAGGGGCACAGAAGCTTCAAGGTGCACGTCTTTTGCGACTGTTCCCAATCATCGTGTTAGCAGCAAGCCTATTCACGTCTACGCTTCTTGATGGCTCTCTCACTGCGGTCAATAACCTGGTGGTAATAGCATCGGCAATGATTGTGACCTTCGTCTGCTCGAGCACATACCCGGCCACAGTTCGTATGAGAGCACAATCCTGAGCATCGTGACATCCTTTGTTGAAAATCCGAAGAATCACGTAGGATTTCGACAACACGAAGCATCAACCGAATAAGGTCTTGTGGGTGGATGTCGTTAGAGCGAAGAGCATCGAGGGCATCGGCAGCTGATGTTTGCACAATATCCTCCAAATTGTCATCGCTGGCTCGCCTCGACCCTGGTTCATAACGAAGAGTACGACGACCACTGGACGACATGATTACACACTGAGACTTCAAAAAGCTTGAGCACTGCGCATCAGCACGAGAGAAGGCAAAACCTAGGGCCACATGTCAAGACTCGCATGACAAAGGACACCATTTATTCTCATGTGGCGTGATCCACTCAAGTCCAGGTCGTATCTACACTTTACAGTGGGTGAACAATGCGGCGCACATTAAGATCATCGATGAAAGCCGATCCAATACGCACTCGATCTTCATTGGAGTGGTGAATCCATTCCACATTTGCATGGCGCACTTGGGCAAGACGCCAAAGCTGCTGAATATTGAAGAATGTGCGAGCGCCAACCAATCGGATAATAGTGTAATACCATTCTTTGCAAACGGACGCAAACACCACAATATGAGGTAATGCGGGAGCTTCACACGTAATCGGCGTGTACACGCTGGGTCCTTGCATAAAGAACTCCCATACTTCAGCACGAAGATCCATACCTTCTGTTCTGCATTGTGTAACAAACTGTTCAAGATCATACATCGTATGGAATCCATGTCTGCGAAGAGTAACATCCAGAGTCTCAAGTGGATCTCATGGTGGAAAGGTGAAGAAGAAAATAATATGGCGTCGGGTGCTGATGAAAGTCAGCACTTTCTCGGTCAGAACAGTAAGTTCCCACATGGCGTCGAGGAAATGTCTACAACCTTCAGAAGGCACTACGAAAGCATTCGGGCTCACATCCTGCAGTAAAAGAAGGACAACTTGTAGATTGCAAAAGCAACAAAAACTCATGAGCTCGCATAACGAACCGCAATACAGCATTTATTTCTTTGATCAGCACACTGCTCAAGTTCACCACGATGATTCGTGTGGCCAGGTTCTCACAAAGTGAACGGACTGCGTAGTATGCGGAAAGGCAGCAACTCGAGAAATCGAAGATGTGAATGGTAAATGTTGACCAAATTGCCTTAATTGGAAGGCGTTCAAACGGGGTGGAATCCCCGTACGGTTCGCAAGCTCATCGCACACCTTCCTCTTCAGGTCATCAATCGTAGAATCTGTAGGCAAAGAGAGCCAGAAACCCATCTCACGTCCGCCAGAGCATATATCCGGAGGTATAACAACTGGAATCCTGACCATCGGAGCTGGGGCCGGAAGGGCCGCCATACTTGCTGTTCGCTTCATCTTACAAATTGAGCCGTACGCAACTTCGAAGTGTGATGCTGCTAGGATGCACAACACATGTCTGCGACTCAGAAGTTGCAAGCAAGTTCGGGACAACAGTTTTGTCTTCCTCATACGTCCGGCTTACCTGATATGACGAGAGCCTCCAAGTGAAACAGTGGTGCTTGATCTTGACCTAGATCTCGAACGGGATCTCTCTCGGACCTCCGATTCACTCATGGATCTGCTTCTCCGAGCAGCAGGAGCAGTCTGTTGCCGTCGACGGGGCAATGCACCGCGCTGTTGAGGATCCGAAAGAGTCGATCCATCCATGACAGTCGGTGCAGCGTCACTCGAAACAGCTCCAAGAGAGGCATCTGGAAGAGAGGGAGACGGAGAGAAAGGAAAACGGCCAGAAGCAGAGAAGGACACAGGAAGGGGAGGAGGAAAAGCAGGAGGGGGAGGAGGAGGAGGAGGGAGGGGAGAAGGAGAAGGAGAGGGGGCAAGAAAAGAAGACAACGAAGGCACAGAGGACACAGAGACAGAGTGGGAGGGAGCGCCAAGATGTTGTGCAACAAGGGCATCTGCATCGTTCTGAATCCGGCGTCGAAGATGAGAAAGAAAGACTGCCCTCTGGCGGCGATCTCCCAAGATCTGAAAAAGAGCCGTGACTTGATCTCCATCCAGACTGCTGATTATGTCATTGCAGCTCAGCAAAGAGCCAGACATTGATACGTTAACAGCGGTGCATAAGTACTTGAACCAACGTCTGCCAAGACTCACATTTTTGCAAACTGATGCACACAAATGGACAGAACATTGGCGGACACTTTTTTAACCTCAAAGCCGCCTATATGACTCTAACATGCGCGACAGGAAATTCGCACGCCGAGAACGTAACTTGGTGAAGTTGGCACCAACATGTCTCGATACACATGAGCTGGTATGTACAAGAAGGCTTCAATCGAGAACCATGGCAAACTCGTAATCGCATCAGAAACTTGATATGTCGCAATGTCAGAGTGCGACACTGCACTGACAGGCACAGGAAAGACTCACTGCATCGTGGAAGAAGATGTGTAAAATTGAAAGTAGCAGAGTCATTGGACAGTCCATGGTAATTGTGTGCTTGAAAACATCGTCCCAACCCGTGTATCAACCATCGCTGCCACTGGATGTGCTGCTGGCTTCGGCAAGAATCGGGATTGTCACATCTCTGTGTGCTGACATGCACACTGCTACGTACCATAAGAAAAGAGAATATGCAGAATCGGGGCGCATCCTCCATCCAAACATCACGGAACTGGCAACGGGTCATGGTCTATCGAGTGGTGGAGCATACTTCTTGAGCACATGCAGCAAAATTGCCTGAAAACATGCAAGCCACCCAATGCCAAGAGAGTGAGAGACATACGATGCGAGTGCACGAAGCGAACCTAAGACAGTCTTTTTTATGCGTCAAGTGACATGTCACTCTGGCATTGCTCGTCGGAATCGTCGGCATTACAATCAGAGAAAGAAACAACAAAGGAAGAGCAAGAAGACCCAGGAAAGGAGGAGCAAGACCAAGACCGCAGAGAGGAGGAGCAGGAGGGAACAGAGGACACAAGGAGAGGACCAAAAGAAACCGACGAAGACACGAGGGAAGCAACCGAGGAGGCAGGAGAGAGAGACAACAACGGAGGACGAGCAGACGGACGAGCAGGACCAGACAAAAGAGGAAGAGAGGAAGAAGGAGAAGGAACCGACGAAGACAAGGAACGACCAGGCGAGGAGAAAGGAAAGGCAGACAAAGACAAAAGAGGAGAAGAGAAGAGAGGACCAGAGGGGACAGACAAGGAAAGAGAGGAACGGACAGGAACACGAAGACCAAGAAAATGCGCAAAGGAAAGACAAGAGGCATGGGGTGAAACGGGAACATGTTGCTTGACACAGAAAAGAACCATCATGATGCGAGTTCCAGTGAAAGGCATGGTGGCATGAATCACATTTCCATCAAAGCAGCAAGGTTGTCTGACATCCAAGAGTCTGCCTTTCAAGTGAGCACCATGCGATGCAACATTGCAATTGAAATCATCAACTGTATATGTAAAGCGACCTCGGTCATCCACGACAAATAATTCTCCACCTGTCCAGTCTCCAATGGCCCAGCCAATACTTGGGCCATGGTTGTTTGAATCTTTGTGTGGAATAGTCCGGACATTGCGATTGATCTGTATACTGGTAACTGCCAGATCCGAGAATTGGGAAGCATAATGTAGCATTCGGACAATCAACTTAGTAAGGCCAGGGAACCGGAATGTGTTCTTTGTAAACTGCAATCTTCCTCGAGACTGCACGCCAGAATACAAGCCAAGCAATATCTGATCTGCATGTGCTTGGTCTGTAGATCGCACCTTCTTTCGACTGTAACTCAACCACATCCGTCGAGGAATACCATCAAGAATACGAAATAGATATGCAGCCAACTCGTCCTGTGACTGAAAATTGAAACCATCCGCATCTACATCAAAAGGGCTACGCTCTATGGTTGTCATGTTGACATGGGACTGAGCAAAAGTTCGGCACGCAAGACGAAATGATGCACAGAGCGCTGCAATGCATTAGCCACTTGAGACTGTAAACCCTAGCATCCGGACAGTTTAGTTTTCAAGCGTACGGTCCACGGCGGAGTGCAACACTCAGAATGTGGGCAAGCGATTGATCTTATTCACTCTGTAGCCGGAAGAAAACAAGCGAAGACATCCGGGGGTGAGGAGGCAACAACAGTCACTTATGCATCACGTGCCCACGATGTCCAAAAGACAGCAGTGCCGACTAAGACACTCCGACTGGAACGAAACATCCAACGACCATCCTGGCCGTGAATCAAATCGCCGAAATGTCCGAATGTTTGATCGGAGGCGTTGACAGCCTTAAAATGATTGTGTTGCCTCACAAAGGTCCAACCTAGCGCCGCACATGTACGAGAATCAACTTGCTTTCCTCCGAAGCGGCGAGCCCCCAACATCGAATTTCTCATAGCGATCAAATGCTCCGGCTGGGATCCGTCAAGCTTTGGAAGCCGAATAGCAGGTTTCGGCCAAGACATGCGGCCATAAAAGCCGGTAGATGGGACCCATGTGCGGTCCGCCCTATCGAAGAATGATGGTCTCACAACTTCCTGATTGATGATCGAGGCCAAGTCCTGAGGGACTGTATTGTGAACAAAGGGCACAGCGAAACAGGTGGCAGGATCATCCGGAAGCCTCGTTGTTGAAATAAGGAAAACTCCTTGCGGAGCTTCATGTGAACCATCATCAGCAAGGCCCGTGTCCGGGTCCGTGTTTCCCGGGAACAACCAATAAGATCCACGGCCGGCCTGGAGATCTTCTCGAACAAACGGACGAAGGCGAGACACGGATGATAGAATACGGGCAAGGCTCTGAATTTGCTTTTTGGCATCCGGGCCCATAGCGAAGTAATCCTGGGCATCCGACCATGAGTAGTTGGCATGATGGTCGGCACCTGCCAAAATGGTGGCTATCCATCTCTCCTGGAGATCGAAGGGTCCAGTCGGAAGGACTGGAACAACAATTTCGGCCGCACTTTTGATACGATTGACGTCCTTCATGATCGCAGTCCGGTAGTGTAACAACACCCGTTCAATTTGAGACCAATACTTCTTCTTTTCTTTTTCGGAGGCGGTGGGATCGAAATTCCACACATTCATTCCTGCGACAGCCCGAATGGTATAGAATTGGGGCCACATCGAATGTTGAACATCAGGCCTGTCCAACTTTGTAGGTTCCAGAAATTGGACCCAAATCGGTGGTCCGGAAGAGGGCTGAACACAAACCCATTCGGTCGAGGGAGCTGGAAGCTCCGGTCCATCCGGAACTGCATACTTGTCGAGGCTGGCGTCAACAATAGCAAGCTGAGCAGAGGATGACGGCTTGTCTTCAATAGGTAGGCGTTCATCACCGGCCAGCTGACGACGCTTTCTTGGGAGAGGCGGGCACGGCTTCAAAACCGGGCTCCTTGAACGATCGTCCCGATTATTGCCAAACAACCGAACAGAGGTCAGGCTTTCAATAACCCGATTTGCCATACCTTCGTCATGAATCTGAATAGACTGGGCCGAAGATCCACTACCTTCAGTGAGAGTCAGAAAAGGCGAAGGGGGAGGAGCTCGGGGAACCGCGGCATCCACATGAACTTGAGGGAGCGAAGGAGTCGAAGAAGAAGGAGGGGCAGGTGGAGCAGGAAGAGCGCGGCGGCCTCCGGAAGCACTTCCGGTCGGCTGTGCCCATTCTGGAAGTGTGTCTGGCGGTGCAAGGGCTCCGTTCACCTCTTGTGCAACCCTCTTTCGAATATACATTTCCACGGAGCCACTTACAGGGCCAGGAGGGCCCGAGGACTTCGGGAACAGATTTAGACTGTCTTCCGCGGACATTGTCGAGTTTACAGGAAGCTACAGAATATACAAGGCACAAAAGCTCTCGAGCAAAGGATACATGGCAAGCAACCAGCTCAATGGTACATGGACTGAGACACTGTGCAAGCGCGGGCATCAACGAAGGCAAAGTCTGTTTACACTGCAGTCGGGCGAGCGCGAAGATTGTTAAACTGTAGCCTAACACGTTTCAGAATGGGGTGCATCATCAACGGATCGAATCCCTGTCGTACATAGGACTGTAGTAGCTGATCAAGATCGGCCTCACGCTGCTCCAACGGCCAAGAAGCACGTGCAATCAAGTGAGCTCTGGATCGAAAGCTGCTTAACAGTGTCCGTGTGTTGGCGGCAGAGTTGGGGTGTAAGAACTTCCAGGTCTCAACAGGCTGGACATACTGTACTCGTAGTTCCTGTACATCCACATGAAAACCCAAGAAAAGGTCTCCATCCTCATACTCAAGTACGATGGGCGGTATGTATACATCCTGGTGCAGAAACGCTTGCACAGCAGCATAGTTGGCCTGGCGATCAAGAATCAAGCTCATCCGATTGTCCACGTATCGAACCACAAGGCCGAAGGTTGGCAAGCGAGAAGACTCTAACAGACATTTTCCAAAGTACATGTGCTCGTATAGGCTTACCACGGCATGGCAAGCTGCCGGAGAGAAATGGCTTCCCATCGGTGCACCTCGGATTTGTTGAATGGCCTGCTGACCCACCATGAATAGATTGAACTTGAAAGACACCTGTACAGCCTCCAGAAATAGGTCCATTGGGACGGCAACTCGTTTGTCATTCAACAGGCAATGCCGACCACGGATAGTTTTCATAACCGACATGTTGTTTTCCAAGTCCACAGTCACCACAACGCCTTTCAAGGCATGATCAAGATCCGCATCCGAGACGTCGTAAAAACGACAAAGCAATATGCGAAAGGTAATCATGAACCGCTCCCTTGGAATGCTCACGAAAAAACCTGACAAGTCTTGATTGTGCATGGCAAGCTTCTGTCTGTCTTGATCAGAGCTGTGACATCGCTTCTCAAAGAAAGCGTGTATGTTCTGCCAAAGCAAGATTGCATCGTTGTAAGATCGGGTGTGAGGACACACCTCAGCAACAAGCATCTCTGTGACTCGCGCCATCACAACCAAGAACTGGCGAGCCGGGTGAGAGGCAAAACTAACGATTGGCCTGCCTCCTTTCCATTCTTTCTTGAACTTGGGGAGAATGTAAGCCCATGACACACGGGCAGCACGAGATCCAAAACGGAAGGGAAAGGATTCAAGAATCCGAGGTGGCACTGCATGTTCCATCTGAACCATAATCGTCGAAGGATTTAACGACAATGGCTTGAAGACCGATTCAGCAGTAAAAGTGTTCTGGAGCATCATCCAATACTTCACAGGGCAAAAAACATGCGCATGCGAGCCTTCATGATCTCGGACATGCCACACCAATCCTTTGGTCCTTTTTCGCAACTCACGAACCTGATCAACCGACCAATGTGTTCCGACGTGTTGTGAGTGCATCTTCCATGCCTTCTGCCACACACTTCGAATATCAATAGTCGGATAATGCATCAAGCCATGATAATCGATCCAATGCCTCACGTCTTCAAGAAACATCGTCCAATGATCCGTGGCGTTCATGAATACCGGATTGGAGCAACTGGACTGGGCCAACTGAGTCAAATCAGGTGGCAGGGTCAGCAACGTGGCAGAAGAAGCAATGTGACCCTGGACAACAGTCAGGTGTGGATGACGTCGAAGAAGTTCGTGGCAGCAACATGTGACACCAGCCTGTTGCGGCTCCTCATGCGGGTCCCACGACTGCAAGATTGGTTTATGCGAAAACAACACATCTTTGATTTTAGGGTGACTTTTGGCAACGAGCGAGGTCGCTGGAATGTGGTACGGCAGCAGTCGATCCGTCGATACATCCAAAATATCTCCCAACATGCCACGAACCAAGCGTTTGAAGCCTACTTCAGGCAGCAAGAACGGAGTGGAAAGGGGGCGGCATGTAGTTGGGCACCTCAACTGTCGAAATTGCAGCACAGTGTTCAATCTGGACCTGCAGATCGTCTCATAGAACGGGTCACCCAGATGAGTGGCCATCCTGAATAATCTGTAGAGAAAATCCGAGTCAACTCGGTTGCTGCGCAGATATTTTTGGGCAAGAAAGGACTTCAACCCGTCAGAAGCTAAGTCAAACAGAATCTGATAACTGTATACAATGTTCTGAACAATGTGTGTCGAACGGAAGACCGAAGGAGTCAGTCCAGTGAGCTGGAAATTCCGACGTCGAAAGCGTCGAAAGGTTCTCCACGAGGTCACAAATCTGCGAACACATCTGACTGGATCCGAGTTGGCAATCTGTGCATGTTTTGCTCTGACAAGAGAGCGAACCCAAGGAGCATTGAGGTGAGGCTGTAGCAAATTGATAAATGTCTGTTCAATTGTGTGCAAACAATCGACCTGTGGGACATGCATGATCAACAGAGGAATGGCCATGTGATAATTCTGTCGTCGATAATGCCAAAACAGCGAAAGTTCACCGCACACTGACTTGCCGGCCCTGATCTGTTGGAATTTCCCCCATCTTGTACGCTCACGGTCGCCCAGTGTTTGGGATGATGATCCGACATACATGAATTTCTGCTGTAACTCAGGCTGGAGAAAGATGCGACAATAAATCACCGACTGCGTCTGAAAGAATTTCCAGGTGTAGCTGGAGCATTTTAAACGTAGCTGAGAGGTCAATGGCGACTGTACAAGCCCGAACTCACAAGCAAGCAAAAGGAGTTTTCCACGGATCCAAATAACAATGTCCATGCACTGTCGTCCGGACATGGTAGGTGTCTCGTAGAGACCTTGGAAAAATAAATGAGCATTCCGAAGTAAATCCACTTCACTTCGGTGCCGTTTCCACCAACCTTGTGGCGGATTGTCGTTGCGATACATGTCCCTGGCATCCAGTATGGCCTGTAGTCAAGCCACAAGAATTGTTCCGGCAGCAAGAATACGGAGCAGAGAATTCGCCTTAAGCTTGGGAATATCACGGATGGGTACGCCCCAGTTGGCAACAACCTGATCCAATTCGGCCTGTTCATTGGAAGGAAGGTCCGCATGCCATCGTTGGACATGAGCTGTCCATGTCTGGAGCTTCTGTCGATTGTTCTTGCTCAAGTTCAATCCTTCAATCCACGTCGATACTTCTTTGTCCGACTTGCAAGCCTTCCAACTGCGACTCAAGAAGTGACGTTTGCTTGGATCCGCGAGAACAATCTTCACAACCTGTCCAACATGCGAGGATGTTCCATACTCAGGCTGAGGAGCAGAACTCGAATTTCCTGGGCTGCGACCCTGGGTCTCAGCTTCATCGGGCTCAACATTCAAAGGTTCTGCATGATTCCCCGATGGTTTGCCTTTCTGGAATGCCTGCATGAGACTAGTTTTGGGCTCAGCCGTCTGACCACGAAGAAGGCGAGTGGCACCATCCGGAACTTTCTGAGCTGAGGGCGCGGACTCCGTCACACGTCCTGGGGGGCTTTCTTCAATCGGCAACGTTTTCGGAACTGCAGTCTCTTGATTAGAAGAGCGGGAGGGGGAAGCATTCTCGAAATTCGCAAGTTGTTGTTGAAGAATCTGGATCTGATTTGCCATGGCTGCCTTCTCTGTGTCAACAGAGGCCTGAGGATACAGACCTAGCATGTAGTCAACAACCTTCTGTGCCAACAAGTGTGTGGCCTGTGACTTGGAGTCCGAACCGCTGCTCTTGGAAGCGGGGTCACTGGTACCAAGCACAATAGAAGCAAGCTCATCCAAGTCGACTTCTTCATCTCGCAGCTTTCCAAACAAGGCGTGGCAAAATACAACTTCACCGATCGACTTGAAGCCTGCAAAGAAAGTCGGCTTTCCTTCGGTAATATGGCGCACCCAATACGAATTCCAACCTTGATAGAGCAACGAGTGAAGCGGTATCATATGGGTCGGACATCCATCAATCTGCTTTCGAACTGTCCAGTCAGTCTTCTTTACCCAACGAGCCAAGTTCAAGCCTGCAATACAACGGGAGTCCAAATAGTTCGGGTTCTGGCAAAACTCAGCGGGCATCATCGGGCCGAAGACTCTCGGGGAGTTTGCAGCAGGTGGGGATGGGAGACCTGGAATGCGGGGGGTTGGCGAAATGTTCATAATCTGAGCAATACGTGGATTGGGTTGCCACGTGAGGTTCTGTGGCTGAAGCACTGCCGGTCTGTTCACTGGTGGGGCAGGTCGGGGTGCAGGGTGCTGCCAACTCTCAGGGGTAATGTTGGATACCGATTAACAAACCCCCCCCCCCCCCCAAGGTTGGCCCGCTTGAACTTGTTCATGGGTTCAAGTTTTTACCGGCCCCCCCCCGATTAAGTAGTAGTACAGTAGTACAGTAGTACAGTAGTACAGTAGTACAGTAGTACAGTAGTAGTATTACAGTAGTATAATAGTAGAACAGTAGTTTAGTAGTAGTATTGAAGTCTAGTACTATTGTAATAATACTATACTACTGTACTGCTTCTATAGAAGCAGTACAGTAGTATAGTATTATTACAATAGGGGGTTGGGGGTTTGAAGGGGTTCAAGGACTTGAGGGGGTTGAGGGGTTTGGGGGTTCAAATGTGGCCGGCCATGAGCTTGCCATCAGCTCAAGAGTGCCCGCATAAGCGCCGCATCCCCAGCCATTGGCCATGAGCTCCAACATGAGCGGCAACGAGGGAACCATGGGAACCATGGCTGAGAGACTGGGGCATGATTGGCAATTGTGAGTAATTACTTGGTTAATTACGTAGGATTGGGTCATTAGTAATTCATTAATTATTTGGAGCCGAGGATGGGCCAGCTGATGAGTCAGATCCATGGGTTGCTCCATAACATGGAGCGGCGAGCCGTCATGGGCCGGATAAGTAAGCATCTTTTGTGTTTTAAATTATTTAGTTAATGAGGTATTACAGGTTTAATTACATTTGTCTTGAGCCAAGGACGAAGTCCATGGCAGTTTCCGCGATCGCCTCCGCCATGTTGCCACCAGGCTCATGGCGGGGCGATCATGGGTTTTGGTCAATTGGCAGTGGCTCGGACCGTCAGTAGTAATTAATTAGTCATAATAAGAATGTAAATTACATATTTTAAGCTCTGAAGCCCATACATGAGGGAATGGCGCTGCGATCAGTGGATGAGAGATGAGCTCCTCCACACATGGATGCTCTATGCTCCTCGCCTGGTATTAGTGTTTTTTAAATAATAAGTAATTAATTAGGGTTTAGGGTGCAATTAGGATTGGGTTTAGGAGTGCTTGGGGTTTGAGTTCGTGCATGAGGAGTACGACATCGTCATGAGCCACCCCATGCTGCATCGCCATTGGCCCATCATTTGCACGGTGGCATGGGTCGAGGCCCCTGCCGAAACCCTAAAAACCCCTAAACAAAACCCCCTAACCCCTGTAAACCCTAACCCCACAACCATAACTAATTATCCCTAAACCCTAAACCCTGCAGGTGAGCCTGGCATTGTTCCGGACCCATGAGTATGACAGCGATGAGTCTGGATGCTGCAGTAGTTCGTTTTTTTAGATTAGGGTTTAGGGTTTAAGGTTTAATTAGGGTTAATTAAACCCTCCTAAGTAAACCCTACTTAACCCCTACTTTAATTAACATAATTAAACCCTAAGCCCTAAACCCAGGCTGTATGATCCTCGCAATGATGTGATCAGCGATAAGCACATGGTCATGAGCGAGGTGACGCAGAACATGGAGTCCGCCATGAGGACAGCCTTCATAATTGAGAGTAATTAGAGCCCAAACCCCATAAGGCCCAATTAACCCCCCCCTTTCAGGACGGAGATCTTTGAGCTGGCATCATGGGAGACTGTGTGGGGCGACATGAGAGGCAGCTCAGGGAATAATTTAAGTATCAATTTTCCATAATTTGTTACGGTTAATAGATTATTGAGAAATAAGTTCTGGTTTTTTATTAGTTAGCTAGTAATAAGATTCAGCCGAGGCAAGCATTGGCTGATCAAAAGCTGGCACGGCATGGGCCGTTCCCAGCATGAGCCGGCCAAATTCAGAGCATGGGTTGAGACCCATGGGCCAGAGCCCAAAGCGATCATGCGGTCCTTCCATGGGCATTTCATGCCCATTGAGGCGGAGGCATGAGCCCTCAGCCCGGCCATGAGTCCATGAGGAGATGGGCTCGTATATGAGCCATAAGGCTGTAGATCCCATGAGGAGATGGGCTTTTTTAAAAGCACCCATGACGCCAGCCATGAGCTGCATTAATTAGTTCAGTTAGGGATAAGATTAGTCTTTGGGTTTGTTTGGGGTTTAATTAAGGTTTAGGGTTTAGGATCAGGTTAAGCTCGGCATAGCGCCGCATGAGTAAGTAATCAATGCATGAAGCAGCATGGCATTTTTCATGGGTGCGATGAGGGGATGGCTTTCTGATCTTCGCATGAGAGCAGCGAAACACATGGGGAGGGTTGGGCCCTTACTTAAAGGATCATGGGACTTAGTAATTAACTAGGGTTATAATTAGGGTAATTAACTATACTTATAACCCCAGTTAGGGTACTTATAACCTTACTTACTAAGTCCCATGATCCTCCAAGTAGTTAATGCCAAAACTCCAAACCCCATACTGCCCTTATCCCTAAACCCTTTAACTACACCCTAGACCCTCAACCTTAAACCTTAATTAAACCCTTTTAACTTAACCCTAAACCCTAAAACCCTAAACCTTAAACCCTTCGAAATAAACCCTACACCCTAAAACCCTAAACCTTAAACCCTTCGAACTAAACCCTAAACCCCAAAACCCTAAACCTTAAAGCCTTCTAACCAATAAACCCTAAAACCCTAAAACCCTAAAACCCTAAACCTGAAACCCTTGTAGCTAAACCCTAAACCCTAAATCCCTAAACCTTATATAAATCCTTGAAAATAACCCCTAAACCCTAAAAGCCCAAACCTGACACACTGCTGCGGGCATGAGCTGCATGAAGCCGCACAAATGCAGTGACTTAGATGAGCTGTGGGCATGAGCTGCATGACACCGCTTGCATGCAGTGCTTTCGATCAGCTGTGAGCATGACAAGCATTGTGGATGAGCTGTGGGCATGAGTTTTTGATAAAATGTGATTTTGAGCTTTAGGCATTTGTTTCATTAAGTTTCACATTGTGCCTTTTTCATGACATAGGTTTTCAAGTGAGTGTGCATCTGTATCACGCCATGGTGTGGAGCATCAGTCTTCGTGAGCAGGTGACATGCCACAACAGGTTTGCCATCCTGTCGCAACCAGATGAGGATGAAGATGAGCTCATTGCTTTGAACGACATGTTCTTCGACTGGGATGAGCTGGAGAACAGGTGGAATGAGATGAATGAGCCTTGGGAGCTTCATGATTTTTCCTTCATGGGGAGGTTCTCATGGTCTGATGAGTCAGAGAAGACTGGGGTTGCTCAGCATGTTTAAGTTAGGGATAGCCATATGTAACTCCCGCGCCCACCCGCAAACGCCTTACACGTTTTATACCAAGGGTCCCCCCTATACTTCCCAATATTCCTTATCAAAATCCCCGTTTTTGACATCCCCGCCTCGCCCGATCCCCTAGCAAATCTTTCCCTAAATCTTTGGTGCTCGGTATCAACATAATTTATCTTTACAAATATTATTGAAAAGATAAATTAAACGAGCTTCCTATTCTTTAACCTTCTTCACCATATATGCATCTCCGTCTTTAGTGATTTCGTAATATTCTAAGGTGCTTGGTTTGGGTTCTCTGATTTCTCCATTGTTGAGCTTGTTGATATAGGTGTTTCTTTTGTTTATGTATGTTGTGTCTTTAATCGTAGGCGGTTTGTTTGTAAAAGAGTTTTGATTATATTTACTGTTGATTGTATTGACTAGCTTGATGTCTAGGTTTTGTATAGTGTTGGTCAGGTCTCTCAGTGCAGTTTCTAAGCTTTCGTACATATATACATAAACTAGATATTTTTTAAAACTTTTATTTTAAAACTTTTCTTTGTTGCTCGCCGCGCAGTTACAGCTCTTACAGTATGCTAGACAGTTCTCTATGGTGTGACACATATCGTTATTTATTCGTTGAGCCGTCAAATTCGTATGTATGTTCCCCTTTATCATTTTCAAACTAAACTCTATCCCGCATTTTACACAACAGCCGCTTAACCTTTCCATGAGCCAGTCTGCCGTTATAAAATGCTTATGTTCAACCTTTCTTTTTCCCGCGTGGTCTTGCTCTTTGTATCCCTTAACCTTTCGACACATATAGTTATAAACGCAGTTTTTGTTGAATATGTCCTCTTTCACATCCGAGCTATACTTAAAGAAATATACCTTATTTAAATCGGTACTCCTCGTTATCGCTGTGTATATCCACTCCTTGGTCACCAGCCAGTGATTATAATCAAATATCGTTATGGCCTCATCTATGCTACTGCCTTGGACGCTGTGGCAGGTATAGCAGGAAGCGAATATGAAGTGCTTCCTCAAACTATCTATCGGTACCTCTTGCGGTTTCCCCTCCGCCTCATCGCATAAAACCACTGTTTCGGGATTTATGTTTTGGATGACATACCTAAAATTCACATTAAACTTATACCTCGTCGTTTTTAAATACTCCCTGCATATCATCACCTCGCCTACCTCGTATTCGGCGGTTCTGTTTTCTGATTTCCTTATCTCCCTCGCTACTTCCCTGCAGGTGTCGTTCAGATATGCTATGTTGTTTTTATTGAGGTTTATCGCCTTCGTGTATTTAAAATATCGTTCTATCAGCTCCTTCGGTTTTACGTTGTTTATGAAGATGTCGTCATAGATGTTAGCCAGTTTTTCTTTATCCTCCTTGGTCTTTAGCCTCTTGCATTCCTTAAGGTAAATACCGTATTTAAAAATCTGGTCTATACACGAGTTCATATAATGTTCATGTTCCTGTATGTTGGTAAGCTCATTCACCGGCTTTAATTGCTTACCGTCCCCGGTTCCTATGATTATCAGTTCGGGGTGTTTTTCCACAAACTCCCTTATTCTGTTTAACACCCCGAGCCCATTAAAATAAACCTCGTCGAATACTATAGCATCATATCCTCTATGATCTATTGCCTCCAGTTTTTCCTCCCCAACTGCTATACCGAAAAACTTATTAACCGTAATCGCCCCCTTCCCGTATTTTTGAACCAGCTTGTTAGTGGGACAAACGAACAGCACCCTCATACCCATCTCTCCCATTCTCTCGCATATATACGACTTGCCCGACCCAGCATATTTAGCCCTTATCATAACATGTTTCGCCTGCGTTATTTTTCCTATGATGTCTGGCATATCGTATTCGTCCTGTATCTTCAGCTCTACATTTTTATGTGTTGCTATTCCTACTGCTTCGTTTGTTTTTGGCTCGTACATTTCGGATGGGAGCAACACCCCTTCGTCTTTGCTTATCCTCCAGTTCCCTATTCCCCCCTGTTCCGTTTTTAATATTTCTTTTGCCTTCTCCTCTTGGTTTTGGCTTATTGTAAAAGCATCTGTTTTTACACTATAAACCTGTATCCTGTTATTAAGTAGCCTATGATAATCCTGATACATTTTAAAGTTGTGCCCCTGTAGCAAAAGCTCTTTTATGTAAATAAAGCCGTTTTTAAGTCTGGATTTATCAGATATATTCACTATGTAATATGCTTCTCTTTCTTCTTCTATGCTGTTGCTCACCAGAGCCTCGTCTTCTGTTTCGTAAAGCTCCTCTGATAATTCGTAATCTGTGAGCTTGTGTATTTTCCCCCCGTGTTTAGATTGAAAATCGCAAGCCTCGCCGATGTTTTTAAATACTATGCTTTTCTGGTCCGTGCTCCCTGTCTTCTCCAAAAGCCCTATATTAACATTTGCGATTAGCTTCTTTACCAGTTTGTCGAGATGCTCGTCGTTGCTTATTTTCTTTCCCCACAGTTCCCCGATCAGTTCTTTGTAATTGACCCTGTGAATGAACGAGGGGACTTTATAATACATTATTTTAATGCCTGTTGTGTTAAGTTGCTTAAGATACTTCCCATAAATTAAGTTGAACTTCTTGTTAAGCATGATTTTTAAATCGCCCCGCGCTTCTACGAAATACAGCGTGTAATCAGATAGCTCCATATAATCCACATGCTGGTATATTTTCCACTTGTCGAATTGGTTAAACACTGGGACTTCTTCGATATCCCTAAGTCTCCCTGTGAATGCTTTTGATATATCGGCTTCGACTACTTTTTCAGGAAAGCCTTTTCTCTTTATAAACAGTCCCGACGGTACTATGGTTTTTGCCTGTTCGTAAATGTTGAGGTCCTCCTCGTTATAAAATGACTTGTGTAATGGATTGAAAAGGCTTTTATTAAACTCGAACATCGCCCTGTTCATATTGTTATAAGTCTCCTCGTCGTCTATTGTTATGTTTCCGTCTGCCGAGTCTCTTATTAAGTTCTGGGATTTTATTATAAATCTCGTCCTGTTGAAACGGGCTTTTATTTGAGTCACTATCCCCGCCTGTAATGTTATTGATGGCTCGTATCCCACCCCGACCATTTCAAAAAATATTTCTGTCAGGTTGTTGTTTTCGGGTATCATGTATTTCGTGACGGTTTCTTTTTTCTCGCCTTTCGCTTTCGGTGGCTCTACATGTTTTAGCAGGTCGTCGGCGCATCTAAACATTTTGTATTCAGGCGGTTCTTCTTTTTCGTTTAAATGGTAATCGGTGGTTGCTTTAACCATCAGGTTTTTCCCTTTCCCTCCGGTTTGCTCTAAGCTTTTTATTTCTTCGTTGAATGTGTAAATGTGGCTGTTCTTCACCATTGCGAAAAATGGTTTGATATTATATTTTGATGTTTCGGGGTCGTGCTTGTAAATGATATTTAAAAACTGGTCGTATATTCTAGCCGGTATGTTAAACTCCCTAAACACCTTGTCCATATCCGATATACTAGCGCCTTTGCTGTAAAAATCGTCCCTCCCTGTGATTTCCATAATCCTATTTACCGTTAATCTCTTCCTTCTACGATCGTCCATTAGAGTATCACCGTAAAAATCAACGAGGGCGTTTTTCCAACATTGGTTTTTCGTGTGCTCTGTTTTTTCCATAGCTCCCTTTAAGTATCCCATACTGGGCTTTATCTCTGTTAAAACGTACCTGTGATAAATGCTTATATTTTCCCCTGCATCGGTTAAGTCTTGCTTCATTATGTCGATTTTCTTCCCGTTTTTCTTTACCTGCTCGACACCTTGTATTTTAATAGCATCGAAGACATGGTCATAGTATGCCGATAATTGTTCCATCAGTTCCTTAAAATCCTTGTCTGTGCTCATGATTTTAATCAGTTCGTTAAATTCGGGGTTTGTGACTTTTTCTACAGTCTTGTAGTTTATAGTCGGGTGGTTTTTGAATTTTTCGTTCAGTTCGTCAAAACCTTCTTCTCCCCTATAAAAATGTCTAAAAATCATTTTTTTAATCCATGATTTATTAAAATCCTTTGCTTTTACTGTAGCCTGTCTTATGTCAAAGTTTTCTATGTAATAATGCCTTCCTCCTTTAATAAAAGCTGGTTTAATCTTCATTTTTTTAGGGTCTCTTATGTTATAGCACTGGAAATTAACCAAATATGTGTTTCCCTTGTTTTTCAATTCTTCTAATATCTCCATGTATCTCTTTAAGGCTTTGTCGTAAATCTTTTTGTTTTTTGAGGTCAGCCCCTTTATCAGATTTTCGGCGGTTGCTATGTTCATAATCATCCTGTCCCCATACAGTTTTATAATGTGTTCTATCCTCTTCTTTGTTGTTTTATTTACATCTTTGGTTGTCTGCTCCTTGAGCTTGTTGAGATTGTTAAGGTTACTCCGGATAAACTTGTTCATATAATAACCTATATATATATTATACTATATAATTTTTTCTTTAAATACTTTTCTAAAGATTTTTTTTAAATATTTTTATTTTAAACCTTCAAAAGCTCAAAGCGCATATATGGGCGACTGTTCCCTTTTACATAAAATAAACTCGTGTTGTTCTTCTGCTCTATTCTTTCTATTTCTTCGGTTTGTTGTAACCATTGGCTCACCCTTTCTTTTTCCCCAGGTTTCCTTTTCCTGTAAATTCTAACCTTATCACCGACAGATATATTAGGATATTTTCTAGTTCTTACCGCCTGTTGGTGCATGTTGTTTCTTGCTTTCAGTTCGTTCTTCTCCTTCATCGCCTCCTTCGGTGTCATTTTAATTGCTGAGTGTTCCATTTTATTATTGTAGGTGAGCAACACCTCAAAAATATAATCTATCCATTGAATATTTGCCTTTCCCTTTTTTTCGTCGGCTTCAATTCTTTTATAAAGCATGTCCTTAAAGGTTCTAATGGCTCGTTCGCTGTGGTTTGCATGTGCTCTCGTTCTGTGGTGCTGTATGTTTTCCTTTTCCAAATATTCCTGTATGGATTTTGTATTCAATGCGCCTTCGTCGTCTGTAAATAGTATTTGTGGTTTCCCTCCCATTTTGTTTAAAGCCTCAATCATACCAGCCGCGATATTGCCCTCGTCTTTGCTTTTTATTGGGACGACTGTCATAAAACGACTAAAAACATCAATCATAATAACACCGGCCCTAAATTTTTGATTTTTCAAGTCGTTGATAAAAAACAAATCCATCTGAAACTCGTAAAATGGCTCCGGGGCGACAAAGGTATTGCGCCCCCTTATCTGTTTTTTCTGCTCCACGTTCTGACTAAAGAATTTATCAATGTCGGCCATCGTTATAGATTTATCTTTTTCTCTTGCATCTTTTAAGGTTTGCTTTTTGCTTCCGAAACCTGCTTTATCAAAATAAATAGCATTTATTATATCATTCTTTTTATTATCCAACTCTTCGCTCATAATAAAAAGGATGAGATTTTTATGTTAATGATACTAATCTCCTAATGTATTTCTCCATAAATAAGGCGTCTTCCTTTTTCATTTTTCTATTACAAACCTCCGTGTAAAAATCAACGAAAAAGGTTTTTAAGTTTATCTCGTATTTTACCTTCGTAGTGCTTTTTATTCTCTCTTCCCATTCTTGTTGGTATCTCTTTATGTTGTTGTCATAAAATCGCCCTCCCTTGTAAAAGCTGATGCAGTGCATTATGTACCTGATATATCCCAGAGAGATTTTATTTAATTGTTGCTTTGTTTTTGTTGTTTTTAAATGCTGTTTGATATCCTTTATATTGTAGCTCCATATAATATTATGTATGTTATAGTCTCTGTTTATTGTGATAAATCTTTTATGATGGTAAAACTTGCACCTTTCGCATGTTAAATAAGGTTTAAAATTATTTTTTAAATGTTCCGGTAAAAGCGTTCTACACAGCAGGTCCAAAGTGACATTATGGTCGTTACACTGGTCGCACACCATCTAACATATATAAGAAATATTTCTTTAAATACTTTTCTAAAGAATTTTTTTAATATATTTTTATACTAAAAAATACACCCATCCACCCCCGAACTGGATGAGCATCCACCCCCGAACTGGATGAGCATCCACCCCCGAACTGGATGAGCATCCACCCCTGAGCTGGACGCGACCATTTACCATTAGAACCGCCTCTATCCACTAAAAATGTGGATGCTCATCCACTTGTTTAGTGGATGCCCATCCCCGCTATTGGTGGATGGCTGTCCCTTTGAGCTCCAAAAAATCAAAAAAATTAAATTTATTTTTACTAAAAATATTGATATTTTAGTAAAAAATAAATTATTGCTCCTCTTTCTTTGCTTTCTTGGCCCTTGGTTTTTTGGCGGGCTTCTTCTCTTCTTTCGTCTCCCCCTCTTTTTCTTCTTTAATCTCCTCTTGGGCTTTCTCTTTCTCTTTTTCCTCTTCTTCTTCTTCGGATACAGTTTTTAATAAAACGGCTTTGGCCGCGGGAATAATTTTTCTGCCCTTCTTCTTTTTGTTATTTTCCAATTCTTCAAGGTTCAAATTATCTAGTTTAATTCCCTTGTCGTTTTCCTCTAATATTTTGTTTAATATCTCTCTCTTCTTACGTTGCTCGGCGCTTTTCTTTTTTGCTTCCCAATATTGGGTTTCCTGTTTCTTTTTGTGATAGTAGAGCCTTTGGTATATGGCTAGTTGCTCTTTTATCTCCTCTAATGTTAGGTCTTCCGGTGACTTTGACATGGACATATTATACTATATAATATTATACATAATATTTCTTTAAAACATTTTTTCTTAAAACAGTTTTTTAAATATTATTTTGTGTTTTCTAGGCTCTTTTTAACGAACCTTGCCTTACTGGGCCCGTTGTTTTTAGTTAAACAGCTCCTGCATATTTTGTTAAGAGTTTTTTTATTCATAATGCTGATATATTGTTCTTTGTCTCGTAGTTGCCAACATTTAGCGCACAATTTGCAATTATCTAAATCCACCTTTTCCTGTTTTTCAGATGGCTCGAAGGTTACCTTTATTCGGTCCGAAAACATATATATATATTAATAAACATTTTTCATAACCTAAGGGGCATGTGTTACGAAAAACGTTTGCACAAACTAATTCAGCGACAGCTTATGTGTGCTATTGAATGTGTCGCGATACTTCCCTTTCTCGCGTTCATCCAATGTGAAACGCTACTGTAGGGGGATTGGGGGAATTCTTCTCTCCTTCTTCCGAGGGTTGGCGTGTTTGACTGTACCGAAAAACCTGATGGTCTTCTATCTGTCATAATAGTATATATTTTACTTTTTAAATATTATTCTTTTTTCTTGGTATTTTTAAAGTTTTTTATGTTTTGTAAAAAGGTTTTCAATATTTCTAATGTTATGGTACAACATCGTCTGTATTTCGGTTGTTTTATTATTGCTTTTTCAACAGCCTCCAAATTCTCAATAGCTTCTATGTAATCGTCGTAAGAGTTCATATATTAAATTACGATATATTTATCTAGGTAGTTTTATAATGAGCGAAATTCCCATCGTAAAACCAATAGACATACCGGAATATAAATATAAACATTCAAAATATGATATGATGCCTTCTTTACCCTTTCGTGGTATATTGGTTGCCTCTTCTACCGGAGGTAAAACCGTTCTGATTCAAAACCTGATTTTGAACATTTACAAGGGTTCGTTTGAGCGAATATTGATTTTCAGTCCGAGCGTTCATGTCGATGACACTTGGAACAGCGTAAAAACATATATAAAGGAACAAATGAACGTCGATACGGAAAAGGAAAAAACCTATTTTGAAGAATACAACCCCGAGGCTTTGAACCAAATAATAAGCACCCAGCACAAGGTCATCGACTACCAGAAGAAGAACAAGCAAAAAGGCTTACATTCTATTCTCATCGTTATCGACGATTTCGCTGACGACCCTAAATTCGTGCGCTACTCTAGTATCTTACATAGCCTTTTTACGAGAGGTCGGCATAACGCTATTTCGGTTCTCTTATCCACTCAAAAATACAATGTCTTAGCTCCGATCGTTCGACTGAATGCTTCTGCTTTGTTCATCTTCAGGCTTAAGAATATGAACGAGGTTAATAGTTTTTTGGAAGAAAACTCGGCTCTTGTGAATAAGGACGAACTCTACGAGATGTATAGATTGGCAATAAACGACGCCCCTTATTCGTTCTTATACATAAACACCAACGCCAAGGATATTAACAGGATGTTTTTTATACGATTTGAGAAAGCTATGACTATATCAGATCAGAATAACGAATAATTACACAAATTCACAGGTGGTAATTTGTAATAGATTTTATCGCTCTTCTTTTCCTTTATTTCTTTTATGTCCCTTATCATTTCTTTCAATGCTTTAATTTGCAATCTGTCGATGTTACTCAGATCCAATTCGTTTTCGTTGATGTCGTTTATTTGATTAATACTATCGTTCTGATTATCGTTTTTTGACATTCTACCGCCCATGTATATTTATTACTTGAGTTTATTTTTAAACTAAAGTAATAAATCTTTCATTTAGGTTTTTTGTTATGCTTTTTATACACACTATCCCAAAATTTCGGATTGGCATTATAACGAGCTTCTACTAGCTTTTGGTGTTCTTTGGTGTTTATATGTTTCATATTTTCCTTTTCTGTTTCGTCCGTTGGTCTCTTCAATCCACATTTACACATATAATATTTTCTTCCCATGTATTACTATTAATTAGATTTATTTTTCATGAGATTTCTTAAGCTTTGTTAATTCCCCTTTTATATAGGTTATGGACCTTTTCATCTCCTCGTTCTCTTTTATGGTATGTTGCAAAGCGGACCAAAGAATGGGCACGCACATAGAATAGTCAAACCTCAGATATCCATCTTTTCCCTTTATAACAACGTTGTCCCACTCCCCCGGCATCTTCTCGGTTAAAAAGTCGTTGGCGATGAAACCGCAATGGGACTTGTCGCCGTGCTTCTCTTTATCTATATACTTATAAGTTTTGGGAACAATGTACTTTATCAGCTCAATGGCTTTTTTGGTTTCTAATTCTTTGATGTTTTCTTTAAGTCTTTTATCGGACGAGGGTCCTATGGAACCGGAGTAAGTGATGTTCCCTATAACATCGATCCCTGCGTCAGCCACAGTCAAGACGTTTTTAGTCCCTATTTCTAGTATCGTGTCTCCGTTAGTGTCAGGATTTCTAAAAAATATTTGGTCTATGGGTCCTGCTAATTGTGTATGTGTGATACTTGCTTTTTCAAAGAAATTAACAGAACTGCCTAATACTCTGAATTCGGGCGTGCCGGTTGCTCCGATATCCACATCGAAATCACCTTCGGATGTCAATTTGCCTATTGTATTAACTGTGTCATTAAATACCGTTGCTTTATTTAATGTTATTCCTGCTACATCGTTTAATTGAATAAAAATATCAGATGGTGTCGGATCGGCTAACCTGTTAGATTGGATACAAAAATTCTGCTCGATTGTTGCAATATGATTTAATGAAAAATTGGCGTTTGATTGTTGGTATATTCTTCCTCTACTATTTATTAAAACATTATTGTTAAAGGTGTTATTCGTTCCGTTAAAATTACAATCTCCGCTAAAATTAGCAGAACCACCGCCCGCTACGTTTAATCTCGTTGCTCCTCCTGCTATTGCTCCAATACCTAAATTATTACAATACACCGCCCCTCCCGCTGTTGCTGTATTCAATAATAATAAGCTCTGGCTATCATTTGATGTATTGTAAGCATTGATATTAAACGAATGCATTTTGATATAGCCTTGTGCGTTTTTCACTTGTAAAACTGCCGACGCGTCTGTAGTATTTTTAAATATTTCAATACCATTGCCATTAGTTGATGTTATGGTATCTCCGTTCATTGTAATATTATTATCAACTTCTAAACTATCAACTTTCGTAGCTCCTCCTACCGATAAAAAGTATCCGCTTTCGTTTGCTTTACCTATTCCTACTTCTGCACTTGTCAAGCTTCCTAGTCTCATCCGGTTAGAATTATTCACCGCTGAATTATCGTTTAAAATCATAACGTTACCGTCTTCGGTATTGGCATTGGTGCATTTTAAATTATTATTAACATATATCCATTGGGCCGTCCCGTCTCTAATTCTTAGCGTTGGATTTGTATTATTAGACACTCTCCATAAAGAAATACCATTGGTAGAAACTGGTAATAATATTGTATCGTTATTAAATGACGTAGCACCGTTGATAAACAACTGCTTAAAAAATGTCGTTCCGTTAGTTGTGTTATTACATTCTATATAAGTGTTTGTGTCGGTGTCGTCATTAGTTCCGTTAATTAATCTTATGGCGCTTGCGGTTTCATTTATTGATAAATCTAATGAAACGTTAGCTTTTGTAGCGTTTGTGTATCTTTCAATACTTGTGTTAGCATCTACTAATTCAATAGGATTGCTAACACCACCTCCTCCTCCGCTTACTCCTGCTATTAATCCATCCACCTCGCCCTTATTGTAAAAATTCGTTGTCAGTTGCGAAGTAGTCTGATAATTTGCTGTTAGAGTTGCCGTTGTCGCGTAAGGAGCCAAAGCCGTTGCATCAATCCAGTTATTGGCGTCTATCTCTGGTTTTGTGTAATAGTCATTATTTAACTGTGTGTTATTTTTATAATTTGCAGTTAGCGTTGCCGTTGTTGCATAAGGAGCCAAAGCCGTTGCATCAATCCAGTTATTGGCGTCTATTTCGGATTTAGAGTAGAAATTAATATTCAATTGTGCGGTTGTTTGGAAATTATTAGATAAATTATTGTTGATATCGGTAATAACCAAATCTTGACCTGCGACATCTGCTATAATAGGTGCTAATTGCGTATCTAACTGCGCCTGAGTTATCCCGCCTCCTCCTCCTCCGCCAACTTCAATATTCGCTATTTCGTTATCTACATAATCTATTGTTGCGTATTGATCGCTTAATTCGGATACGCCTGTGGTAAATATTTTAAATATTTGATTTGCGTAGATCGTTTTCAGGTTATTTACAGTAGCCATTATTAAATTAAGTAGATTATATTTAATTTAATAATGCTATAATTTACTCCATCAAATTAAATCAGTCTAAAACCGTACTAGCACTTTCCGAGAGCTCGAATACATGCTCGCTCACCATGGTAACAAACACACGTTCGATACCTAAGGCGAAATTTTGGTTGGCTCCTTTGATTTTAAAAGTGATTAAGCTGCCCATTTTAGTGTTAGATCCAGTAAAATTAACGTCCGGCTGCTTATCGAAATTTATACCTCCGATGAACTTGTCGTTGGCGTAACGATAAATATCAATGCTGAAACCGTCGTAATAAGGGGACATCACATTTACGGCCCTTCGTAAGAAATACATAAACTCGGCGATGCTCGTGATTTCTTGCTCTGGAAACTTCTTGTTGGCTATTTGGATTTGTGCCGAAATTTGCCTGTTGCTGTCGATGACGCCTTCCAGGTTGTCGATCGTCACAGCCATAGGGTGAAAAAAGTAATTCCACTTCTTCCGGTCGTAGTTTCCCGCGGTGTTGTCGTTGTCGATGTTGCTGTTACTGAAGGTGAAGAACATCTGAGACAGGCGGGTAGAAGATTTGACGATGTTCATGTTTATCTCGGTGTTTCCATTCGAGAAGGTTTGTGAAAAACTGTGATAGGCGGGATAAACCATCCTGAGCCTACCCCCTTTCAATAAATGGGAAACTATGTTATTATTGACGGTGTTATCCACCTGTACCAATTCGCAGCGAAGGATCGCGTTTTGAATGGACCAGCTAGTTGTCGTGTTTCTTTCGGTAAAATATTTTCCGTTTTCGTCGTCCGTCGCTTGGTCTGCTCCGTTTGCCGCCGGTCTGATCACGGGTTCGGACGCATCGGAAACGATTTCGAAGATAAATTCGATCGGACAATACCGAACAGGCGGATAATACCCAGATTGAACGTAGCCGCAGCATGGCTTGTGTCCCATCCGCACGAATTTTCCCTGTTCCTTCCCGTGGTATTTAATCTGGTCAGTTTAGGCAAAACGATACCTCTGTCGTTTCTACTGGTGTTTGCTGTCGCATCGTGTCCTTCTATGCTGTAAGCATAAAGTCTGTTAATTCTGCTGTCGTATCGTGTCAGGCAACCTTCTTGGACGTCGTCCAGATTTCGCACTTCTTCGGATTTAAGAGATTTGAATTGTTCGCATACCTGATTGTAGTTGTCTATATCGTTCAACTGCTGTCCCGCTCCGTTGCATCTGTAGCGAGTGAAGAAGGCGTGGCTTTCACCTAAGGGTCGTAAATATTTAGCCGCGTCAGTGTCGGTATTGACCAAGTCGAAGAATAAAGAGACGCTGGATAAATCTAAATAATTGTTGTCCTCTCCTGTGATCACGAACTTTAAATATTTGTTTCCATTGGAGGCGCTAAAGATGTTTCCGGATACGCTGGGGAAATGCACTTGCTTTCGATCGGTGATGTAGGCGGCGCTTTCGGGAAGCCCGAACTGGAGGGAATTTATCATATTGGGCTCACTTTCGGCTATAACTAAATCCATTTGTATATACTTTATTTAGATTTTTTATTATTATTATTATTTCCATTATTATATTTTTTATGGGCGATCAAATTTTTGTCCGTCTTCTGGGATGGCGTTGTCAATTGCGGTTGTTCCACGGCTTGATCGTTTGTTTCAACGATGCTCCTTATCGCCTCGTACCCCGAATTGTTCATTTTCCGAACTATACTGTTTTTAAACCTGAGAGTTTCGGGAGGTTTCCCCACTCTCGCGATTTCCTTCTTGCGTCTCTCTTTGTTCAGCATAATATAAAGTGCTTAGATTATATTAATATCAGGCGTATTCCCCGGCGGGCAAGGTTTCGCTCACTCCTTCAAAGGCGTCTATATCGTGATTTTTCAACGGGTTTAAGGTATCGGTATAAACGTTGATGGCTCCACCGTCTAAGGCACTCACGACATCCCCGACCTTTCTGAACCTCTTGTGCTGTTCCGTGTTGGGTTTAAAGCCCATGCTGAAGGTGGGGCTGTTGTATGTCCTGGTTTTCAGGTTACGATCGGGAAAATCTTTAGCCAAGGTCAAAACAACAGGACCCGCTTGACTGTGCCCCACCAGTTCCGAAACCTGCGGGTTCTCTTTGAGTATTTGTTCGGCTGCTATGTATCTTTCCATATCGCGAACCCCGCCCAAAACACCGAAGGGGAGCTTCGTGAAATTCTCCAACCAATTAACGGCGCTGGTGGTTCCACCTACATACATTTTATTACCTCTGACATAGATTTTATTGTCAGTGCCGTAGGCCATCCTGAGACCCTGAGTGTTGGAGAGCTTGTTGTTCTCCTCTAGCATTTTGTTTATTTTGGTTTCTATTTTGCTCATCGTGTGTTTATATAAATAGAGTATAATTTTAATCTTTTGTTAATATATACAGTATGAGTTTTAGACCGCTTACATACAAAAAAATATATGTAAATTCGAAGTACCGGACCAACGACAGCAAGACGTCTTCCAACTTTCAGATAGAGTTAAGAGAAAATTTTGAAATCCCCGACGGGACGATAGCCCAAATACACGAGGTAGCAATTCCCAACACGTGGTATAGCATAAGCAGCAACAACAACAATTTATACTGGAGGCATCAAGTTTTACCGCCCGCGACGCCGCAGGGCATCACCTACACGAGAATAGTCATTCCCGAAGGCAATTACACGGCACCGGAACTAGCCACCGAAATAGCCACGCAATTAAACGCCGTCTTCGATAATGTAGGAGTTAGCAGAACCAACAGCTACAGCGGAACATACAACAACCTAACGAACAAAATCACAATATCATCGAATTATACCGAAGTCATCTTCGTTCCTCTAACAGACGCGGATGTTCCCGGATTTGTTGGGTCCTTCTCCAATTCGGTAGATCTCAATAATCTGAACAGCATAAACGAGGTTTTGAGCTTTACCGAAACCGTCGGCGACAGCTTTACTTCGGTCAATCCGTGGGTGACGGGATTTATTATTTTGCTGCCCTACCACGATCTCTACATATCGTGCCCCGAGCTTTCCAACAACAATTTTCACAGCCCGACGAGTTTCACCAACGCCATAGTCAAGAAGGTCCCCGTGAATGCCCCCTTCGCCGGTATCGTTGCCGACAGCTACGGTATCACCGATTACGATTACATCAACGTCTCTAGGCGCTCTATAAGGCGACTAACTTTTAGGATAACCGACGAGAGGGGCAACTTCATAAACCTAAACGGGGCCAATGCCAGTTTTAGCATCCTCTTTCATAATACGGATATGATGTGAAACCCCGAAGAAAATATATAGAATATTATATAGATGACCGAAGAAACTAAGGAATTAGCCCCCGTTGATGAAAACCCAGAACCCGAGGAAGCAAAACCCGAAGAGGCGCCCAAAGAAACCACCGACACCAAGGAAGAACGGAAGCGAGTTAAAATCACAGAAGTCGCCAAACAAAAGGCAGAATGTAAGGACTGTAAGAAAACGATGTGCATGAAATCTCTCAGGTATTCTCACCCTTCGAAATGCGAAGGGAAGCCGAGCGACATATTACAAAAACCCGTTAGAAAAAACAACCTGAAACCAAAAATTAAAGTCCAGAATTTAGCCCCCGAGCCGGAAAACGACAACGAGATTTTCACCAACGAGCCACAGCAAAATCAACAACCATCGAAGCCTCTAACGAAAGCTGTTGTGCCAAGTGTTCCAACGCCTAAAACAACCATAGTACAACAGCCTGTTAATCCTTATGCCAATCTTAGCCAAAGCCAACTATTACAATTGCAACTGAGATCGATGAATTCGGAAATTCAAAGGAGGAGACAGGAGAAGGCCGAGATGTTGGGAAAAGCTATGTTTTCTTCAAGAAGTAAAAAATCTAAATAAATAATATATATATAATACATGGTCTTATTTAACAGGTACAAATTCGCGCAACAAAAGAAACAGAAAATGAAAAAGTCCCTGGACAATCCCGTAGTGGAAGACGTGGGCGGAGCCTCTTTTAATAAACACAGCCTAGACTATCTTATGAAGCTCAAAAAAGAACTCGAAGGAAGAGAGGCGCAGGTAGCGAACATGTCTTTGAAGCGGAGACTGTTAGAGGGACAGATGAAAGCAAACTACGAGATCGAGTTGAACAGATTGAAAGGGGAGATGCACAACCCGAGAATACCCGAGACTTCTCTGGAACATCTGAAAAAAAGATCCGAGATGTTAGAAAAATTGAGCGATGCAATTTTCTAAATAAAGATATAATATAGAATGGAAGTTAAACAAGCGAGACGAAAACCACAAAAAAACTTAACCAAAACCGAAAAAATACAATTTCACAGGCGGTCGCGATACGAAGACATTATAGATTTGGTGAATGACAACGAGGAGGCCCTAAAACCCTTTCCTAACAGAGACGCCGTATTCTTCAAACAGAGCAACAAGGGGACCCGTTTTGATGGCAAAGATCATTTGGATAAGCTTAAGGTTCAAGAAAAACAGATCGCCGACAGAGTGGCGAGAGAGCTGATGTTACGACAATACGCCTCGGACAACGAATTAACACACAGAGCCTTATTTACGCAACACGACAACGAAGGACCTCAGGTATTCAGCATGGAAACCAACGACGCCGCCACCGAAGATTTCGGAAACGGCGACGATTTCATGGATCCGCAAGAAGGGGACCCGAGTTACACGAACGCACAATTAACGGAGCTAATACAAAGAGCCGAAGACGCCAGACGCAACAGCAACCAAGCGATAACCGAAGCACACGCCCAACAAATGGAGGTAGATCAACAGGGAGGCGACGGCGTTTTACACAGCTTAGGCAGAGGTTTAGCGAGAGTGGGGCAAAACATAGCTTCGGGAGTGGCGGCAGGGCAAGATTTGCGAACAGCGGCAATAACTGGAGTAGCAGAACCACTGATAAGCGGCGTAGGGGACATGGTAATGAGACGAATATTGCCACAACCCCGCCCCTTGCTGGACATCGACCAAGCCGTTAGAAACGCAAACGCCCAACGACCCGCACTGCCACCGAACGGTAATATTTTAAGCCCTTCCATAATCTTACAACCGCACCAGCCCAACCTAGGAGCAACGCAGCAACCTTTACCACCAGCCGCGGCACAACCGGCATTGCCAGCACCAGCACCAGAACCGGCACCACCGCCGCGACCAGCACCGACGCCGAACTTTCAGCAAGGCGGTTCATCGAGCTCAAGCGGCAACGCAAACACGCAACAACCGCCACAACAGGAACAGCAAGAAGAAACCAGACCCGCCCCCAAACGACGAATGACAAAGAAAACCAATTTGAAAGAAAGCGCCAGAGCCGACGCCACCGAAACCAGAGAAGAACAAAACATGAGACCCGCCATTATCCCCAGTAAAATAGGAATACAAAGGCTTAGAGAGGTATTTGAAGACGCCAACAACAAAAAGACAATAACCGGCGCCACTTACAGAAAGTTCAGGAGTGGCTATAACGCGTGGATAGGAGCGAAGGGAGACCCGGCGATGAAAAAAGCCCACCTAAAAGAATTGCAAAAACTCTATCGGGATACAGTCTATGGGTCTTGAGCCAAAGCTTGAGCCAGAGCTTGAGCCGAATTATCTTTCTTCTCTTCTTTCTCCCGAACCACTAAACCAAAAAAAAAAAAAGCCTAAACCCTAAACCCTAAAAAGCCTAAACCCTAAACCACAATAAAAAATTCAATCGGTATAAAAATATTTCAATAAAATTATATCCTTTATTGAAATATTTTATTCTATTTCGCAAATATATATATATATATATATGTTATAAAAAAATATAAAATACAAACCCTTCGGGCCCCTTCCTTCGTTTTGTCGCCACGATCGGAAAAGCTCGTTTCACAGCGCCCAGCGTCCTCACCTTGGATAGTTGTCAGGTTTCGAGGAAGGGGTAAATCAAAAGACTATTTAAGTCAAGGTGCTCTGTTGTCTTGGGTTTTTTAGCAGAGCCACCATTCAGATCGTCTCCAGACGCCAATAGATGCGGTGCTATGCTCGGGCGAGGCGTCTTTCGGTTTTTCTGCCGCTCCGCTATATCTCGAACTTCTGCCCATTTCTGATACTCGTAGTAATCCTTGTCGGGGATCACCTGAGATGAAAACAAATAAGACAGTTAAAGACAAATGAGTGAGAGAGTGAGAGAGATAGTAAGCACAAGCAAGCACAAGCGGCAAAGAAGTTGAGTTTATCCAACTCCTCGCATACTCCCATCTTATTCAGGATCTCATCAACGGTATCGCTCCCCGAAGCGGCGACATCGCCCTGTTTGCCATTCGGCAAACGATATGTGAAATACACCATTTCTATCTACGATCTTCGAACCAGCTGACACACTCCAACACATGCACATCTTCTGCCTTACCGCATGGACCAACACATTCCAATCACTTCGGCTCAGCACTTGCAATCTCAGATTTTTTCAAGCCCCTCGTGTCCCTGCATCTGTCCGCGGCTTCTGTGCATCACGGGGGCGTTTGAACTGGGCACAGTTGTTGCACCCAGCTAAAACTTTCATTAAATTCTACTTTTAATTACCATATCATCATCACAGGGGCGGTTTTCAATTCTTTTTGGGCCTACCTACGGGCCTTTTAGTTGCGGGGGCTTCGGAACTAACACCGCCCCCGTTAGCATCGTCACCACCAAGGCTTAATTCATTGATAGGGGGCATTTCTTCATCAGTCCCGGTATTCCCACCTATATAATAGTGCTCAAGCCTCTCTTTCTTATCCTTACCATCATCGTTATCATCATCACCACCACCACCACCGCCGGCACCACCACCGGCACCCATCGGACCAGCTCCGGTGTTAGATGGAGGAATAGTGATGCGGGACCTATCTAAGGGGATTTGAGATAAGGTGCTGTAGAGGTCGGTCCAAGAGATATTACCGGAGCTGTCACCGAAAAGATTAACCAAAACCCCTTCCATAGTCCTAAGTTTTAAGGCCTCCATAGTCTTAATAAGGGTTTTTAACTCGGTTAAACCATTATCCACATCACCACAAAGCATATCGCACAAGTGACCTAACCTTACACTAATATTGTTATTACTCCCTAAAACCCCGACCGCATCAGAAAGCTCTTTATCTCCTACGTCCTTAAATAGCTTCAGGAAAGTCTGAGTGTTAGGGGTTTTTGATGCGGCCAGAGTTTTTTTAAGATCGGCGACGGGATCGTCGAACACAGGGCCCAAATTAGAATTTTCGATACGGGACAATAAAGATTTTAGTTCTTCATCTATAAGGCGGTCCCGTTGCCGTTTATTAGAATAACCCGTAACCGGCTTAAACCCACCATCACCGCCACCTTCACCCCTGCCCCTTTTCTTAGGAGCTCCTCCTACCTGTTCTACTATGAAACAGGGGCGGCTCTCATTGTCGTCCTCCTCTTCGCTGCTGCTACTGCTGGCGCTGTCCAGCATAAGGTCAAGCGACGAACGAACCTTAGATATTTAGAATATTAGCTTATGCTATAAAACATATACCAAAAAAACCTTATTGATTTAGAAAAGCATCTGTCCAAATCTGATCGCGAACACCGATGCTCGTGTCAGTCGCGATCCTGTCTTGGACGTCCCCGATCGTCTCCGAGAGACCGACGTCAAAATTCAGCATCTCCGTCAATGTCCTGACACCGATAGACTGCGTCGGAGGAGGTCGCGGTGTTGTGCTTGTGCATGTGTCGCCACTATTGGACGCCGAAGAAGACGGCGAGGGCACCACAAAAAAGTCACTGCCGCCCTCGTAAGAACGATCGCTTGGAGTGTCCTTAGAAAACATAAATAAGATGGACTAAACCAAAAACTTTATAACTATCAACCTGCCAAAAATTTATAATTACTTATTACAAGGGTCGGTCATCGCTTCTGAAGAGCACGAAGAGGCACAAAAACGCACGAGAGCTGTTGAGCACAAAAGGGCTTCACCGAAAATCATGTCGCTCATGTCTTCGCTTGCCGCAACCATCAAGAAACACGACATGGTAATGTGCAACAGCTGCTTCATTTCACACCAACCAAGGCAACAGTTCAATACATTCTGTGAAACATGCCACCTACTGGTATTGGATAGTGGCGTCTTTAGCCATCTGGTCGGCTTTGATGTCAGCCGCATCTTGACCGTGACGCTTTGCATGTTCATCTTCGGCGATTTGGGCTTCCATCACAGAAATCCACAAACTCAACTCGGTCTTCATGTGACGAAGGTTGGCGACTGCGATCTTGATTTCATCCACGTCGCCTTTCTTGAGTATCTCGTGAAGTCGCGGATGAAGAGAAGCAGGGTAGTCCAAGCTCTGGTTCGTAATGTTTGCCGCCATGACAAGGAGGAGGAGGGAATGAAATCACCTACCTTCAAGTCTCGGGCCTGTAACTTTGCACAAGCTCTCATGATTTCACAAACAAGAACCCTAGCAAAAGATTTAGGGAAAGATTTGCTAGGGGATCGGGCGAGGCGGGGATGTCAAAAACGGGGATTTTGATAAGGAATATTGGGAAGTATAGGGGGGACCCTTGGTATAAAACGTGTAAGGCGTTTGCGGGTGGGCGCGGGAGTTACATATGGCTATCCCTAACTGTTTACCAGCACGAGCATGTCAACAGCATGAGCCGCAGCAGCAAGGGCATGAGAGAAGTGAAGAAGCATGCTGTTGTGAGAGACAAGAAAGCAGCATGCAGTGAGCCCATGCCTCAGATCATGACAGCTCCCATTCGAGATGAGGGCTTGCGGCAGAGGCTGCATGAGAGCATTCTGAGCATGCAGTTGACAAGGCATTCGCAGTACCATGCGATTCGCAGCATCATGAGAAAGGCATTCAAGACGCATGCGAAAAAGGAGCGACGACTCAAGCGCCAGCATGAGCAATTGAAGACCTCTGCATTCTTCGATTGGGACGAGTTAGATGCTGCTGAAGACAATGAGCTGAGCAAGCGATCAAACTCATGGTTCGATTGGGATGAGCTGAGTTCTGCTGAAGCCATCAGCAAGGCCAGCATGGGGAAAGCATGTAAATGTGCCTGTGATGAACATGTTTTCCGTCTCTGATATAACTATTCTCCAATCCTCATTCCTTATATCTCTGATATTCTCCAATCGAAATTCCTTATATCTCTGATATATTCTCCAATCCTCATTCCTTATATCTCGGATATTCTCCAATCGAAATTCTTTATATCTCTGATATATTCTCCAATCCTCATTCCTTATATCTCTGATATTCTCCAATCGAAATTCCTTATATCTCTGATATATTCTCCAATCCTCATTCCTTATATCTCGGATATTCTTCAATCGAAAATCCTTATTTCTTTGATATATTCTCCAACCCTCATTCCTTATATCTCTGATATTCTCCAATCGAAAGTCCTTCTATTCCTGATATATTCTCAAAGCCTCGGGCTTTCTAGGTCAAAGCCAAGGGCCTGCAAATCCCTGGTCCCGGGCCGGACCCTGTTAATCGGGGGGGGGTTTCCTGCTATTCTGGGGGGGGCGGGGCCTGCAAAGGGGTAGCCTTGGAAAACTTGACAAACCTATTCTTTTTATATACGGTTTAATTAGGGAACCACCTGTTTCTGGCAGCAGAAGATATCACCCAAATCCCAGGGATCCCAAGGCCAGGGATCTCTGACCCTTCCATCTCAAAGCTTCGGGCTTTCTAGGTCAAAGCCAAGGGCCTGCAAATCCCTGGTCCCGGGCCGGACCCTGTTAATCGGGGGGGGTTTCCTGCTATTCTGGGGGGGGCGGGGCCTGCAAAGGGGTAGCCTTGGAAAACTTGACAAACCTATTCTTTTTATATACGGTTTAATTGGGGAACCACCTGTTTCTGGCAGCAGAAGATACCACCCAAATCCCAGGGATCCCAAGGCCAGGGATCTTTGACCCTTCCATCTCAAAGCTTCGGGCTTTCTAGGACAAAGCCAAGGGCCTGCAAATCCCTGGTCCTGGGCCGGACCCTGTTAATCGGGTGGGGTTTCCTGCTATTCTGGGGGGGGCGGGGCCTGCAAAGGGGTAGCCTTGGAAAACTTGACAAACCTATTCTTTTTATATACGGTTTAATTAGGGAACCACCTGTTTCTGGCAGCAGAAGATATCACCGAAATCCCAGGGATCCCAAGGCCAGGGATCTCTGACCCTTCCATCTCAAAGCTTCGGGCTTTCTAGGTCAAAGCCAAGGGCCTGCAAATCCCTGGTCCCGGGCCGGACCCTGTTAATCGGGGGGGTTTCCTGCTATTCTGGGGGGGGCGGGGCCTGCAAAGGGGTAGCCTTGGAAAACTTGACAAACCTATTCTTTTTATATACGGTTTAATTAGGGAACCACCTGTTTCTGGCAGCAGAAGATATCACCCAAATCCCAGGGATCCCAAGGCCAGGGATCTCTGACCCTTCCATCTCAAAGCTTCGGGCTTTCTAGGACAAAGCCAAGGGCCTGCAAATCCCTGGTCCCGGGCCGGACCCTGTTAATCGGGGGGGGTTTCCTGCTATTCTGGGGGGGGCGGGGCCTGCAAAGGGGTAGCCTTGGAAAACTTGACAAACCTATTCTTTTTATATACGGTTTAATTAGGGAACCACCTGTTTCTGGCAGCAGAAGATATCACCCAAATCCCAGGGATCCCAAGGCCAGGGATTTCTGACCCTTCCATCTCAAAGCTTCGGGCTTTCTAGGTCAAAGCCAAGGGCCTGCAAATCCCTGGTCCCGGGCCGGACCCTGTTAATCGGGGGGGGTTTCCTGCTATTCTGGGGGGGCTTCCTGCCTGCTATTCTGGGCAGAGAAAAAGATAATTAATAAATTCTCTTGCTTCTGCTTGTGCAGGAGAAGGCAGAAAGGGAGTACTGGCGAAGCATGATGCGAATGAGGGGAGGCGGTGATGAGTCGCAGCATGAGCAGGAGCAAGAGAATGAGGAGACAGCCATAGTCCTGGACGATGAGGACAAAGCCCTCTCCCAGACTCCTGTGGCAAAGAAAGAAGCGGATGAGAGCATGAGCCCACCCACGGACCGTGTCAAGCGACAGCTGAGCTTTGGATCGGCTTCATCAGCCGAGTCCAAGCAGTCAAGGCTGCATAAGTTCTTCCGGTCTCCGTCATCCTTCTCTGACGACAGCAGCATCCATGAGACGCCCAGTCCGCCGCCCAAGAGGCCAAGACATCGCATGGAAGACACTCTTCGTGAGATGTTGAAGAGTGGGCAGCTGTCGCTTGATGGGAAGAAGCTGACCCTGACAGCCCATGAGGATGTCATCCCAACGCTGCAGCAGGAGGTGGGCAAGAAGTTTGGGAGGTTCGGAGGTCGGCCCATGAAGCCGGTCAGCGAAAGGAGAGGGATCATGGGTGGCCAGAAGTCCAACCGGAGAAAGGCCAATGAGAAACCTCGGCAGTTTGAGTTGCCTGTGTCCATGAAGAACCGCATCTGCCAGCAAATCTATGAGACCCGTGGGCACCATCCCGCTGAGCAAGACATGCTCAAGGCCTTTGCAAAGAAGAGCAAGATGAGGTTGGACAAGCTGCAGGACATCTGGGCCAACAGGAGCGCATGGGCTCAGCTCGAAAAGAAGGACCATGGCAACATGATCGGTGGGGAGCATTCCAAGCAGAGGCCAAGGATGAGAGCAGAAGGTGCTGGTGCCAAGCGACAATTCCCTGAGGTCGTCCAGAAACTTGGCCATTGGCTTGACAAAGAACGAGCCCATGGTCATCAGGTGCTGCAGCGGCACCTGGCATGGCAGTATGAGCTGCTCCTTCAGGAACACATGGTTGAGCTTACGGAGCTGCTTGAGTCTGAGAAGAGTAAGGACATGAGCACAGAGGAGCGGCAGCAGCATGAGGTGAAGCTAAAGCTTGCAGAGAAGCAGATTGAGGCCATGCATGGGAGCGAGAAGCTGATGAACAAAAGGGCAAAGACATTGGCCACATGGCTTGGGGCTGAGACGAGGGTTCCACACCTCGTGACCCAGATCAGTTCCGTGGAGCAGCAGGTGAGGGCTGAGCTCTCGTGGCAACACCATGACTGGTGCATTCACAAGGTGGCATCAGCAGATGAGGACTTCATGAGACAGTACTTTGCCAGGCCCAATGAGATCACCCCAGCCATTAGAAAGGCATGTGTTCTGGGCTTCTCCGATCAGGTGCCACTCTGGCTGAAGTCTGGGTCCAAGAAAGAAATCATGGCTTCATGGGAAGTAGCAGGCCTCAAGAAGAAGAAGCAGCATCCGCACCTGCATGAGCCGCAGCAGACCGCAGATGAGACACACCCGGCAGCTGAGGAGCCTCATGAGGAGTCGAAAGCTGAGGAGCCTCATGAGGAGTCGAAAGCTGAGGAGCATCATGAGAAGCAGCCACATGAGCAGGAGGAACCAGGTGATGAGTGGAAGCTCGCCATGCCAGATGAGAAGCATGAGATGGCCCATTTGACCACCCGTCGGCAAGAGAAGGCCGATAGGTACAGGGTCACATTTGAGGCCATGCAGCTCGTGAGTGGCTTCTTCGACCATGAGAAGACCCCCGAAGGCCACTGCATGAGAGGCATTCTGATAGTTCCCGGCCAGCATGCACGGTTGGATAACATTGACGAGCATGGGAAATGGAAAGAGGATGAGACATTCTTCTACATGGGTCAAGAGAGACGCCACATCGGAGGTGAGAGCTGCGGCCGAGCTCTCATCAGCTGGCGAAAGCTGCGAGATGAGATGCCACAAGCATTCCGGCATTTCTCCGTCATGAGCCAGCCTGCATCCAACAGCGATGGGATTTGCTTGCCATGGGTCATAAAGGATCAGGCTAGGCAGTTCCCATTGAGTGTGTGGATGAGGGATGCGTATGGGCCTGCATTCACATCAGATACGGTCAAGACCCTCTTCATGGGGCATCAGGTTCAGTCGAGCATCATGCCGAAGATGACATCAGCATTACAGCTCACTGATACAGATTTTTCACATGCCTTTAAGGCATCAGTGAGAAGAGCCATCGATGAGCAGAGCATGAGGCAGGCGGCTCGCCGGAATGAGGAGGATGGGCACCATGAGCAGCAGTTCCCGAAGATGGGCATCAAGGAGATGGCATTGGCCATCGACGCTGCCATGGAGCACATGATCCAGATGAATGAGAAGACGGAATGGGTCCTGGCTGGGCTCCGCCGCAATGGGTTCTTGGCCCTGAGACCTGATGAGCATGGCAAGATGAGGAAGTGCGATCACGAGGCATGGGCCAAGGACAAGCCATTGGGCTGCAAGAGGATCCATCCGACATGGGTCGCCAATCGGTATCAGCATGAGAACAATGGAGACATTGAGAAACCCAATTGGGCTCGCATTGAGGGAGCCACTGAGTTGAGTGACCTGGCCCATTGGCACTACAACGATGGGTTCAAGGATGCCCCAAGCTGGGAGGACATCCCATTTGATGAGCATTCCGAGCCTGAATGGCAGGCATGCGCCAAGTTCCAGATGCCATTAGACCTGAGAAGGGCCATGCTGGCAAGAGAGGCGACCATGAGCGATCAAGCCAAGGCAAAGAGGGAGAGGAGAAGAGAGAAGAATAAGACCAGGCGGCAGAAGAAGCAACAGGAGCATCAGCTCACGGATGAGGCCCGGGAGGAGCTGAGAGCAAGCATGCAGGAAACCTCCAGGCTCCTCGCCCTTCCTACTTGCCCTAAACCCCCATGAGACTCTCCTCCTGTCATGCCACCAGCCAAGGTATGCCGCCATGAGGGATCTGCCAGCATCGGCCTCGAAGAAAGGCAAGGCGAAGGCCAAGGCGAAGGCCCAGGCCAAGGCCGAAGCCAAGGCCAAGGGCATGAGCTTGCCCAAGATGGGCAAGATGGCCAAAAAGCAGCATAAGAAGCAGCTCAAGAAAAACGCATTGAGCAAAGCGGTGGATGAGCTCCCTGAGCCGCCATTGCCTCCGCCACCCGGCCCACCAGCTATGAGTGCTGACACTGGTGAGCATGACATGACCAAGGGCACATGGAGGATAGTCAATGAGGCCTGTGGGTTCGAGAGAAAATTAGCTGGTTGAGCAAAGCCCATCATAAGCTCTCCCTAGCCGCAGGACGCTGGCATTTCGCTGTATGGGCGGCATGGGTCCATTCTGGGTGTCGGCCGTCAGAACTGCCACATGCTGCTGGAGAAGGACCATTTCTTCCCCAAGCAGCAGAAGGCATGGGTCAGCAAGAGCCATTGTGAGCGATTGCCAGAGGGTGAGCATAAGGTGTGGAAGTGGGCCCAGATGTCCTTCTACCGGGCCTGGAAGCAGGAAATGCTGCTTGACATGGGGCTCTTGAGCCAGGACCTGGATCAGCTGGATGGGCTTGAGCAGGTTCACATCCTCCCATACCCAGCCATTGAGGCCGGCGGCATAGAGCTGCAACAGCTGCATTTGGGCTGGCGAGTCCTGCTTTGGCACATGCTCCAGAGCTCAATGCCCTGCAAGAGCATGGGCTTCATTAGTCCTGGATGGACACAGCCACTATATCTGCATCATGACAATGCCAAAGTGGATGTGGATGCATTCATTGAGTGCATCAAAAAGCAGATGAGTGCTCATACACTGAACTTCCTCCCCCTGGGGTCTGCTGGGCACTGGGTTTTGCTCGTCATAGATGCGACACATGAGTCTGAGACTCCCAAAGTGAGGCACACCATGCTTTTTCCTCCTTTTCCCTATTATAAGGTAGAGTTGTGCATGGGGACTCCTTATTTCGCATTCGCACGCAGAGCCAGCCCTGAGGTACTATGACTCCCTGCCGGATGAGTCCCAGCGATGCAGGGACTACGCTGAGAAAATCTTGGCATCCCTGCTCTCCATGGGCCTGGTGCATGAGGCGGTGCTGCCTCCTCGCAGGAACAAGGTCTTCCAGGGAGTCGATGAGTGCGGATTGCATGTTCTGGCTGCCATGGAGCAAGAGGCCGCAAAGGCCATGGGGTTTGGAAAGGCCAGCACTGGGTGGCCTTCGCATTCGGCGAAGAAGTGGCATGAGCGGCTGCATAAGGTCACAAATGCTCTCCGCACTGAGCAGACCAAGCGACTGGATGAGCTGAAACAGCATAAGAAGAAGGAGGAGGCCTTGGGAATCAAGATACTCGGACCTTTAGTATTTAGGCCCATTTTCCCTTTTGTAATTAGTCTTAGACATACAGGGACCCTTTTCTTCCTGGGCTTCCCAGGATGAGAAAAGAGCGAGAGCACATGGCGGCCATGGCTGAGAAACGCATGAGCAAAGGCCTTGAGCTGACTGCGCTTCAGAAGATGGCCCATGAGGTCATTAGCCAAGGCAAAGTCCTTGAGATCGAGGACATGCCCCAGGCATACTGGGATGAGAGAAATCGAATCGAACTCCATGAGATTGGAGTCTGCAGCCGCTGCCGGCATGCCTCAGGCTGCCTGAGCTGCGATGAGGGTAAGCTCCTCGCATACTGGATGAGGAGGGAAGCCCGCAGATTGGGCAGGAACATTGCCCCTAAGTACAAGCTTAGCTCTGCTGGACATGAGCTGGTCCAATGAGGAAAAGTCTGCCATCATGAGTTCTTTACGGTTTAGGCTTCAGGGTTTGGGGTTTAGGGTTAAGTCATAAGCCTCTAAATCCCCTAAATCCTTATTTCGGGGATTTTCGGGGATGGCCCCGTCTAATCGGGGGGGGGTTTAAATGAGCTCCGGTACTATAGGGGTGGGGTCTAATGGACCTCTTCATTAAGCCCATGAAATGCCCGGGACCGCCCCGTCTAATCTGGGGGGGTATCTTAATCGGTAAACGACATTAGGTGGGACCAAAGCAGGCAAGGAGGAGCTCCAGAAGGGGTTGCGGCGGGGGGAGCGTTCACGATCCATGGCGGGATATGAGAACAGCAACTGACTGCAAAGCTCAAGCCGGAATGATCTCCAGAAGCAACTCCGGAATGCGACTCCGATCTGATTTCCAGAAATGTGATTTCCACTCAGTGATCTCCACTTGAACATGTTGTGAAACGGAATTGATTTCCGGAGCTGCTAACACAAGAACCCCGGTGGGCCGGCAACTTCGCCGAATAGCGACAAGGCCCTCGTGAGGGAGCTCTTGCCGAACACAACTGGAAAGGCTCCCACTGACCCGCCTTCTGGATGTTCTGATCGTCCAATGCAGAGACTCTCATGATTATGCACAGACAGATTGCAGCAACCGTACAAAGCTTCGAGAGACATGTCCGAGTTTTCAGAAAGCAAAGTAAGGTAAAAAGTTTTGAACAACTGCGAAAATCAATATGATGGTTTCAAATGTGACCAATCCAGCTGCGCTCTTGCACCCAGGAACTGGTCGCAGGTACGTTTACCTGTCCATATGACAAAGAGCTTCGTTGGCGTGAGCTTTGTCAAAGGACCTCGCGCCCCCTGCAAACTTAAAAACGAAAGGAGCATGAAAACAAGAAAAATCCATGGGTCAAAGCATGTACCTACAAAGGTTTGCAAACAGAAACACCAAAGAAAAGTGGACATGTGAATGCAGGTTTGTCGCATGTACAGCAGAATAACACAAACAGAAAAACGAATAGCCCAAGGAACGTTCACCGAAATACACACACATCAGGTCAATATAAACAAATGAGCACATAGATCGAGATGTACATATATGTTGCATTACACATAGTTTTGTAGATATGGTTACTCTACATACACGCGGTAGTTTTCCAACCGGTTTCTCGCATCTTCAAAGGATAGGTCAATCGGTGGATGACTTTGCCTTTTATCTACTCGTCCTGGGATGGGGTCCAGGCCCTGTGACAGTTCAATCGCGCCTGACCAAGAACGGTCTGGTCATGTCGTTGTCGGGGCTGGCTCTGCTACCATTGATTGACTGTGCCCAGTCTTGAGCCCGGCCCCCATCCACGACAAGCTGTCACAGCAACTGCAACAAGTGTCAACAAGTGTCCACAAGTCGGCATACCAGTTATTCACAAAGGCGCCCAGGTAATGCTCAAAGGTGCATTTACACTTGTCTTCGTGAATGGAAGACCAGTTCACATGCACTCCCAGCCCCTGCATCACCCGTCAAACCCAAGCGATGTTGTCTGCGACTTCTGTGATCCCTCGTGTTTATTGGGTTTTGTCACACATACATACCTACATACCCGCAGGCATGCATGCATACATACATGCTTAATGCTTACGTACCGAGATGAATGCATGCATGCAGGTTATCAGCTAGAGGCATGAGCCATGCATGTTGAGCTCACACGCTCCCCAAAGCCGCTTGCTTTGCTACGTGGGGTTTACTTGGCATCGCTTTCTTCAGCATGGGAGTAGGGTTGGCGTCTTTGACTATTTGGCAATGGCTGGCTTGTCAGGAGGCAGAGGAGACGATCTCTCAAACCCTTGTGGAGAAGCCCACCAACTTGCTGTCGAGGCGCTTGTGTCGATTTGGCTGTTTGCTTCATACTCTACGACGATGGGTGCGTAACGATTGGTAATCTTCCTGGGACCTGACACTGACAATCCAAGGCCGGATACTCGCGGCACAGACTGGAATGCGTTGGCATTTGGACCGTTGCAGCCTTTGCTGGAGGAGAAGGTCTACAAAGGCAGGGCAGGCTCAGAATGTTGTCTCTGTCCGACCTGCCCCCAACAGGTGGACCCGTTACTGCCGATAGCCTCGATGAGAACATGCTTTGGCTTCACAGTTTCATTGGCGGCAATTAAGATCGCTGCCAGGACCCGTGCAGTTGCAACAGCAGGTAGTGTATGGTTGGAGTCGCAACAGCACTGGCATCGAGAGAAGTGCGTTGACTTGAAAAGCGGCAGACCATTGTGATGATGGCATTCCAGGCTACGAAGATGTGCCTGGTGCAAAGGTGTGTGGGACTTAGGGTGAAGTCTGAAAGGAGCGGAGAGAGATTCTGCCCCAGCCAGCCCTCGTCCTCAAAGCCAGGCTCCACCAGGGCCTCGCTGTTGGCGGCGACCTCGCCGCCACTGCGGAACGCGCGAAGGAGAGCCCCAAAGGGATGATGAAGATCATCAAGGCCCGCTTCTGGCAGAAGTTTGCGTGTTTTCCGTGCTGACTCTGTCAGGGCTTCTCTGGCTGGGGGTTCCAACAGCTGAAGCTTGAGCTCGAGCGCGGAGTCTGGGTACACATTCGAGGCAGACAATTTCAGCACTTTCTGCAGTGTTCAATGTGGCACTCAGACTCTGATAGCCAGGCAGCGCATCCGCAGTACATCAACTTGTCTCGAGCCTAGAAAGGCGAAGATAAAGACTACGGCCGAGCAAGTAGAGACTTCTCCATGCGATGGCAGACTCAGACCGCCAAGGTCATGGCTGAGGGCGCTGCTCCATGGGGCTCTGCGCTGGCTGGCTGTGGTCTCGATTCGCGCCTCGGATACCTCGCTGAGAGGTCTTGAGAAGCCCAGAATACTCTATCTCTGTCTGTCTGTCTGTCTGTCTGTCTATATACTTCTATAACAGACAGCCTATACACTGTATAGACTGTATGATGTACTATATACTACATGCGTCAATCTTCGACTGGGGAGCTGCGCATGAAGACCGAGGCTTGCAGAGTTCCCGCGCAGCCCGGAAGCTGACACGATCCTCAAGGAAGAGGGTTTAGGGTTTGAGGGTTTAGGGTTTCAGGGTTTAGGGTTTCAGGGTTTCAGGGTTTAGGGTTTCAGGGTTTCAGGGTTTAGGGTTTCAGGGTTTAGGGTTTCAGGGTTTAGGGTTTTAGGGTTTTAGGGTTTCAGGGTTTCAGGGTTTCAGGGTTCAGGGTTTCAGGGTTGCAGGGTTTAGGGTTTCCGGGTTTAAGGGTTTAGGGTTTCAGGGTTTAGGGTTTAGGGTTTAGAGTTTAAGGTTTAGGGTTTCAGGGTTTCAGGGTTTAGGGTTTCAGGGTTTCAGGGTTTAGGGTTTAGGGTTGCTGGTGTGGGGTAATTGTGGTAGAGGGGTGCTGAGAGTCTTTGGACCCTGGACCCTGGTCGAGAGGACTACGTCAGCGCTCACCAGCGGGCCTGCGCGATGGAGTTCGTAAAGCTGCAGGAAGCAATGAAAGCTGCAGAAAAAGACCGGACCCAGATGGTTTCCTCCAAGAGTTGCATCGTTCGTGGTTGGGGCACAAGGAGTCGCAAATGCCTCGCCGTTGTTCAGGTTCGACTGCATAGCCGCATTTGTCCGAGCCAGTGGGCCTCGTCATGGTTTCCGATCTGTGACTTCACAGGCTACGGCTAGAAAGTGTGTATGTGGGCTTTTGCCAGGTCTAAAGCACTCTTCAATGCGCCCGAAGGGGACACAATCAGCCGGAAGCTCATCTCAGCAAGGGCCCGACAAGTCTCAGCCTCAAGCTGCGTGCGTTTCGTCCCTGATCCGGAGCTAGCTGAGAAAGGGCTGGCTTGCTTGCCAGTTGCCAGGGCTCTGGCCATCACAGTTGTCGGCCGCGTTCTACCCTCTTAGCTTCTGCTGTTGCCTTGTTTGGTGCTGCTGTATTGGCTTTAGCAGTGGGATCAGACCATTTCAAGCCCTCGACCAGTCTGCCTTGTCACATCGCTGCCCATATCTGCCAACGCTCGAATCGACGAAGCACGGGCTCTCGGAATTCTCAGAAAAAGCAGCCAGAGCTGGGGCGTTGCGATCCATGGGAAAAACTCGCCGAGACCATGGGCGGGAGACCGCTGGCCAAAGGGCGCTCACCGGGGAGGCCTCGGCCGAGTTATCATAGAGTCCATAGTGATACTATGGACTTACATTACAGTCATCGTAGTTATTATCGAGGTTCTGAATATTCATTCTGGTATATCACTGCTATTATATGAAGCCTTGTTTTGCTTTTTGAGGCTCCTCCCTTAAGGGTTTTTGGCTTCGTTTGTTGTTGAGGGTTCGTATTGAAGCTTTTTTGTGTGGAACTACATAGATACGCTACCTGAATTACGAGTATGCGTCGGAGTTACGAGTGTGATCGGTATTTTGGGAGGTTGTGCTCAAGATGTTCGGTGCCATCTCGCAAATTCCCGCTTCCCTGCAAGGGATTCTCATCTCGTTTGATCTCGTTTCAAGCGCTCACCAGGTTTGGCATCGTGACCGATGTAGCATTTAGCAGGTTTCAGGATTTCAGCTCCCGCTTGCCTAGGACGTCCAAGCCGAGTGGTCCCGGGCAGCCGAGAGCCGCTTCCATGCATTGGCTAGGGGCAAGGGGGAAGAAGCCAACTTTAGCAGTCGGCCGTGGTAACCTCTGATCTAGATTGAGAGAAAGCCCATCTCCGTCCGAGTTGTTCCGGCAGAGGCGGTTTTAACAAAATGCAGCTTACATAGGCCAGGTCTAACAGATGGGATGAGCATGATGAGCCCAGGCGCACCGAAGAAGATGCAACGCTGGGAGGCCCTGGCCGCCCTTTCTGAAGCCAGTGACGTGGTAGTCAAGGAGACTTGGTAGGAGACTTGGTCGATTCGGGTGCTTTCGGATTTCGGGGGCCCAGGAGTTTTAAACAATGAGCCTTGACTCAAAGCCGTGGCTGCTCTGAAGCAGTTTGTGTGGGGCTCGACATCTGCGACGTTAATACAGTCAATTCTTAGCCTCTACACCAAGACGTCACCTCGAGATTTGAGTTCCGCGCAAACTCGTGCCAGCAATGCCCTTTGGTCAACAGGAGGCGTGGGATGAAAGCACCTTCCGAACATCTGCCCCGGGTGGCGATCTCTACACGCCCACGCCTCAACTGGCATTGGTAGGCTTGAGGCTTCCACTGCCTGGTGGCTGGGGAGGACGGGTTTGTCTGACCGAGTGCTGCAGGCAGTGGCATCGGCTCTTTGCCTGTGGCACGCTGCCAGATGGCCAGCAAGCAGCGCTGGAGCCGCATGGCTGAAAGGGAAGCAGCGATGCCTCGAAGTGGAGAGATTGGGCAGGGATGGTGGGACGGGATGGGAAGAGAGCCGAGGCTCCACTGGTCCGAGGAGGACGGCTACGGCTACAAAGTGATTTGGGTCAAGGGATGGATCGGGCCAATGTCGCCTAAGGATTTCACAACCACTCGTGTAAAACGAGACTACATCTTCAGCAACGCTGCTTGTGGGCTTCAGTGACCCTTCATGCTGGTGCCGTGCCGGCAATGCGTATCAGCCAGTTGTCTTACTGAAACACTCACTTGGGATGCGGGCTGTCAGCTGCGGTCAGACTGCTGTATCCCTTGATGGGCTTCGTCTTGCATGACTTCGAGTCCTGTCCATCGGGAGTTTGCTTCACTCCTTGGATGGTGAGCAGTTCAGACGCCGGGCCAAGCAGATCGCTTGTTGGGACCGTTGCCTGGTTGCCCTCTGAGGGCGACGTGTCCAGAGCAGTCACACGCCGGTTATGGTTTGTGGGGGTTCCCACGCAGTGCGTCGAACTGTTGGCATGCTGCAGTGTGAAGTGGGATCTATAAGTGTCGAGCGCCTGTGTGATGCAGTCGACATGTGCACACTGCATGTGCACTTGCCGTTTCGTGCTGTTGCCACGCAGCAGATTGCAGAAATGGTTGTGGTTCCGTAGAGATGATCCGGGCTTGGTGACAGTGCGCCAGAATCAGAGGCGGCCGCACGATGACACAGGCAGGCCGTGCGCCAACCGCAAATACAGACATGTTCTTCATCGCGGCCGTGCCAGATCGTTGATCGTTGGATTCAATCAAGACCGTGAGAGCTCTGCGGTACCGAAAAGAACGAGCACTCAAAGCCGTGGTTGCTCCAGGACGGTTTTAGACAAGTATCCATGTGCAGAGCTTCGGACATTTTCTTCTGGTTCCCTTGCACTTTTTATCTGAGTCCCCACTTCGTCGACCGTGCGTGTGGTTTCGTCATGATTCCGAATCCGGTCGGAGCTTCCTCACGAATTTTCTTGGGTAGTTGTCAAAATTATGTCCCCTTTTTTGGGTACCCTAAATCATAGGAGTGCCGTATTTTAATAGGGACCCAAACATTAAAAGGGACCCTAATTTTATTATGTCCCCTATATTATGGTACCCTTATAGATCCCTTATAGACCCCTTTAAAGGAATCCTATTCTCATCATTAAGTACAACCACCGCTTCCTGAGCTCCAAGGCGCTTTCTGCGCCTGCGACTCGCAGTCCTACTCGGTGCTCGGGACGGCCAAAGGCGGAATCTACTTCTTGAAGTGCCCTTCTTTGCTGCCGAAGGGTCTCGAGATCTCAGAAGAAGCGCATGTCATCTGAGAAGATCTGAGTAGTAGTAGTAGTAGTAGTAGTAGTAGTAGCAGATTAGTAGTAGTAGTAGTAGTAGTAGTAGTAGTAGTAGTAGTAGTAGTAGTAGTAGTAGTAGTAGTAGTAGTAGTAGTAGTAGCAGATTAGTACTAGTAGTTCTGGGGAGTTCGTCTTCCGAGGTACCGAAGCGGCTTCACCTTGCGAGCCTACCAGAGGAGGACCCGGGACTGAAGAGCTCGTGGAAACAGCTCTTTCTTGCAGAGAAGCATCCCTTCTTCTGCTTCTTCTTTTGGTTCTTGTTCGTACCATGTATTGCATGTAATGTGTTATATGTTATGTAGTGACTCGTGTTGTTAGTACGATTCGCATTATCGATCTTCCCTCAGCATCGCAATGAAGCTCTGGGAGGCGGGAGGACATCGAGGAATGGCCCTCGGCAGCAGGCGCTTTGACTGCTTTGGGAAGGGTTGGCGGTTTAGGGTTTGGGGTTTTGGATTCAGGGTCTAAGGGTAAGTTTAGCGTTTAGGGTTTACTGTAACTGTGGGGGGCACAGGGTTTAGGGGTATAGGCTTGGGATTTAGGAGGGTTGTTGCTTGTGGTCTTGCATGTGCAGTCGTCCGGAAATTGACATCGAATGTTTGACGGAGTGCAACTTCGTCTACTTTGGCGTTTCGGTCGGGCCGATGCACCAAGTTGCGCACAACGTGCGCCTTTCGCGCAAAGGATGTGTTTTCCTGGTTCAGTTCAGCATATTGGTGAACCAGGTTCACCTATTGTAATGTTGGACGTCTGATATGTTGCAGCGAAATCGCAACTTGATACGTTGAGCATGATGTTCTAGAGCACTGCGCAGTTTCGTCAGGAGGGCCGGCTGCCAGCTCCAGCTCGGTGCGCTTCCCCAAAGCCTTTTTTGGGTGGAAGGGCGCTGGGACATGTTAGATGTAATAAACTGGTACATCTGTTGCATCACACATGAGAAAACGTGATGCAAGTTCTGAAGAGCTACATCTGTTGCAAAGCACAGCCTAGTGCATCATATTTCTTGAGCAAGCAATACCATAGAGCATCACAGTGTCCATGCAGGCAAAGAAAAAACACCCAACTGTACAGCAATCCAGTGCAGCAGGGTTTCGTATAGTATATAGGGTTCTCCAGTACAGACATGTTCCAGCGGACCATGTCACACAGTGAAGTGCTGCACAACAGTACTCATGAGTTTGTACGATTTCGCAGTATCGAAGAACACACGGCGTTTTTGATGGCGGTATGCAGGCTCCGGGATTCAGCTCGGAGATCGTCGCCTTCGAGGGTCCGCCGAGCCCGGGCGTCGCGGGAGGCGACTGATGAAGAATCCTTTCGAGCATGGCATGTCCCAGTCGGGGCAGGAGACTTAGATGTTTCGAAATCGCGTGTAGCTACGTTGCAGGGAGTTGCCTCTGCTCCAGACGCTCTCTTGTGAACCTTGTTACATCCGCGAATGCATTCGCCATGCAAGATAAGACACTGCTTCCACTTGCGCACCGCCATTTGTGGTTACCCGTTGCCCACAGCCCCAGTTGAAGAGGAACCTGTTCCGAGCAGCTGTTTTACAGACGCAGGAAGCTCCATGGAGCGTATCGGCAGCCAATGGCCAAGCTGCTCGCCTCCGCGGATGGAGTCTCGTTCTGCGCATTCCTCCAGCTACCTGACACGCTCAGGCCCGCCGAACAGTCAACTCCCCAGCAGTGTGAAACTGACGGAGGTTTCAGTTGAACTGCGAGCCACCGGCGAGGGGCATCAGCAGCATGATTGCAGGCTTTGAGCACTTGATCCGTGTGTTCCGCAGCCCCCTTACTTCACGCAGACCATCCTCATGGCCCATGTCAACTCTACCTCAACAAGGTTGCCTATGCTTCAGGCTGCTGGCACAAATTCCATCAACCTAACAAAGCACTGCAGCTCAGAAAGTTGTGAATACCCCCCCAAGTAGTGGGGACCGGCAAAGTGGCTCCACGGCGACAGACCCAAAGCTTAGGCTAAGGGTGGTGAAGGCCCAACACTCTAGCGCATACACTTGCATTGCTGTGATATGCGGCGATACGGAGTAGTGAACAGTGGCGCACGTTCGTGGCTTTGGCGGCGGGCCAAGGCCATCAGCATGTAACCAAACATGACCTGTCGGCCAGCGTTTGGCAGTGCCTATGCCACCATAGGTTTCTGAGCCAGCCATGCCGGCATACTCCAAGCGTGCAAGGTCCCAGCTGTCTGTGCCTGATTCTTGGTCTTCTCAGGTCCGATTAGAGGTGTTGCAGGAAGCTGCTCTCTGTGGTCAAGATCAGTCTGGACATCTTGAGACAATATGCTGCTGAAGCTGCGGCTTGCTACTGTCACCACTCTATGTAGTCGTGACTAGCTACACCAGAGATGTCGAGCTCTGAGCAATCGCAGAACGAGGCTGCGCCGGAGGCCGTTGAGTACCGTTCAGGTCCTGAGCCACCTGGCCGGGGCCCTCAAACTCTTCGAACTTGCTCTAATGACTCTAATGCTTGCAGAATTCATGAGTGAGTCCTTGTTCGGACACCGTGCCTTGTCGGAAGCAACCGAGCAATGCGTCCGAGGCCACTTTCTACTGCATTGGATGCTTCGCTGCGCGACGCTAAGAAATGTCGGGGAACCGGCAAAGTGCAGCGAATCCCTAAACCCTAACCCTAGCCCCACACCCTTAACCCTGAACTAAAACGAAAACCCTAAACTTTTCGAGAGCCCTCAGAATCGCTGCACTCGGCTTTAGAATCGCTCGCAGAGGGATTGGTGGTCCCGGCGTGGTGCAGCGGCGGGGCCGATACCTGGGGCCCGGTCATGGTGCAGCCGGCTGAAATTCATGAGGGCCTTCTTTCTGCTTCCTTGTCGGCCTTGAGGGCTGGTTTCATCCGGCTAAATTGAGAAGACACCTAGCAGATTAGCAGCTTAGCATGGTTGACTCCAGCATTCTATCCTTCCCTTAGCCTGAACCGTCGCGATACCACAAAGTGCGAGTGCAAGGCGTGTTTTTCAAATCCCGGAAGTGAGAGCCCGGGGGTCTAGGCGCGGGGTTTCGCCGGTGCATGCTTCAAAACAAACGCTTCAGCTTGGCTCGAGAATTCTCCGTTTGATCGGATCCTTTAGGAGATGCTTGGCAGCTTTGGCAGATCGGAGGTGCGTTGGCTTCAGGCTGAAGGGCTCTGGCAGCAAGGCCTCAGTCTCCTGGAGAATGCGAAGTCAGAACGCAAACACGTGGATGCCATCACCTACGGTGCGCTCGTGGGTGCGTGTGCCAGGGGACAGCAGTGGAGGCCCGCCGTGGCATTGCTGTCGGAAGCCGAGAGCTTCAGGCTGCACTTGAACGTGGTAACCTGCAACATGGCCATGGGCGCCTGTGCGGCGGCAGCAGAGTGGCAGGTGGCCCTTGGATTGCTCTCTGATGTCGTGGCCTCTGCACAGCCCGACCTGGTGACTTACAATGCTGCGATCAATGCCTGCAAGGAGGCAAGTACTTGGCACAGTGCCATGGAGCTCTTCGAGGATTTGCAGGTAAGCCGGTTCCAGCCGGATGCCTTCACACTCGGCGTCGTGGTTAGTGTCGCTCCGAAGCACGCAGCACGAGTATCGAATAGTGCATGCAGTGCCTGTCTTTCGAGATGTACTTAGTAGGAAGCTTTTTCCAAAACGCTTGCTGCTATCCAGTCTTCAGGCGTGCGAGATGGGAAGTCAGTGGCCACAAGCAGTGGAGTTGCTGTCCAGGCTCCCAGAAGGCGTGAACTGTATCAGAGCAGCTTCTTCCAGGTTGTAGCTTTGGTCCTGGGGGGCGTAGGGGGGCTCGGCTCGTCTTGGAAGCTTTCGGCAGACTCTGACTTAGGTGGCTAGGATAGAGAAGAACCTTTGAGTCAGCACGTGCAGCTGCGCTTGCCGAGACGTGCAGTGGTTGTTTCAAAAAAGCTTGAGAGGCGCCGGTGGAGATGCAGCCGTGGCATACAACAGGGCCGCCTATGCCTGTGCAAAAAGCGATGCGTGGGAGCAGGCTCTTCAGGTGCTATGCACGAACACAAAGAAGCAGGTCCGGAGCTACAGCAGCACTTACAATGCGTTGATAGGTGCCTGTGCGAGGCAGAGGCAGTGGTTGCAAGCTCTGGGTTTGCTCTCCATGGCGCGGGAGCAGCATGAGGGTCCCGATCTATTGGGCTGCAACATTGCCATGGCTTCATGCAATCAGTGTGGGCGCTGGGAGCAGGCCTTAGAATTGAGTCGGATGCTGCTGCGACAGCGGCTGCATGAAGATGCCACCACGCTGCAACTTGCTGTGAGTGCTGCCGAGCTGGGTAGTCTGTGGCTTGAGGCACTTCAGACACTTGGTCCTGTCGGTAGAATTTGCTGTTCAGTATTTTCTCGTTTTGCCGTGTAACTCGTTTGCAGCACGACGCTTGGTTCGTATTTAGTCTGACCAGGCTTGTCGGCGACTTGACGAGCAGACGGCTGGAATGCCCTGCTTTGACCTGCGGCCAGGCCATAAGCACATGCGCATCACAAGCCGCCTGGCAAGGTGCACTGTATGTGTTGCGGATGCCAGAGGCAGAAGTACGAGGCTCCGTCATCGTGCAAACCAAAGCCATATCTGCATGTGCCCGAAGCCTTCTGTGGCAGCGAGCTTTGTCTCTCGGCCATAATGACTCCGACTTAGATGACCCTGGCGGTCAGCCAGACATGCTAATGTACATGACCTGGATGGGTGCCTTGGAGAGGGAGGCTGAGTGGCAGCAGGCAGTGCTTTTGCTGGACGGCCTGGTCCATCATCGGCTGGTTCCGGATACCCTCTTGTGGTCCAGCTTTGTGAAAACCTGCGAGAATGCTGGCCCACCAGCATTGTCGTTCTTATCACACGTTGATAGGTTAGACGGCGACGATGCCATGCTTAGAATGGCCATAACAGCAATGGGCAGGCCCGGCAAGTTTCTCGTTGATTATCTTCACCCAACAGTAGAACCCATCTTTTGTTATTTGTGTCCCTGAGGACAGGCGAATGGGAGCAGGCTCTGCACGTGCTTCATCGACAGGTGGCCGGAGCAAATACAAGTGTACACAATGCTGCCATGTCTGCTTGCTCTGCGGCTTCTCAGTGGGAGAGGGGCCTGCTACTCTTTGCGTCGATGAGTGACAAGCAGGTGAAGATGGATGCCATAACGTTCGGAGCAGCAATGCGAGCTTGCTCCGAGGCTGGTGATTGGCAGCTCGCGCTGGAGATTTTTGGGCAGATGGATCAGATGCAGGTGAAGAGGGATGCAATAAGCTTCAATATTGCTATGGGCGCCATGCAACCTGCTGGACAGTGGCAAAGGGCTTTGACTTTGCTTTGGGATTTGCGGGCTACGACCACAGAGCCAGACCAGATCGCGTATGCGTCATGCGTTCGAGCTTGTGCCGAAGACAGCTGCTGGCAAAGGGGACTAGAGCTGCTGTTTGAAGCTGGTCTAGTTGACCTCGAGGAATCTCTTCGGAATGCAGCAATCAGTGCATGTGGCAAGGGTGGCCAGTGGCACGTAGCAATGCAGCTGTTGGCAGATGGCCAGAATCATCCGGGCAGGGTCAGTCTTCTGACCTACAATGCAGTCATGAGTGCATGTGGGGTCGGTTTGGAGCCATCGAAAGCTATGGCTCTATTCGAGCGCCTGCCTGAGCAGTCACTCCAGCCGGATGAGTTCACTTATGCCACGGTAATGGAGGTGTCGGGTGCGAGTGCATTGGGCTTGCTGAACCAGCTCGAGATGGATCACTTGCAGCCTAGCTCGGTGGTATGCACAAGCGCCATGCAGGGCTGCAGCAGGGGGTTACGGTGGCAAGAAGCGGTGACGCTATTTTCACGAATGCAAGAGACAAGCTTACAGACAAACTTGATCACCTTTAACACGCTGCTCGATGCGTGTGCGAACGGTGGGGAGTGGCAGGGAGCACTGCAAGTGCTTAGCCAACTCCGAGATGCGATGCTCGAGGCAAGCGGTTGCTTGCCTGCACCCTGGTGTTGGCAATTGTGTTTCTTGCAAATCAACACAAGTCTCAGCGGGGATTCGCGGCATCTATCGCGCCTATGTAGAAAGCAGCCCCTGAACTGCAGTCATTCGATCGAGTCTGTTTGAGCAGATGTACACTTTACAGCACAGCAACAGCAGCCGCAACTACAACTCCAGCAACACCGCCAAAGCGACGACTCAAATCCCAGCAAGAACAGCTCGCGGTACCAACAGCTAGCAGCAATAGCCACTACTACGGTTGATGATAAAATCCTGCATGACCTTAAGGACCCTAAACTATGGGAATTATGGTATAGTCCTTATAATGGGTCATGCAGGATTTATATCATCAACCGTAGGACCACAGAGCAACCAGCAGTACAGCGAGCAGCAGCTGCAACAGATACAGCAACAGCAGCAACAAAAGCAGACGCACAAGTAAGTCATCATCCTTGTCATCATCATCATCATCACATCGCCGCCATCATCATCATCATCATCACCAGCACCGGCACGGGCACCGGCACAGACCATGGTCATGGTCATGATCATCATCAACAGCTTGTAAGTAGAAGGAACTGCCATGTGGTCTTCCCCGCTTAGCGGCGTTTGAGGCTTCTCCTACGTCGCCATGATGCAGGCTACGGCAAGGGCCAACCTTTGGGAGACTGGGTTGTCGCGTGGCGCAGGAGCAGCAGCAAGTAGCTTTGTATGGCCCAATGGTGAAGCCCTGAGAGAAGGGGTAATTGCACCAACGAGACATAGACATAACATAGCAATGCAGCCACATAGTGTTGTGTATAATTATATACAATTAACAGAATGTGTTTTTGTAAATGAATATGTATATATATGTATATATATATATGTATATATATATATTGTTATTGTATGAACGGAGGGAAACAGTGTAACATTCTACGCCTAAGGCACATCCTTGCCGACATGGAGGAACAAGGAATCAATGTGACGGTGATGTTGCGCAATATTGTTTTGAGTGCTTGCGCAAGTGCTGCGTGCCTCCGCGGCATTTCGACGCAGCTGCTGCAATGGTTGCGTATAGGTTTTCTAGTAAGGTTCTTACTTTGGCTTGAAGAGGGCCTTGCAAATGTGCGAGGGTTTTGGGAAGAAGTTGCAGAGCAGCTTTCAGGCCTTATTCTGTTAATTACGTTTGGTCGGCAATCTGAGGTACTGGCAGACTGCGCTGCGACTCCTCGACGGGTTCCAGCAGTCGGGGCTGGAAGTGAGCACAGTCTCCCACGACACGGTCTTGGATGCCTGTGCGAACCTTTGGCAGACGAAACAGCAGCCTTTGTCAAGACTCCTGTTTGTTGTGCCAGCTAGATGCGAACGGGTAGCTATGATCAATTCTCGGCTTCTGTTCAACCTTCAAGAACGCCACTGAGCCAAACGGCAAGGCAAGACTCTCTTGCGGAGTTTCTGCTTCTGATTTCAGGGTGCTGTACCTCTCGGATGTTCGTTGGTGTTTGACCTCAGGAGAGCTCTCCAGTGGGAGCGTGGTCTGGCCATGCTAGACAGTATGTTTTCAGAGAAGCTTGAGAGGGACGTGGTCACCTACCGGCGCATGGTCCAGTGCTCGGTGGGAATTTTTGGGAACGCTTGGCTGTTTCAGGTGATTCTTTGAAGCTGGGAGCAGGTTGCTGTGATACTATAGGGGCATGCAAAATATGGCCTATACTACTTTGGGGGTTCGTTATTAGAATTCCAGTATAATGGGCCGCGAAACCCTATTCCAATCATTAAGGCCGAAATTAAGGCCGCTGTGTTGCAGGTTTTGGGATTTTTTCGGCCTGTTCCATGTTCCGGATGGGTTCTGGACTTCACGCAGCAGTGGATTCTGCGAGTTGTTTGAAGCAGACTGTGGTTTCAGTCGACCGTCGTCGGAGTGGTGTCGTATACTATAAGATACTACACAATATACACGATACGACATAATACACAAGAGCCTCCGGGACTCAGCCTGAGGTGGCATTGATGCTCAGAAGTGCATAGTGGGCCGCCGCTGTCTTGAGCGTCAGCTGAGCACAGTGGCCTCCTTTAAACCCTGGAGCCAAAGACCAAACCCTAAACCCTACACCCTCATGCCTCAACCCTCAGGCCTAAACCCACAGACCCTAGACCCGTAAACCGGTGAAACTTCAGCTCCAAACCGGTAGCGGAATTTTCCTGGCTACTTGTATTGGAGACCTCAAGACTGGAGGATGCATGCAGCAGTGAAAAATGCCAGAGAGAACGGACTCTGAACTCCTTTGACCTTTAGCCAAACGGGTTCTCGTGTCTATGAAGTTTCACTTGTGATTCTTTCGAATGTCGGTTTCAGGCATGGGGAGGACACCGGGTAATGTTGAAATCATGTTCTTGGGCAATTCAATAAAGAGTTTCCCGAATCTCGAGCCGGTTTGCTGAAGGGATGGATCTTACCCGAGATTCCTCATGCTTTCTGACAATGGAACTGAAATTCACGTTATGGCCATGTGCGTCCATAATGTAATACAGCATCTCGCTCTGAGTCTTGGATTCAGATACCCTGAATCAACTGCGCTTCTCTCCAGCTAATTCCGCGCCCGGTGACTAGAAGAAGAGTTGACAGTCCCCGAGGCGGTTGGCTTATCGAAGTGTATTGAGACGGCTACAACGGTCATTATGCCGCTTTCGGCGAAAGTGCAATTAAGCCTTTTCAAATAATTGTTCCTGGCATTTTGAGCTCAAGTTGACGTTGGTGCGGTTGAGCGTTTTAAGATCTGACTTCCTGCCTGTTGTGCCTGTCAAAAGCAGCTCGTATCTTTGATGGTGAGCACAAGATGTGCCTTGGCGAGAAGTCCTTTTACGCCAGTTGCTCCTTTGTGCAGGCCCGATGGTTTCATTGCGCATTGGCTTTGAATTTACGCACAACGTACAGCTGCAGAAATTGTTTATTTCGAAAGGTTCTGTGGCGAGATGCTAGGACTGGGAGGCATGCATTGCTGCAGAGGATTGTGCTCCGGACTCAGTAAGCATCTGCCTCTGTGCATCATGATCATGCACATTTAGCTCATACATCTTCCGTACGAAGCCTACAAAAACTCAAACTGTCGCGACATTCGTCTAACAGCCGATGGTCGTGATCCGACCTCCAACCGTCCCAAAACTCAGAGCAGCAGTGCTGCAGCCAGGTTGCCATTTTCTGGTTCATCTTCGTTGCCGATCTGTCGCTGTATGGTGCTCTTGACCGCAAGCAGTAGCCATGGGCTGCAGAACAGGTGGCTGAACATGCTCTCGTGACCCCGAGAACCCACGGTGCCGGCATGGGCTGGCATCATGACAATGATTCGCGTCATTCGTGCATGGACAGCATCAGCGGCACCATCGAAAGCGCTGCGACCCCTGAAGCCAGCATCATGAGCAACACGAGGACTTCTTTTTTGCTCTTTGGGGCGGCCAAGGTTGGATTCTCAATGTGGATTGCCGCTACGTTGAGGCTCCAGCTGCACATCCTGCGTCGGCTCGCGTCCTGTTCGAAGTCCCCAGGCTCTGCCAGGCATGCCGGACAGTTACTCGGGCAGCGAGCTGGATTCTTAGCTGTCTCAGCTCTGTGGCTTGTGCAGTCAGCTCTCGCAAAACAGAGATGTCAACAGACTTCCTTGTTCCTCCGTGCTCATTTTGGTCTTCGCTGCCCGAGGTCGCGGCAGTGCGACGACTGCGGTACTCATGTATCACATGCACGCGCAGCTTGGCTGCGATCATGCACAGGCACCTACCACTGGGCGTGCCGCAATTCCTGAACAGACTTCTTTGCAGAGACAGTCATAAATTATCATGTACTAGTAGGGCTCCTAGGAGCACTGAGGTCAAGCATTGCCAGAGCTGTGGCTGGTGTATGGAGGTTCGGTTCCATTGGCTGTTCATGGTGGCGTCTGCGTGGCAGTAGCTTGAAGCAGTGCCCGTATTGCAGGAGTCAACGACACATGGGATCAGCCGTAGGCTACTGTGCAGCTTCACAGTGTAGGACGCGTAGGAATTACTCTCAGTTGCCGCTCGGCTCTACTTGCACATTCAGCTTCAGGCAAGGTACAGGCATGCAGTTGAACCGTATCCATATACTTGTACCATGAGTGTCGCTACCAGACCATCGACCGTGGTCAACTAAACACCACGTCCGCCCGGTGCCCTGCGGATGGCCACTCTCTTCGAGGAATTGCCTGCTCATCAGGGCTGTTTGCAGCGAGCAAGGCGTCTGTGAAGGCATCATCGCAGTATTGATTGCGACCAACATGAGTTGACTCTTCCTTTCGGTGAGCTGGAAGCAAGGACGCCCCTCTCATCAATGTGAGCGTGGTCACGCTTAGCGGGAAATCGCTGTGTGAGCTTCGGCTCCCAGTGTGCATCTGTACAGAGGACAATCGGGAGCATGGCAGCACGGTCATGATTCTCGCTGACTGTCAATGATGCAAGTACTGTGGTTCTTCAGTGATTGCGATGGCATCGTTTTAAAGAAGCTAGGGGCTTGAGCCCGCGGCCTAGCCGAATCGTCGAAGTGCAGGACATCTATGACTTGACCTCAGCGGCATTTGGACCCTCTGCAAAGTTCAGCTTATCCTACGAGGCAGAGAGTGGGTTTGGACCGTTGTTTCCACCAAAGCCGGTCTCAGTAGACTTGGGGGCCAGGGACAACTCCTCACGCAACTAGCGTCGCTCGAACGCCCGTTCCTCAATGCTACCGGCGACTCCGTGGTGGTTCATTGCACGGTAGGCCAGGCGCTAAGAGGGCCTGGGCTTTTGGTTCAGCACGAGACGACTGAAGATAAGAGAGCAGATGTTGCAGGAGGCTGCTATAACGGAGTCCAGCTCTCGATGTTCGACGACTGCCTCGGTTTCGGCTGATGCCCTAGTTACCAGCTTTACGAGTTGCTAACTCAATTTGCTCCACCTCTTACAACGCTCCCGTGCCCAAGGCCTTACAAGCCTTGTTCGACGTGGCCGCCACAACTTTGCCATGCAGCTGGGCTGTCTAAGCTGCAGCTCGTTGGCTGTCTTCTCGAAGCTTTAAGCTCATGTCACATAGCCGGTGGAGCAGAGCTTCATCGTAGGACTCGGTAGGACTTGTCTGAGTTTAACGAGCTCTGGGGAAAACTTTCGATGATCTCAGGTTTGCTCTGGACTCCTCTCCAGACATCAAGGACCAGGGCGAACTGCTCGCTGGATCTGCGCTCAGAATGCCTGGGTACCTGCATAGGGTCGTTTATTTGCTTCGGCAAGGACCTCCTGGCCGAAAGCGAGAACAAGGAGCAACAGTGCCGTGTTTCGTAGCATCAGAACAGCAGCCGCTCCAACCCCACTGTGCCGCAATGTGAAGCAGAAGCGTTCTGCTGGAGTGCACGGGGTTTTCAAGATGAACCTACCCTCAACATAGTTTGCTGGTTCCATCGCCTCGGATGTTTAACATAGACTGAGAATGTGATCCTTAGTTGCTCCCCTGAGCCTATCTCTGATCTTCAGGAACTGCTCAGCTGGGTCGCCTACACTTCGGGCGGAGCGCGCAGCGGCTCCTTTCCTCAAAGAAGCGTCGAAGCGAAGCGGATCTAAGCTCGGTTGTGTCTAAGGCGGGGTGGCCACTGGCAAGCCGCTGCCCGGAGCTCTCGGGCTGCTGTGGTGCCTCGACGGCACGGCAATCGGCTGCAGCTCCTGGTAGGAACTCGGGAAATCAGCCAGCGACAAACGCAAGCCGAAGCCTCGCATGATGATGGCGGTGATGATTGCTGCGGTGTAGAAGGAGAGGCAGGCATGGTGTATTTGTACAGTATGCATTCCAGGCAGCACTCATGTGGCAGCGGAGTGCTTTCAGTCCAGGCGCCTGATACGATTGTGCCCCCAGCAAGCCCGTCGCCGCGATCCGGAAACAGGTACGCTGCAGGGTTTGAGGGCTCCAGGGCATTTCCAGGCCGGGAATGCTGGTTTTTGCAGTTAATTGCAGTGGATTTTATCCCAGGGATGGCTTATTGCGAATCCCCCCATACAAGAACTGTCAAAGCCAAGGGTTCATTGCTTGATTTGTCAATTTTTGTTGTAGTTTACCGGAAGAGAACACTACCTCAGAACAACCTCCATCAGCTCAAAGCGATCCGTTTACAAACACATCAGAAAACCCGACCATGTGTATACCGTGAATCCACCACCGAACCTAACGCAAAGAACCCCGAAGCTTGCCTGTGTTATCATGCTTGATAGCTGACGGTCTACCTTTCATGGCAGTTTCGTCTTGGGATGGTACACTCCTCCGCCAAAATTGATTCTGCGCGGAGTGAGGTTTTGCAGAAAGGAACCGAATGCTTAAAAGCAATGTGGCAGATGTGCCAGAGCATTGCATGCGAAGGGAAGCTGCCGCTGCACGATGCTGCCTGGGGCCATGCGCCCTTCGAGGCGAGCTGCTGATTAGCTGAGGCGACTACTGGCGATGATCTCCGACGTCTGTGAGGATAGCAACAGCAGTGATGATCATGATGATGTTGTTCTGGATGCTGTCACTGTCTTTACTTTGGATGTTCTTGTACATGATGACGCCGGTGGCATCGGACGTGGTCGCAGTGCCAGCCGTGGCCAAGGTGGCAGTGGTGGTAAATGCATAACTGATATTCGAATGTAACATAAAGATATTTTTGAATAAATCAGTGAAACACACTACTTGCGCATGCGCAAGCATACATGTGGTATGTTTGAAGCAGATACCTGCAAGCTAGATACTGTGTTCATTCAAAAAGCATCTGCGGACAAATTCTCGTAAGTAGAAACATGTATCTCGTCTCACACATGTGCACATGCTTTTGTATGTGCTTGTATGTCTGTGTGTATACATCTGCTTGTATACAGGTGTGTAGAAATACATGTGCATGTCTGTGTGCACAGACTTACCCATCCATGTTTCGCTCATCTCTGCCTCCCTTGCGGTCTCCATGTAATTATCTGTTTGCTTATTCGGCATCCTCTGCGAATACATTACCTTTATGTGTATATATACAGAAGCAGATATCTCCCATACGGTCTGAGGGAGGTGCTGACCAGTAGCAAGATGGCAGGACTGATGTCTCTATGGGGATCGGGGCTGGTTATCATCCCGATATCAAGAGCCCTAGCTGGGACAAAGTAAGCCGCTTTTGAGCAGCTCGACGTGCAGACTAGCCCAAAAAGACATCTATCGATATACTATCGATATATTGTACATGGTAATATACTACAGTAAGTCATGGTACATTTTGGTAACTTAGTATACGGCCTCCTCGCTAAAGTTGACAGTTGGCAGTGCATGCTTCATTCGGCTTTGCCACAGGCAGCAGTTATGCTAGCTGCAGCAATGCCTTCAGCGCTGACGGACTCGGGCAGCAGACTAGCATTTGTAACCTGTCTACAACCTACAAGATCTTCACTTTTTGCATGCGCTTCTGTGCTTTTACACATATGTTCTAGCAGAGGACCGCCGGAATCGCAGCAGGGAGCTGAGATGCACTTTGGGTCTCGCTTCGTTTTCAGACCGTGGGGATTCGACGTGCAGCAGGAGCATGTAGTCGAGATTGAATCATAGCCTGACCAAAACTAGCCTCACTAGCTCCACGAAGTGGACAAAGACCCTCTAGGTGCAAAGCATCACACTTGCCCCAAGACGCCCCCACGTCGCCGAGACCTAGAGTCACCCCATGACGTGGGCCGTTATGTCCACGCCTGGCGCTTTTCCTGGCCGGAGGTCTCCTTCATTCAGGCCTGTTGAAGCCTCGACACAGTCGCGAGGTATGCACATGTCGTATACGTATGCGCCTTGTCTCGCAGATTCTCGTAGCTATACAGGTAGTCATTATGCCGAGTGGTGAAAGCGAAAGCTTCCTCTCGGGCTATCGTGTGCAATCCAGACTCGCACGAGCGCTTTCTTTTACATGGGCTTTCTCAGGTTCTGTAGTCTTATACTTGCATAACAACTGGCTAAACGAATAGTAGACGTATGTATGTATGTATGTATGTATGTATGTATGTATGTATGTATGTACAGTGGTACACGTAGACACTCAGCTTATGTGATGAAGGCCAGGGCGACGGTGCTGCGACAAGCGGGACAGCTCGTGTCGAAGCTTGGCTGGGGCAACCCTTGAATCCACAGCTTCACAGTTTCTGAAGAAGAAGGGTGCACCACTCGAACTGCCATGTCTTCCAAGTGGAGCGCTCCGAGGAAGTTGGCGCAGCTGCGGCGCTCGCTGCGGCGTGCAGCAAGGAACCTGGAGTTTGCGTCTCTGCTTCTCTCTCTCGGCTCGTCAACTTGCGCATAACCCTGGGCACTGTTGTTCAATTTAGCAGGTCATCCACTTAAAAAGTTGAGGCATCATCTCAACACGAACCTTTCAGTACTGTACGCAAAGTGGATACTTGGCTTTGGTGGCACAGCCTCCCGACACGTCACTTCGAATAGATTGACTAGATCTTGATGTATCGTACAGCATCCAGTTGATTCCCAGACGCGGAGCCATGGGCAACTTCTGCGACTGTTGCGGTGTCAGGGCCAAAGGACCGCAAGGTTTGCCAGAGTATGGAAGTGGAGGTACTTCCGGGTGTGGTTTCGCCCTGGCGAAGCATGACAGGGCTCGGATGGAAGATGCGGTTGCCATTCACAACGATGTTGCTGGACACAAGTGCGCCGCCGTCGACGGCCATGGAGGCGACAAGGCTGCCAAGCTCGCCCAGGAACTGATTCCACAGCAGCTGCATCATTATCTTCAACTTGCGACCGACAAGGAGAAGGCAATTCTCGATGCTTTCGAAGCATCAGAGGAACGCATGCACGAAGAACTTGCCGACGAAGCGAATTCATCACCATCGGGCACGTCGTCTGGAACGGTTACATGTGTCGCGCTTCTCCAAGAGAAGGAGCTCGTGATTGTGAATTTGGGCGACTGCCGGGCGGTGGTATGCGACGGGGCCAAGGTCTCTAGCAAGACCGCGGATCACTCGCCTGAAAAAAATGCGGCAGAGAAGCACCGCCTCCAGAACCTCGGGGTGAACATCGATGGAGGCTATGTCGATGGAAAAGTCCAGGTCTCGCGTGCTTTCGGGGACATCGAGAGCAATAGTCGTGGTAAAATCAAAGGACTGATCTCCAAGCCGGAGGTCACGATTGTCGCGGTGAAGGACAGTATGGAGTTCGTCGTCCTGGCAACGGATGGCGTATGGGATGCGCTGCAAGAACAGACTGTTCTAACAACCGCTCGAAAGGTGCTGCGCGAAACTCGATCTTCAGAAGCGGCCGCCCAGGCAGTGCTGGATTCTGCCGGAAGGGTTTCCAAATCAGACAATGCGGCTGTCATCGTGCTCGCCATCAACATTCCTGAGCCGCCTCCAAAGCGCGAGCCCGGGCAGTGGAGATTGAAGCTTGGCTCCAAGACGGAGTGAGGCTCATTTCCAAGCCCTAAGCACATGCATGTTCGCCGTGTCTCGCAGGCCTATGTCTGCTGTTCCACGAGGCATCGGCAAAGCAACATTTGAAGACATTTGAAGGAATGACGGGCCGCCAGTGCGACATGATGTTTTCTGTGATCAGCCAGAACCTGCATGTAATAGATTCAGATTCAATTGCAGGTCTATCAGGGAAGCGACGCCGTTCACCCTCCCTTGCACTCCCACTGCTCAAAAGGTTCTAGAATCACCGGAATGCAAGATCCTGGTGTTTTCTGAAGTTTATCGGTCGTACTGTTTTTGAATATCCCTGAGCCGCTCCCGAAGCACCATTCGGCACAGTGGCTCTTCAAGCGTGGCTCCACAACGGAGTGAGGCAGAAGTCCTCGGCATGTGCATGATAACCATGTCTCGCAGGCCCTTGCCTGCTATTCCACGAGGCATCGGCACAACCACATTTGAAGCGCGATTGAAGCGAAAAGGACTTTAGATGCCTCAACTTCCGTCTTCACGAGCGGAGCTTAGGACAAACTCCTTTGTTGACCGGGGCGTGTTGATGCTGCGAGTGTTATGCATGGCCGCGCTGAGTAGAGATGAGTAGAGGCTTGATCCGGTACTCACCGGAACCTGCCAACATACTCAGGGTGGGAGCTTGCCCGACCGGCTTCAATCAGGTGGGTTAGTTCCGGGCAGGGGCCCAACAAAATTCCCTCCAGCACCAGACACGATCTGCTTCTGCATGCAACAAGAATAAGAGGCTCAGGTCTTGCGCGTGCCTTTTACACCCGCCGACAGCATCTGTTTTCATGCCGGGAGGCTTCAGAATCTGTCCATCCGCTGCTGCCCGCATCGCGCACTTCCTCACAGACTGTGAGGCGCGGCGAGTCGCGAAATCACGTGATCGAGGTACTCGTAGCGCCGCGGTAGGCCTTGTGCAGCACCGGCCTGACTGTGTCGGCGGTGATGTCAATTTGCCACAGCGAGGCGGGCGGGGAGAAGTCCAGGTAGCTGGAATCGCCCAAGGATGAAGCACATGCATCCCATCACAACAGGTCGACGAAAGTCCTCGGCCGCGGCAGCCAGCAGAAGGAACTCAGCATGTGGCCAAGGAGGACTCTCAAGAGCTGCAATCGCCGGTTGACTGCCGCCTTCAAAAGTGTCCCAGCTTCGAGCCTGTGCTCCTCACCTGCTGCAGGACGCTCGGCCGAAGATCACAGGACTGGCGAGTTAGATAGTCTGCGCCCGGAGTGGTGCTGTGGAGGGCCGCTCTGAGACTGGGACAGCAGGAGCCTTGGTTACGCATCGGCCACGTGCTCCCAAGGCGCGGCCGTTTCTCGTCGAGTCACCAGACACGATGATCGTCCCTTCAGCACCCTGAGGCTGCGAAGTTGTATCAGCGGCAGCGCGTTCGCTGGCCGCGCGGATGCCTGAACAGGTCCACCGTCACATGGACACGCAAGATTGATGCTTTGCGCCGGGTGGCTATGGAACATCAAGCAAGCTTGTTGATGCTCCAGGTCATGCGGGGTGCAAGACAAGGAGGCCGAGGCCCGCGCGGTGCGTAGGCGATCACCATTGGCAGCTCAAAATTGCAGAAGGTTTCCATGCCGAAATCTATGTAAGAGCACAGGCATGAAGTGCTTGCTTATGTTTGCACTGCAGGTAGAGCATCTGCGAGAGCATTTTGTCAAAGATGATGGCCAGTATGGCGGTGCCAATCGAGCAGGGCCCCGAGACAAGCCACTGAAATGGTCCGGAGCTACCAAAAATCGAATGTTTCGGTATGGATCATCCAGGCGCCCTGGTCCGAAGTCTTCAGACTTCTTTCTTGCTTCTCTTGTGTCGTGTAGAATCGGTCTTGTGCGCTGGTGCCGTGTGCCAGTGCTCCTTCGGGTTTAGGCCGTGGTAGACCTTCACATAACTGCCTCAGCTGGAAGTTTCCTCAGGTTCGAAATCGCCGATGCTGTTTCGTTGAGGTGTCGGAGATCACGGTGCGAGTCCCAAGTTCTGCGTTGTGTCTGACTTGAGGAGTTGGGGTGCTGTAGGATACCTGCGGCTGGGACGAAAAGCAGGTTAAGCTCTCGTGTTCTGTAGCACACCCGAGTCTTTTCAAAAGTTCTTCTCTGGTTCACACGGCTTCTGAAGACCGCAGATTCGACACAGTGCCAAAGGTCGGAAGCCGCCATTTCAAGCTGGAGACGCACGTGTCGCATGCTGTGCACCAAAGCCACTCGGAGAATACCGAGTTGCATTTAGACCACTCCGTTTCAGCTGTACTGCTTTCTAACGGTTTGTCCCAGGCTCTGAAGGGCTTCGTAGGATGGACATCTTCCCTCCTTCTTGCAGTGATAGCATCACAAGGATGGAAACTTGGCAGAGCAGAAGGCTTTTTCTTGTTGGTGCATGTGAGGTGTTCAGCGCCCAGTCGCTGCACCGGCATGGCCGTCCAAGAGTCCCTGGCTACTCGGGCCTGTTCTCACGCTTGCTGACAATGTCTCCGCCTGCTGAACTTGCGAGCATGATTCTCAAGTGATGGAGCCCACAAGCACCGAATGCCAGAGGCTGCGAGAGAGGCGAGAGGGAAAGAGACACGGCGAGAAGAGTTGGCAACCACTTCACGTCAGCATTTGGGTAGTTCTCACAATTGTGGCCCCCTTTTTGGGTACCTATGTGCCGTATTATGGTAAGGACCCCAAAAAGGGACCATAATTTCGACAACCACCCATTTGTCTAGAGTCCAGGTAGCGTTGGGAGAAAGAAGGAGCTAGCTTCCCCAGCATGTCTCACTTCGACGAAAAGGCAGCGACACCGGCCAAACCACACCAAAGCAGGTCAGAAGTTTCCTGCACCAGCGTGGTTCAATACCCACCCACATCATCCGCTGGCTGGTAAAACCTTTCCGTTTCGTGCTTCTACTTCAAGTTTCCAACCTTTGAAACAGTACTTCAAAGGTGCCGCCATCGGATGGGAAACAACGATGGAACCGCGGATGTCTTTCCGAAGCCTGCCAGTCTGTCCGTCTTGGCAGTGGCGGAGTTTGGGTTCTGTGTCAACGAAGTGGCATGACCCGAGGCAGAGCAGCGATCAAGAAACCATGAGATACGCATAATGAAAAGGCCTTGAAGTTTTAGCCGTGCGCAAAAGGGACTCTGCCGTTCGACAGTGTGGCCTCTTTTCACGTGTCTGTTGAATCCAGGGTTCAAATGCGTATCCGATAAGCAGTGCAAGGTCGAGGATGACAAGCACTGTGCTGAAGCAACCAGATCTCTACGAAACCTGATCCTGTCAGTCTCCTAGCATTGCACCTACCTGGACTGGACAATGGCAAAGGCCAAAAAGCATGTACGTCTCTATAAGAAGAGTGCAACTAGCTGCCCCGAACTAATACTAATACTACACTAATACTCCTACTGATAATAACAAACAAATACTAGTCTTTGGCCGGTTGCCTGCCAGGCAGAAGAATCGACTGCGCGAGCGATGGGAGAAGAAGTTTGCATGGGATTGAAGCAACGTGCAAGGGGGGCCTTAGTAGCCTTCAGGCTTTAGGCCTGAGGGCCCTGCTTTGAGATTCTTAGCAACCTGTCCGTGTGTGGCTGGATTCGCTTCAGCTTCCGAGTTTGTGGTGTTTCCAGTGCCTACCTCGTAGGGGTGGCGCGCAGCTTGTATAGCAAGATGTACAGTGTTCAGGCCAGCGCCACCCATGCCTCGCAAAATGCGCTCTCATGTTTGAGTCGTGTTAGCACGGAGTTATCGATCGGACAGGTGCAGCCCCACATCCTCCTCACCCAGTCCCGAAGACCTCTCAAATGAACAGCGTAGTAGCAATGCGATGGGCTGAAAAGCCTGCAAGTTAAATGCGTCTCACAAGCTTGGATGCGGATTGCAGGGGTTCGACCACCACTGCCGATACCTCAACGTTTGCGTGGGGGGCAGGTCCTGCCCTCGCCTGTGCCAGATTCAGAAGCGGGCAGCACCATCGCTACCCCTGAAAAAGTTGTTCACGTGGGGTGGCAGGAGCTACCCGGCCTGGTTTAGCTTCGTGGCCAGGGGCCCAGATGACCTTTGCAGCAACAGGTTTGGTATCACACAACTGCATATGAAAACACAGCTCCGGACATGTCCTCTTCCCACGCTATCGGAAGGCGCTGCTGTTCGTGCTGATGGTCATGTGCAGCTTCGCCCACTTCCACTTGCTCAGTGATCCGTCGAGGCCTTGCCCTGCATCTCCACCTTTCGCTTCCCGCTTCGTTCTTTTGGAGGGTTTGATGGGATTTGACTTACCTTTGGTTAGTAGGGAATTGAAGAATGGTCGTAATAGTAGTTATAATTGTACCCCATTCCTCCATTCCCTATTAACCAAAGGCAAGTTATAGGATTTTTAAGGCCCTTTTGATCCCCTATAGTAACCCTTATAGACCCCTTTACCAAAGGTAAGTTGAGGGTTCTGTCAGCTTTCAGCTTGCAGTCGCTCCGTTGCCCCGCGTGCCAGTCACGACTTGCACGAGTCTCAGCCAGTGGTGCCGGAGCCTCGTCGGACGAAGACCAAAAAGACCGGAAAAGACTCTCAGCCAGCAGTTCCACGCCCATGAAGCTCTGACATGCTCTTGAGTCTGAGGTTCTACATCTTCGCCAGCATTGCTGGTTGTGTCAGAGCCTCGTTTGCGAGGTGCAAGGCAAGCCAGCTAGTTGAACTCACTTGTCCTGGGGGGCAGATTGCCTTCCTGGATTCCTGGTGTCGTTTGCCAGAAAGACACGGGATGACCGGGCCAGACGGTGGACTGCAGCAGTAAAGCCGAAATGCCACGCTCAGTTATCTTCCATGGAATCTCTTTTCCTCCTTGCTTTGCTCGCCGCGACCTCAGTACAACTTTGAAATTCGGCAACTGTGCTATCAGCTCTGTCGAGAGGATAACCTAGGTTTGTTTGCCTCATTTGTATGTCGGTTCAGGTTCGTTGAGGCGAGTCTTGTTAGCTATGGCCACAAGAAGCCATGAGGTGTACAACATGCGAGCCGGTGCCCATCGTGTAATGTCGTCTGCAATCGTCGACATATTCGACACGGCTTTTTGTTAAAGAGGGCTTGCCTGAGCTATGAGCATTCGCCTGTACTGCGGTGCGAGAGAAAATGCGAACTGTGCATTCAGTTGCAATGCTCTGCGAAGAATGGGCGAGCGCGGATGGAAGACAAGTCGCAACGTTGTCGTTTGCCGACAGAGCGCTTGCTGCAGTGCTGGAGGCAACAGCAAATTTGCTGCCGCTTGGAGAACTGCACTGCGCTGCATTTGTCCGATGATGCAGCCATCATCGTTCACTCCCCTCGAGCGGCGCTTGCAGTTTACCTGATAGACCGACATTTGCCTGTCGAAATCTCACAGGTGCAAGGCTGTTGTTCCAAGGCTCCTGGAACAGCAGGCATCTGCGAGATTTACACCTGCATAGGTCGCCAGTTTCAAAGCGTTCTCCTTCAGGTTGCACTCAAGTTGAATGGCTCAGGAATGCCACCAGGGGCCGCATAAAAGTCAGCCTTGGTCACCCGACAGTTCTACGAAAGCCCTCTCAAGTACCAGTCTGTTCAGTAGTACCGGAATCGTAGAAGTAATAGCGCAAACAAGAGATGTTAATAGCGCAAGCCTTGCTGACAGTCCTGGCGGAAACGCTCCTAGGCTTCTACTTTTACTTCTACCTGCTACTGCGCTGCTGCTGCTACTGCTACTACTACCACCACCACCACCACCACTACTACTGTACTACTAGTCACTACTGCTACTACTACTACTACTACGACTACTACTACTACTGCTGCTGCTGCTGCTACTACTACTACTACTACCACTACCACTACCACTACCACTACCACTACCACTACTACTACTACTACTACTACTACTACTACTACTACTACTACTACTACTACTACTACTACTACTACTACTACTACTACTACTACCACCAGTACTACTGCATTTCCAATCCCTGATTTTCGTAAGACAGCGGATTTAGGTGACCATCTCGTAGATCCGGTCCGGTACCTTTGCAACGAAGTGATGGTCATGTATTCCGCTGAGCAACGATTATCTTGTGCAAGCCATCTCTCTTGACTCTTCACCCCGTTCCGGCTCCGTCCCGAGGCCCAGCACACCTACTTCTGCTTGGTAGGCTCGGCTTGAGATTCTTGCCGGAGTGTGGGCTTCTTCCCATTGCCAGCGCAACCGCACAGAGCCTGGCGACGTAAAAGCGGGCCGATGCTCCGTCCTTTGCTGCTTTTTCAGACTCAATGGAAGGCATCACCACTTTGGAGTACATCAAGGATCAGGCCTGGTATCATGAGGACAACGCAATCATAATCTGAGTTCAATCCCAGCAATCTTACTAGCCGCAACTGCTTGGTGACCTCGTGCAAAGACGCGAAGCCCTGAAGCCCTGGATCATCCTATCACCTTCTGTGAAGCCACAATTACACACATCATAACCGCGGGCTCGTGCACGGATTGGTCAAGGCCAGTGCCTTCCCAGGGCTGCCGCCGAACGGCTGGCGAGAGGCTCGAGAGTCCGGATGCCGTTCCGACGCAACGAAGGGGTTTCCCATGGTTTCCCCAAGGTTTCTCTGGCTAGTTAGAAGTCACTGTCTTCAACTCGCAGTTCACGTCTTTCTCGGTTCGGTCGCTTTGCTAACTCCGAAGAGCTTGCCAAGCTTCTCTTTATAAATGTTTTTTTGGGGGACCAAGGGGTATTGAACTTTTCGCTACACATACAGTGCTCCTGTCCTGCAGCCATCGGCAAACTTTCAAAATTTCAAGATTCTCCATCTTGTGGCCCCTTTGCAGTAACCGTGTTGCTCAGTTTGGAAGATCATCCACCGGGAAAGACTGTGGCATGATGTCAAAGGTCAACCCATTTGTCTACCGTACGCAAAGTTGACACCTGGCTTTCGTGGCGCAGCCTCCCGGCACATAGTCTCAACTAGGTCCCTCGAACCCACATTCAATTCAGGCCCGGGAAGCCAGACCCAGAGCGATGGCCAGAGGGCCTCAAGGTTTGAGAGAGTATGGCAGCGGAGGTACTTCCGAGTGTGGTGTCGCTCTAGCCAAACATGACAGGGCTAGAATGGAAAATGCCATTGCGTCTTGCATTCGAGCCCTGTCATGTTTCGCCAGGGCGAAACCACACTCGGAAGTAGTCTAAGATGGTGGGGGACCCAAGCGCGCTGCCGTCTTGACGGCCACGGTGGCGACAAAGCCAAGCTCGCCTAGAACTGCTCCCACAGCAGCTGGATCACCATCTTCGGCTTGCGATCGACAAGGAGAAGGCCATTCTCGATGCTTTCGAGGCATCAGAGGAAAGCATCTGACGATGCTAAGCTTCGTCAGCCAGTTCTGGGTGCTTTCTTTGCTCTGATGCCTCGAAAGCGTCGAGAATAGCCTTCTCTGTTTCAAAATTTGTCACCAGGAGGCGCGTCCTCCGGGACGGTGACAGGTGTTGCTTTTTTCAAGAGAAGGAGCTTTCGTTTGTGACCTTAGGCGACTGCCGAGCGGGCGTATGCGAAGACGGCAGATCACTCCACTGAAAGGCTCCTTGTGAAGCTCGAGGTGAAGATCGATGGTGGCTACGTTGACGGAAAAGTCCAAGTCTCCCGAGCATTCGGGGACATTGAGAGCAAGAGCGGTGCGGGAAGTCCATGGTCTGATCTCCAAGCCAGAGGTCACGGTAAAGGACACCACGGAGTTCGTTCTTCTCGCTGCTGATGGAATATGGGATGCGCTCGAAGAGCCGACTGTTCCGACAGCTCCAAAGGCGCTGCGCGAAAGTCGGTCTTCAGAAGCCTCCGCACAGGCAGTATTGCTATCTGCAGGAAGGATTTCCCTAAGCAGTTCGTGAATATTAATCGCCAGCACGATGGCAGCCGCATTGACAATGCGGCTTGGCTTGGCATTCTCACTGCGGCAGTCATCCTGTTGGCGATCAAGATTCTTGAGCCGCTTGTCAAGAGTGAGGCTCATCCTTGGCGCGTGTTCGCCGTGTCCTGCAGGACTACGTCCGCTACCCAGGAGGCATCGGCAAAGCAACATTTGAAGAAAAGACGGGCCGCCGGTCTGCTCTGAGAACCAAGACAAGATGGGATAGATTCAATCGCAGATCTCTCCAGGAAGCACTGCCCTGTAGCCCAGAAGCTTTCGGAATCCCCGGAGAACGGGATCCTGCTGTCTGGCAGGCTGTGGAGCGCGGCGAGTGCCCGTGCCTGAGTTTCCAAAGCCATCCGCACTGCGTCTGAGGGTTCGAAGTTCGAAGCATTGCGGCCATCGTGACTATCGTATTGAATTTGTGTTTGGACCGTGTTCTTCGGACTGCTAAAGCGTTTGTGCAAGTAAAGAGATAAGTAGATGAGATACTACAAGCAAGTCAGAAGCAGACAGACCAAAATAGATACATGGATGGACAACTACATAAATCGCAAGTCGCAAGACAGTTATTACTAACATATATGCACCCGCAGCATGTACTTGTACCTGGCACTTACAGTCGTGCTCCGGTTGGTCCTTCTCTCTGAGGCTTCGACTGTGGCGGCCTCTTAGAGCCCCTTGGCTTCGGCATGGCATAGTGTTCACGGTTGACGGTAGGGTTTACGGTTTGCTTGGCTGTCAGCCTACGTACACACCAACCTTCATCCATGCATCCATCTTTGGCCTCACACAGTTGACCGACCACTTCGTCAGCCGTCCGCGTGCTTGCGAGGCTGGTGGAGCCGCCTGATGTGAATGAGGCCTGGCACCTAGAGACTTTGCATGATACTATGTCCGCTGTCTGCGTCACTTGCACTCAGGTGCTCTATTGCTCCATCTGCCAGGGTGATGTGGCCAAGGCCCATCATGCTCTAGCCACGCGGAACTGGATTCTCACCAACACGGACTTGCAGAATCTCACTACTTTACGTATGTCCCGGACGGACCTCTGATGACGTGAATGCGGCTGCAAAGCTAGGTGACGTCTCTTTCAGAAGTATTTATTGTCATTCCGCTTGGATATTGTCGTTCGTCGTTCCGATTTTCTCCGTGCTCGTGTTCCGTGCAGAATCCTCGCAGGCTGGTGTAGTCTGCTGGCAGTGTGACATTTGCGACCTTTGCTCTGTGTGCTCCTCAGATCCCGGTGCTCAATCCGCCCTTGCGCAAGGCGATCCGTCTTTCGACAGTAGCGTTAGACCAGTGACATCACGCCATGGAGCCTGTGGCATCGTCAAACATAGCAATGGCGCACTACTGCGAAGCGACCACGAGCAATCGTGGTACGCCAAATGGTAAGTAGCGCAGATAATTGCTGACGTCATCCTCCTCGTCGTGGCAGTCGTGGATTAGTGGTAGTGGTACCAGTATCGGTTGCACAAAGAGGTCGCCGTCATCATTTTCGTTGTCGTCGTCGTCGTGCTAGTCCCCATCCACGCTGCTGCTTCTACAAGTGTTGCCCTGCTACTCCTATTGCCGATAACTGATAATGACGGGAGTGACAAATGTGACGAAACTAACGATGAATCACAATATCAGTAGCAGCCTGGGCAGCCTCAGCAGTAGCAGCAGCAGTCGTCGCAGTTTTCTATGTTGCCATCGAAGTAACAATACGAGTCAAGAAAGTTAGGACAAGAGTAAGATACGACTACTCGAACTACAAACGCCACCAACGATGCTCATGCTACTACCTGCGGTACGTAGAATCATACTGGGGGCCATGCAAACAGTACCTGTTTTCAACGAGCAGTTCGGACGGTAACAAGGACAGTAAGGAAAGGCAGCAGCACGCCTCAACAGCAGAAAGACATGTACCGGCACCACGGCATGGTTTATGTATGGAGTTCGAGTGGCTGCACTAGCCGGGATCACAAAATTCATGAACGTCATGTTTCCATGATTGCAACCAGGACAGACACATTAACCGGTTGATGAAGATTCATCTTAGCGATGGCCACAAGCATTGCAAGGCCACGTTCAGCGAGCTCAGGTATGTCCGCTGTGTTATCGGTTAGCCTCGTCGACTTCGTCTGAGGCCAAGACGAGAGGCTTCAAGAGTGAAAGTCGAAGCATTGGAGAGTTTCGTCTCGGTTTGCACAGCACACTTGCGTTTTCTGATGCCGAGGACAGTTATCACGTACCGCGCCGGAGTCTGATTCCTGCATGTCAGAGTTGGCATCAGACCGTGGGTTATCATCTTTGCAAGAATCACACCGAAGCTGAATCTCTTGGCTCGGGATGCTGCAGGCGAAGCATGCTGTGAGCAGATGTGAGCAAAGGAGCTGAGCATTGTAGTTCAGCATCCGATCAATTAGGATGCCTGGGACGGCCGCGCTGTGAAGACGCCATGGCTCTGCGCCGGTTCAGCAACCGGAGGAGGGGCATGGTCAAACTCGCCACAGCTCGAATCGGTTGTTGCAGCTATCTTAATGACGAAGGCATATGCGGCTGTTTTCTTGGCTGTTGATGTGTTTGAGCCCAATGTGCAGGGCTGCCAAGCCGCAAGAGCCTTTGCTCCCCTATACGTGGACGACGCGGGGCCTTGACTTCGTTGCGCACCGTGGCCTCGACCTGTACCTTCGCCTGTACTCAGCAGGAGGACTTGGGTTTGTGCCTGTGGCAGGTAATTCTGCTAAAGGCACTAGGGCAGTGAAATGAGCCCTTTCCAGTCCGCCCCTTTCTTTGCATTCTAGCCTTTGTCTACCCCACGCGCCCGACCTATGTGAAGCAGTCCACGGTTCTCCAAGATTCTCCGAGCAGAGCGCCTCGAAGCTGTGCGCTGTCGTTTTGTCTTCCAGACTTGATTTGCTAAAGAGATCTAACAGCCGCTTGACGAAGATGCCGTGGTCAATGGTTTCAGAGCTGCACTCTGTCATTTCATTCCTTTCATTGCTCGCGTCTTTCCCCTCGTTTCGTCCATGATGCAGACAGCAATTGAATGCCTCTAGCCTACGCCACCACACGCTACCGGCTCCTTCAAGGCACAAACTTACAAGCAGGATGAGAGGGTGCTCTTGCAGCGGCCACCGCTTCTGGCAGGAGAGCAAGCCGTGACTGCCTTGCAGAAGTCTGTCATCGAGTCTACGGGATCCTCACTCCAGGAGTACCTGGCAGAGGCGCCAAGCGGCAGGGACATGTTTAGGGTTTACGGTTTCCGGTTTAGGGGTTTAGGGTTTAGGCTTTAGAGGTTCAGGGGTTTAGGGTTTACATGTGCAGGGATGTTAGCTTGGGGAATTTGGGTGCTGGCAGGGCCTGGTGCAACACACGGGCTCCTCGGAAGCTGCAGAGCGCGACGGCGGCTCGGCATCCCACGCAAGCCTATGACCTTGCCAAGGAGACACGTAGATACAACACACACTGTCATGGCCGCCAATATGGGTATACGTATGCAGGTACATGCTGTCATGAAGGACTCTTGTAAGATGCGTCTGTGTTTATATGTATATTAAATATTCATGTGCATTTGTACTTGCAGTTGTACTCGTATGTGTATGTGTTATGTGTATGTATATCATGTATGCATGTATGCATGTATGTATGTATGTATGCAAGTAAGTAAGTCAGTAAGCAAGTATGCGTGTACATAGGTATCTGGACGTGTATGTTTCTGTATGAAGGTATGCATCTGTTTTCCTACGGCAGCAAGACTAGATCGTTATTGTAATCATGAGTAGAACGCATCACCTCTGCGAGGGCCTCAGAAGACGGCCTTGCCGACAGCCTCGGCATCCACAGCTTCGATCCCCGCAGAGCTTACCGAGAAGGCACGCCCTTCATCCAAAGCTGAGAGACAGCTTAGGGTTTAGGCACCATTTGAGACGGTCGCGGGTTTCATGGAGCTGCTTCAGACACGTGTTGGCAAGCAGGCCTTATGTGTGTCTGTATGTAGGTGCATACCAAACACCTTCTCGTACGAGTATGTACAGAGGATTGACGCGAAAAGGATGATTCAAATTCATATCAAGATGATGACGAGGGTGTCGTCGCCTGGCCGTGGTTGTGATGGTTGTTGATTGTTTTTCGGTTGTTTGGGTGTTTCGTTGGTTGTTTGTGTGTTTGCTCTTCATGTTTGGTGATGTGAATCCAGATTATCATAGCTGCGATGACGAGAGTACGTATCGCCCTTCAAAAGAGTCGTCATACACAAACAGTCGGAATTCGAACAGCTTTGATGTTGCTGGCACAGGTATTTGCGCAACGCCAGTGAGTTGAAGACCTCCTTATCCGTCTGCCCATATGTCAGCTGATCTCTTGTGGCCATCCACACATCTACCCATTCGTCGATCCATCTTGCTATCTGCCCGAATCTACCCGCCCTCCTCTGGGTGTCTGTCAGTCTGTTCATCCATCTATCCATCTATCTATCTATCCATCTATCCATCTATCCAGCTATCCAGCTATCCATCCATCCATCCATCCATCCCTCCCTCCCTCCATCCATCCATCCATCCATCCATCCATGCATCCAGCTGTCCATCTATCCATCTATGCATCTAGTTACCTATCTAGCTACAAAGCAACAACCGCACCACTCAACGCATGATCATGCGTGTCTCTCTCGCTCTCTGTGTGCGTGTGTGTGTGTGCAAAGAGTTTTATGCATTGCCAAATGACCTTAAACCAGATCAGGTGATGTGGAATGCTGCATGGGACAAGGATGTATAGAAAGCTCGGTTCGGATGCGCAGAAGCAGCCGTTAACAGGAGGGTTGTGTCTCTGTAGATGGCTTCCATGTGCCACATCAAGAACACGAAGCATGGCACAGATCGGTCGAGAAGCACCACAACCGCAACGGATAATCGTACGGTTAACAAGAGCCGTTTCTTCAAGCTGTGGTCCCCGTCTCTCTCGCTTCCGCACTCTCTCACTCTCTCTAACTCTCTCTCGCTCTCTCTGTCTCTGTGTCTTATTCTGACTCTTTCTGTTTTTCGCTCTCTCTCTCTCTCTCTCTCTCTCTCTCTCTCTCTCGCTCGCTCGCGACACCCGTGTGCACGCACACAGACTCATCTCATGTGATATGCATTGAACGTGTTTGACCGCCGATTGTTTTCGGAGGTCTGGTGCGTCCTGGACGTCAAGGCCGGAAGATTTGGCACGAGGAAACCACCAAGACTCGGGACTTTGCGAGCTCTTGCAATACAAGCAAAAACACAAATGAACAAATTCACGACTGGCTAGAGCTTGAAATACATCAACATGTCAATGTAGATGTGATTGTATGTGTGCGATATTCTATATATCGGTATGTATGTAGATACACATAAAAAAAATATATTTATATATTTATATTTATGTGCATGTGAATACGATAGTGCTTCGACAGAGGACCGCAGCTATCGGCCCCGTCCCTCCCCCTCTTCGCGATCCACTTGCTGGCTACTAGTGCTGCTGCTACTGCCACTGCCACTGCTGCTGCTGCGCTGCTACTATCACGACAAACCACTTCTGCTTCTACTACTACCACCACAATTACTACTACTGCTACTACTACTGCTGCTACTACTACGACGACGACTGCTATTACTACTACTACTACTACTACGACGACTATTACTACTAGTACTGGTACTAGTCGATCATGGATTAGTTTCAGTACTGCTGATGACACAGGCAGCATTGAAGCTGCACACGCATATGTGTTGATAGAGGTGTTGGGGCTTAGTGAAAAGGATCCTCAGAAGAAGGATGCGGCCTGGAGCTGCCGAGCTTATCATCGCGGATCGGTGAGACGTTCGCACTGCAATGCAATAGTACCACCACCACCACCACCACCACCACCACCACCACCACGACTACTACTACTACTACTACTACTACTACTACTGCTACCACTACTCCTGCTACCACTACTCCTGCTGCTGCTGCTGATGTCACTACTCCCACAACCAAGGAGTACAACAACAACTGCTACCACGGCTAGCCAAAGTTTGCACAGGTTTCGATGGGCACCGAACAACCAGAGTGATACAGGCAATGCTGGTGGCGGACGACAACGAGGATTGTGATTGTGATGAGGATCGTGACGGTGCACCGTGATGGTGCTGATGATGATAGCTACGATGGTGCTCGCGACGAACTCTGTGTCTGTGAAACGAAAATGTCTGTACATATACCGTATACCTATACTGTTCTTCTACAAAAAAGTACATGTGTGAGACAGACACGCCGAACGTAGATACATGGATCAGCGGTTTGAAGGATGTATACGTACACATGCGTACATACAGCTACGTAGACAAACAAGCCAATATGTATTTATATATACAATATGTACTTATATGTATATAACATGTTTTCATTCTGTTTATATATATATATATACATAGATACATCCATGCAGATACACTTGTATGTATGTATGTATGTATGTATGTATGTATGTATGTATGTATGTATGTGTGTATGTGTGTATGTGTATACATGTGCGCATATGTCATATAGACCTATGCGCATGCATCCAGACTATGTACATACATGTAGGCACAATGTAATCATACATACTTACATAACTACAGACGTATGTACCAACATACACACATGCATAGTAATGAGTAGATCCCACATGCACACGCATATGTGTATATATGCACACATACAAGCCAAGGTTTACATACACATATATGCATGGCTGGATGTGTACATGAGTACCTGTGCACATACATACGTATATACATTTATATTTACATATGTAAAGACACACACATGCACACGCACACACACACACACACATGTATATATATATATATGTACACATATATAGATGTTTATATATACATGTGCAGATATGTATACCTGTGTTTGTGTACATGTATATGTATGTGTATACTGTATATACATATGTTTATGTGGCGAGAATACACATATGTATATATACACATACATACACATGTAGACATGGGTAGAGGGTCAAGTCCATAAGTAGAAGAGACAGGTGTGTATGTATTGAATACAACAAGCGTTTAAAATCAAGAAAGCGTAGTGCACATACATATGCATTGATTGGCACTTTGCTGTCGTATGCTTGTACATGACCTACCTGTTACCATGTCTGATTATCTGGCTGCCTGATCTCTTTGTCTAAGTATTGACGATGTGCCTGCCGACTCATCTGTATACCGATCTATCTACCGATATCGTGCAGATTCACAGATGCAGAGGCTTTGTACTCCTTCTTGGACTTGGCCACCCTGTTGCCAGCCACGATGGTCTGCAAGGCCTGGGACAGGCTTACGTGTTGCACGAGCGACACTTCGTCCATGTAAAGGCGTGGGGTGTGGCCGTTGGTTTCGTCTAATTTGATGTGGAAGTATGTACCCGTGCGCGCTCTTTGTGCCTCCGCAGTTGCTGAAAGCGACAAATTTTGCATTGATTGCTGCTGTTTTCGTTGTCGTGGTTGTTGTTGTGGTGGTGGTTCTTGTTGTTGTTTGGTGTTTGATTCTGGTTGTGGTTGTGGCTGTTGTTGTTGCTGCTGCGGTTCACGCGGGCAAGATGTGCGATCGCTTCACTTCCCAGTCTGTATACAGGTCGTCCCGGTGATGTGGAGTCAGTGACTGTCGTTGCATTCTGGCTGTTTGGACTGGCAAGAACGAAACCATGCCCGTGCGTGTGTTTTCGCTTGTTATTTGGCATCGTCCTTGTCCCTTGTGTTCCCACCGTTCCTCTGCTCCTCTTCCGCCTATGATCACGGTGTGGCAAGGGTTGGCAGTGACCGCAACGGTTTAAGTCAAGCCCTTGTTTAGGATTATGATGAGAGTGTTCGTGGTGCTGAGAAGGGTGATGATGCATGTAGTGATGATCATCGTGTAGTCTTTGAGTGAAGGCATGGCGGGAGCTCGACGGCTTCGCCTTGGGCAGGGTCGAAATTGCTGGCGCCGCGAAGTTGCATTGGCCGGACTCGTCTGAAATACACTATGGCTTCGCACATCAGCCTTTGTATGCCTTGTATGCAATAACAGTCACCGCTTGCCTCCTGTATCTCGTCCCAAAGCCCTAAACTTGCTTCAGGAAGTTTGGTGCAGCTTCAACGGTCACTATCACAGCGGACTCAGCGGGGCACCGTTCTTGTTTCGCGGCTTCGGCGGCAAGATAGTCTGTCGGGCGATCGACTGAGGCGGAAGGTGAGGGCGATGCGAGCTCCGACCCCGCCCTCAGGCTTTGAAAGGCAGCTGCAGCCTTTCACGGAGCAGCATCTCCCTGAACGCATGAAGTGGCAGCACAAAAAGGAGGTTACGGAGGCATTGATTGTCTTGTCCGTGTGTCCAGAGATGGGAACGCCTCGCATGGTTTTGTTTTCACACTTTGCGTTTTGAAGGTTCCCTTCAGAAAGCTGCAGGGCCGATTGGTTCGAGCACGACGGTGGCATGTGGTGGAGACCTGGGATGATTCTTTTCACAGCAGCTGTGGCTGGAGCCATACGAAGCTAGTCTGCTGTGAACAAAGCCTCCGTGGCCAGCCATGCTCTGCTGTTGACACGGATCATGAAAAGGGAACTCTGCGTTTAAGATGGCCCTGAACGGTTGCTAAGGAAGTGGGTGGTGGAGGCAGAGGATGGGTGCAGATTCGTCTTCTCGCGAGATTGTGACTGAGACTTGGACATAGGCCACCTGCAAGACTCAGTTCCGGGGTTCGGGACGCTACTTGCAAAGAACAGCTCGGGATTTTCCATGGGGACACATGCTGCGGCTTGTGAGCTGTGCCCCACCGCAACAGAGTTTTCCGAGCTCAGTGCCTCTGCAGGGCTGAAAGGCATGCAGCTGCACTCCCGCGACCGATTGTCGATGACCAAGTGCTTGCGATGATCTTCGACAGACTTCCGTCTTCTTCCCGACCGGCCGATGGCACAGGCTTGTGCCGCTGAACCACAGTCGTGGTCTGGGTTTGTTTTCATGATGGCCGAGCCCGCTCAGCAGATCTCAGCAGTACACCATCTTCATGTTCTTCATGTCACAACCCCAGGATCCAGGTGCTCGTGACTCGCACATGCCTTGGTGCTGCCGTCTGGCGCCTTCTGCGGAGTCCTTTCTCCACTGTGTAGTGTAATTACACTCTGCGAGTTACCGGAACGAGCCTGTCGCGAGCGCAGCATGTTCAGCATGGGACTCAGCATCTCTCTCCAGCGCTGAACAGCCTGTACCCAGCACACTTCCCTTCCGGATAGTGTCCTTTCACGTCCCTGGCTGTGCCTTTGTCCGGGCGCTGGCGCATGCACGTGCATCTAAGTGAGATCTGAGCGTACTTGCACCGTGGCCATGCTGGGAACTAGGTGCGCGCTTTGCCGCCACTCTGCTCACAGGTCTTGCGAGTCGTGTGTGCCGGTCGTGCGTTGCTTGGTCCAGCTGCAGACAGTACTTTGAATGTGCCATTGTGGGCTGGATCGGCTGGGTGGTCAAGGACAGGAAGATCTCCTCTCCGAGCATCTGCAGCATCTTTTCCGCTACGTTCAATTCTGTAAGACTGGTATTTGGCCCTTCCGGTGTGGGATGCTCCACTCTGCAGAGTACCTCTACCGAGCCGAGACCCGAAGGTTGCAGGCTACGGATGACTGAAAGTTCCGGCGACGTCGCTAGAACTTCCCTGGTTCTCAAGTGGGAGGCTGGCTGTGCATTTCACACCCCTCAACGCGTCTCAGCCTCCGAGCAAGCTGCAGCAAAAAAGCGCTTTAGCGTAAAGCGTGCGGAGCACTGGGTTTCGTGCATGTCTCAGTAAGAGCTGTGCAAGTTATTCGGCCGCCCTGCTTTTCCGGCAAACCCTGCTGTTCAGCCGAGGCCTCTGCCCTGAGGCGGCGCTCACAGGCGGTGATGGGCGCCGGGGACCGAGGGACGGCAGAGGGTCCTGGCCAGGTTGCACGTGGTGAATCGTTCGCTCGAAATCGGAGCATGCTACTGCCGTTGCTGCTGGTGCTACTCCTACAACACCAGTTGCAACAACAACAACAACAGCTACCACAAACTACTACTACCACCAGTACGACGACAACAACAGCAACAGCTACAACTACTACATCAGCTACAGCTACAGCTACTACAGCTACTACAGCTACTACAGCTACTGCAGCTACTACAGCTTCTACAACTACTACAACGGCTTCAACTAGTACAACTACTACAACCACTACGACTACTACGACTACTACAATTACCAAAACCTACCGCCAGTGCCACTGCCCCTCCCGTTGCCACCGCCTCTGCATCGGCTTACTGCATGTGCTACCACTGCTGCCAGATGTGCTGATACCGCTGCTGCGGCTACTACTAATACTAAGTATTAGTACTACAAGTACTACCAGTACTACTAGCACTACTAGTTCTACTAGTACGATTAGTAGTACTAGTACTACTAGTGCTACTAGTTCTACTAGTACGACTAGTAGTACGAGTACGAGAACAACCAGTACTGCTAGTACTACTAGTTCTACTAGTACGACTAGTAGTACTAGTACTTGTACTTGTACTAGTACTACCACTACTACTATTTGTACTACTCCTACAGTTATTGCTCCGATTCTCGCAGCTGCCGCTGCTTCTGCGGCACGGCGACCATAGACGCCTTCTTTTTCGTGTGCCTGATTTACGATTGTCGCATTAGCTTCGATTGCTCTGGGAGAATCATGCCGAGGCTTTGGACCTCACACGCAGCAGAAGCCAAGGAGGAGGCTGTTTGTCCGCCTTTTGCTCTCGGTTGCATCGTTTTGATTTGGTCGCATCGTGTGTGGTGTTTGCACAACGACAACAGAAAATTCCATGAACCGCCAGCTTCGCCATAACCTTCGGCAATGCTGCTCAGCCGCCCTCCTGATTGACAGAGGAGGGTTGTAAGTTCAGACGTGCGGAATGTAATCTGACGTCTTTTTTTGAACAGCCTTTGTTCTGTTGTACTATGTTCGCTCGACTAACAGTTGGCAACTACAGCCACGTGCAATTCGTGCAACGTCCTCACGCAAATCTCCCGTGGTTGTAGCACCAACAGGGACAAGAAGCCGGCTTGTTTGCCGCAGCTGGAACAACGGGCATCCAAAGTTGCACAACACTTCAAGGATGGTGAGATGTCTTTGGCGCTTGGCTCTTCCCGGCCGGGGGATTACTCTTGCCCGCAATGATGGACTGCAGAATGCAGCGGTGTTTTGCCATGAAGGATGACCACAGCATCTGTTGCCCAACAGGTGGGTCACCATCTTCAGTGTTGGATCGATCAAGGGAATTCAGCTGTTGTTTCTTATGCAAAAGAAAGGAGAGTACCACAACAACTGCTGCACAAGGCATTCTAGTTCGGTGGCTTCTACTTCAGACCAGTCCAGAGTTTTGAGAGCAATCTACGCATCTAGCCCGTTTTTGGCTTCTAGTTTCAAGGAATCTAGTTGCATTTGGACCAGTTCTCCGAAGTAGCCAGCAGAGCACAGATAGATGGATCATGTGAGCCAGAGAAGGCAGCAGCTGCAAGACGTCATGGACGCCCAACGGCTCCACCTCTGGAGAACCGCCCGGCCCCTGGCAGATGCGAGGATCCGGAGAGTTCGCGTGGTGGCACAGTTGAGAGTAGAAGGGCGTGGGCCGCAAGATGCCGTATGTGTCATTCCGTCATGGCACTCCGAGCTTCGGCGCGAGGCGGGAGCACCGCGCCATCAGTCGGCGCACGATTTCAGCTGGGGTCCCGGACCATCGGAGGCCCTCGGAGCATTGTAGGCTCCAGCAAATGCCGGCGAGGCCGTGGTGGCCGCTGTGGAAGGCCATGGCGGCGAGACGAAGGATGGCAGATAAACAGTTTTAGGGTCTACTGTAGGCTACTAGGCTACCGCTCACGGCTTGAGTTGAACATGCCTTCGTCAAGTGCCGTAAGACCCTCCACACAGGATGCCTGGACGTGCTGTCCTTGCGGCCGCCGACAGGAGGCTCTCCTTGCGCTCTCCCAGATAGATGTAGCACCGTGCACAGACGTCGACGGTGTCGTCGTCGTAGTAGCAATCGTAGCAGGAGCAGGAGAAGCAAAATCAGCAGCAGCAGCAGCAGCAGCAGCAGCAGCAGCAGCAGCAGCAGCAGCAGCAGCAGCAGCAGTGGCTCAAGTAGTAACAGTAGTGAGACGTCAAGAGGTAGTATGTAGTAGGCAATAGGTAATCGGCAATAGGTAATAGGCAATAGGTAGTGGGTAGCGTAATGGGCAACGGTAGCAGGTGGTCATAGGTCGTTGGTAATGGGCAATAGGCAAACGACAATAGAAACAGGAGAAGCGGTAGCAGCAGCAGTGGCACCATTAGCGGTAGCAGTAGCAGTAGTAGTGCCAGTAGCAGCAGCAGTAGCAGGAGCAGCAGCAGCAGGAGCAGCAGGAGCAGCAGGAGCAGCAGGAGCAGCAGGAGCAGCAGGAGCAGCAGGAGCAGCAGGAGCAGCAAGTAGTAGCAGAAGTAGCAGAAGTAGCAGAAGTATCAGGAAGTAGTAGTAGTCGTCGTAGTGGTAGTGGTAGTGGTAGTGGTAGTGGTAGTAGCAGTAGCAGTAGCAGCAGCAGCAGCAGCAGCAGGAGCAGTAGCAGTAGAAGTAGCAGTAGCAGTAGCAGTAGCAGTAGCAGTAGCAGTAGCAGTAGCAGTAGCAGTAGTAGTAGTAGTAGTAGCAGCAGCAGCAGCAGCAGTCGCAGTAGATCTAGAAACCAGAACTGGAACTTGGTACTGGTACTTTTGCTAGTATCAGTACTACCCTAGCACAAGTGTTTCCGTAGTACAAGGGCTGGCAATAGATAGTATTTGCAGTGGTAGAGCAGCCGTAGTAGTGGTAGTAGTAGTAGCAGTAGTAGTAGTAGTAGTAGTAGTAGTAGTAGTAGTAGTAGTAGTAGTAGTAGTAGTAGTAGTAGTAGTAGTAGTAGTAGTAGTAGTAGTAGTAGTAGTATAAGTAGTAGTATAAGTAGTAGTAGTAGTAGTAGTAGTAGTAGTAGTAGTAGTAGTAGTAGTAGTAGTAGTAGTAGTAGTAGTAGTAGTAGTAGTAGTAGTAGTAGTAGTAGTAGTAGTAGTAGTAGTAGTAGTAGTAGTAGTAGTAGTAGTAGTGGTAGTAGTAGCAATAGTAGTAGTCGTAGTCGTAGTCGTAGTCGTAGTCGTAGAAGAAGAAGTAGAAGTAGTAGTAGTAGTAGTAGTAGTAGTAGTAGTAGTAGTAGTAGTAGTAGTAGTAGTAGTAGTAGTAGTAGTAGTAGTAGTGCGAGTAAGAGGACTAAGATCAGTGGCAGTAGCAGCAGCAACCAGAACAGCGGTAGGCGCGACAGAGGTATTTGGGCTTGCGCCGCTTGATGTGTCGACTCGGTATTCACACGCCTTCCCCACAGGAGGCCGAGTCTGAAAGCTCTACTGAGGAAGGCTGGAGTGGAAAAGCCTCGCTCGAATAGGGTCCAATTGCGAAGTGGTGAAAGTACCCCTAGTGAGTCAGCACGGTTCTCAGTATCATCTCTGCTTCTGGCTGCCGGATGCAGGTGATGATGCAGGATGAGCAGAGCCAACTCTCTGCCCAGTGAGAATAAGCGACCAGCGTCTGCACTTCTCATCTGGGGTCGACAGGTAGCGGCAGCTTGAAGGAGCAGCCTCAGTCGGAACTGTTTGCAATCGTGAAGACTTTCAGGCAATGAGTCGCTTGTAAGCTCCGGAATCTATCTTGAAGAGCATTTCCAAGGAAGGCGGAAGCAAACAAGTGTGTTGACGAAGGCAGTTGTGCCTTCAGTCGCCAGCACACCAGCACGCGAGTTCTTAGCCTGCCAACGTTGCGGGCCTTAGCCCTTGTGCCACAGGGCACGAGTCGCGTGATCCTGTTGCCGCAGTAGAAAGGGCTTGGATGGAGCGCAACTCCGCAGCGTCCTCTCGGCACCGAGCCACCATGCCAAGGTCGCGGTGCCAACGCCCCAAGAGGACAGCTAGCCGCAGCTAGAAGTTGCAGCAACCGCAGAAAGCCAATTCCATTGACCGTTCACCTGATGTCTTGTGCCTTGCGCCTGTAGTCGCCTCTGTTTCATCTCAGTCCCTGCCATATGCTCGAGGAAGCGCTGCTCCAGCTGCGCTTCCAGAGGGTCAAGGCCAGCTGCCGTACAGAGTCTTTCAGGCCACGCAAATGCGTAGCTATGCAGACATGTCTCTGAATTAGTCGCTGCCTGTCAGGCGCAGGCCCTGCAGCAGAGGCCCTGGCACCTGCAGCCAAGCGAAGTAGCGGCTGGGTACCCAGAAGATCTGAATACTTCGGATTCGGAAAGTTCTGCCGAGCTCTGAAATTCAGGTAGCAGGTGTCTAGGGCCAGCATCAAGCCACAACTTGTATCTGCACTTCGCACATGCCCGTGCCGCATCTCAAGGTTTGCCGCAGAACTCGCCGACGGCAGAGGCACCTTGCATGGGAATTGCAGGGGAGCAGCTGCAGATGTCGGTTTGCATTTGTTCCGACGCTGCATTCGATTTACTGGTTGCGAAACAAGCACAGTACGCTCTAGAACAGAAGCGCCTAAGCAGAAGCTCTGGAGCACATATTTTCAATTCGCAGAAAGTTACACTCTTTGCACTTTCAACAAGGAACCAACAGCAAGGCTGCTTGTTTTTCCTCGGGTACATCTTGTTGGGAAGTCATGTCGTTCGCACTGTGAAGGTTAGAAGTTAAAGCGAATCAAGCTGCACTAGTGGGCCGTGCTTTAGTTTGGTGGACTGTGAGGAGGACAATGCTTTGCACGTGTTGGCATGAAAGGACCTACAGCGTGGCCTCAGCAGCGGCATCACCTGCGTACTGCCGGTGGAGGCAGATATATGGGTAGTTGTCAAAATTAAGATGCCTTTTTGGGTGCCCTAATAATAGGTGCCGTATTGTAATAGGCACTTACAAAGGGACCCTAATTTTGACACCACCCATATTGCAACAGAAGTAAACAGGAGGATGGAGGATTGAAGAGAACGGAATGCACATGGCACGGAGGGAGAGTTCCAGTTGAGCTCTTGCCCAGGAGCAGCGCCGGGTCTACGTGGGAACGGTCGAGGGCCGCGCCCGGGAGCCTGGACAGCCTTCAACGTCAGGAAGAGTCCAAGAAAGGCTCACCAAGTCCCGTGGAAGGTAGCGGTTGGCTTTGTGAAACCTCTGCCCCAAGGTCATCATTTTCAGCACCGAGAACGATTTCTCAGCAGCTCGTCAGAGTACGGCCAGCTCGAAAAAAGAGGCGAGTCGGAGCGGGTGGCGTTGTCAGGTGCTTCGGTGGGTCCACCTCGAGGACGCAAGCCCGGTCACCTGCATCGACGTGGCTCCTTGGGCCGAAGGCCCTTCGGAGATCCGACTCGGGGACCCCAACCGGGAAAAATCGTGGCCCAGCCCTAGGCGTTGAAGTCCCGGATGGGGAAGAGCCGGGGCTCATGGCCGTGGGCACACAGGCGCCACGGGGTGAAGATAAGTGACAGGGGGGTCTGGGCTTCAAGAAACAGTGAGGTCACAGCAAGCAGCTGTGTGATGGGTTAATCCCTACATCTGCGTACTTCAGCGTACGTCGTCAATGAAAAGTATTCTGTAGTGGAGCGTGAGTGCAGCCGCATGATTTATGTCCAAGGTGATCAAAGGTGTTTGCAGGAGTTTGCGTGAATTGCTGCTTATGTTATTTTGTGCATTTATTTTGTGCATGCTTGCCTGCTACCGGTGTGTGTGTGTGTGTGTGTGCGTGTGTGTGTGTGTGTGTGTGTGTGTGTGTGAACCTCCCTAGCACATGGGAGCAGAGGGTCACTCCTACACTGTTTGCAATTTTTGCTTTTCAACATAATCAGACATTGGACACTAACCAAATCAACTGTTGCAGGGGCATTGGGCACTCCTTGGCAGACCCAATGCAACGAAGCTATGCCATGGAGTGGGAAGCAGTTCAGGACGCTGAACTGTGTACCTGCAAGCTGGGCCCCCTGAGGCAGCCAGATTAGAAAACGCTGGCCCCCTGAGGCAGCAAGATTAGTGCATTTACGGTTTCCACCTTTTGCTTGAGCATAAAGCTTTGCACGTTTGCCGCAATCTGACAAGCTTTTGCAACAACATGCCTCTCTTTTTCCTCTTGCACTCGTACTCTTGGCCGAATCCATCAGTGTGATCAGCGTGGGTCGTTGAGACTCCAGAGCAACGGCTTTCCGTCATGGCGCCGTGGTGACCCTCCGGGGAGACCGGTGATGAACCGGGTGTTCAGCCTTCGTTCAGATCGTTCAGATTCTCCCGATGCTATTTTATCTCTCTCTCTCTGATGCTCGCATGTGCGTCCGACATGAGTGCAGGTGCAGTAATGGACGGCTAATGCAGTAAAGTGCGTCTAGTGAGCAGGTGCTACCTCGCTAGTCTGTCCTCTATTCGACCGCTTCTTTATTTCTCAGGGACTGCAAGGGCATGTGCAACTGACATGAGGGCAGGCGTGGTAACATGTGTCTAACGCAAGTGAAGCAGCGCTTCCTCCGGGAAGTAATCGGCCTTCTTCTTTCTTTATCTCCGTCTTCGACATCTCAAGTCCGTCCAGCAGGGACAACCAGGACAGCCTGCACTTTGCTTGTGCAACTGTGTTTGTTTCACCAACTTCGTTGCAGCTATGTGGCCGGATTATTTTACCACGCAGCCACCAGCAACACCATACGCACCAACAACCCGACCGGTGCTCAATCAGTTTCACCCGAACACCTGGGTACCGCAGTCACAAGGATACCCAGCAATGATGCCAACTGGCATTGCTGCCACTCAGCAGCACACACTGCCGACGCAACCCACTACGATCCCCGTTGAGCAGACACACAGCTTCCCCATGATGCCATGTGGACACACTGCTCCTATACCACAGCATCCGATGGTATACACACAACTCAGCACACCACAGCCCCAGATGCCACAACAACCTCCACCCCAGCAATTCATGTCGCAACATCCCCCCACTTTCTTGAACCCTGGTCCTTTGCCTACCCATACAACAGTTTTTCCCACGAGCCCATCACCTCTGACACCGCATCACTCCCAGCCTGCCACATACAACATTCCTTTCACACCACCTGCTCCACAACCCCAACCTGCACCTTGCAGCATCCCTTCCACACAACCCGCTCAACAATCCCATATACCGCAGCCAACGACCCTCCAACAAGCTTCACAATCTCACCCCACCAATGTTACCACTACCGATGCTGCACACATTGCCCCACAGACACCGGCAATCACCCCCCAACCCCAGCCAATAAGCACAGCCAACACACCCTCTGTCAGCACATTACCACCCACACAACCACCACCCGCTACGGGATCGGGAGACACTGACCCGCTCGCAGCACGTGCTTCTTCCCACCATCCTCCGTTGCCACGCAGGAGACGGCACTCACCCACACGCAGCAGAACCCGCACCGTGAGCACTAGACGCCGACGACGCACACGCAGCAGAGCACGACCTGCCAGCAGCGGGAGACAGCACCGCCGACGCAGACACCACCGATCCCGCGACACCCGCAGAAGTCGTTCTCGCAGGGACACCAGGCGATCTTCGTCGACACCTCCGCGGACCTCGGTTGTGCTCCGCAGCTATTCTACAGTGCGTGATGTTGATACCAACAAGTGGCATTACAGAGCCACACAGCTACGTCAGAGGCCACCCACCCCACCCAAGGTCCCACAAAGGACATTGGCCTCGCAGGTTCAGCGAATCGCCCTCCGCATCAAGGGCAGCCAAGCAGCACAACAGCAGCCCCCAGCCGGACAGGGCACCTCCTCCCGCCAACAGGCTCAGCACAATCCCTCCAGCTCCGTTCGGACACCTGCCCCGACCTACGATGCATCAACAGCCGTTGCCCCATCGGGTCAGCCAACCCTCGAACAACTGGGCAAACAGAGCAGACCACCACAGATTGATGTGGCGCCATTTTCTGAGCTTTACGAACATGAGAAGCCGACCCCTCACGCCGTCGACATGGAAGAAGCACACAAACTCGCCAAAACTTTGGGCGAGATAGCTGCTGACAGCGATTTCAGGCAGGAGACTTTAGCCGAATTTGCACATGCAGTGCTACAATCAGGCACGCGATCAGCGTGCAACGAACTTGGGGCAGTGCTGACGCCAATATCGGACGGCGTGCATACTATGTTATTCATTCCTTGGGCTGGAGAGCAGCGCAGAGCGTTCGGCACCCGTGCCACTGACCCACCAGGAGAGACATACATCTACACCGCCGGACACGGCACGAGCATTGCAAGTGCCGCGCGCATTATGCGCGAGGACTTGGTCCGCCCAAGTTCAGTCAGACACTGCTTCGACGACAAGTCCTACCCACCCATTCCCTCTTGCGTCATATACGGGAATGCGACCCCAGGAGATGTATCGGAAAGCACGGTACATATAGTAACCGATCAATGTACACGGCGGCCGAAGGGCCAACAGGGAGTGATCGTCATCGGGACAATACGGACTAAGTATCAGCATTACAAGATGACGTATCGGGACATGTATAGAGAGGCCTTCATCGTGGGGCGAAAGGGTGTTGTGCGGACCCCAGAGAAGTGGGGATTCCACTCGGGGCATTTCAGCATCGTTGGATTCGGCCTTATTCAGTGATGTTCTGTATTACTTTCTTTCTTCTTCCGTGTCTACCTTTCACTCTCGAGTATCCTTTCTCTTCCAGGCCTGAATCCCGTTGCACATAGCTGTATGCAATCAAGCATTTGCTCCGACCCCGCTTTTGAGCCAAAGAAGAGACGATGCAGCTGCATGCTGGATGCATTGCACAAGTAGATGCTGACACTCAAGCCAACTATGTTGTCCATGCACGTGCTATTTGCAGCTTTTGCAGTCACAGGCAATTGTAGTGCCCCATTTTGCAACCATGTACAAGCCGACACAGCCTCAGTGGCATACAACAATGCCAACAGGCATCATCGGTACAGCAATCAGTGCGGTGCAGCGACAAACAGCCTCAACCAGCAGCACCCCAATGCACCCGATTTCCCCACCACCAGGGATCCACAACATCCCACCCCACACCTCACCCATGACCCCAACTACTTGGGGTTCAGCTCACCCTTACAGCCACAACACCACTTTCCCCCCTTTCCCTCCACCCCCTCCCCCACCCCAGCAGTTTACCGTCCCAGCTTCACCCACCACACTGCCAACACCCACACCTGCCACTCCCCAACACACATTTGTGAGTCCATCTCCGATGACGACTCAAAACCCCAGCATTTCTTCACATACATTGCCTCAGGCCACCGTCACACCCCAACAACAACAACACACCAATCTCACGCCTGCAAATCCCCAGATACCAAACGACTTCGTTCAAACACCAGAGCATTGGGACAACAGACAGCTTTACGGCCTCAACCTACCCAAACACATTCAATCTACACCACATTCAGTGCACAACCGCACGGCAGGCATGCCGATCGCAACAGCACCATTGGTCGCATTTCTAAGACACAATTGGTCATCATACTGGCTACGTTACGCCGCACACGGCTTCGACATCCATCTCACATGCAGCAAACATATCAGCGAAGCCGTCTTTACCACTGAACTTATGGGTCAACTCCGAGCACGGAGAATTGATCTGGACCAAGCAGCCACCGCATTCTGCTGGCAAGAGAAGCTCACACTCGCAAAACGGCCAGCAATGTCACACCTCATCAAGGAATTGGTTTTATACCTGCAAGAGCTGCAGGACCAGTACAATGACGGCAACAAAAAGGACAAGCAAGATGCCAAATCAGACACAGACAACACACAATCGCAACCCACCGAATCTCCAACACCACCACAATCCAGCAAATCACAACCTCATCTTCCACTTCAATCTTCGCAGCCGACAGAAGCAGACACTCTGGCTGCACACCGCATCAGTGACCTGGAAGCACGACTTTCAACAGCACTGGAGACAATCGAAGCTCTCCGTGCTCCGGATGCAAACACTGAGGCACCCAGCACACCAGCACCAAAGAAACCAAAACGAGCCACAGCACCTAGCACTCCTATCAACACGCCCTCTCCACCACCTGACTCAATTTCCACAATTGAGATTTCCCCCACCACAACCACTCGTGGACAAAAACGAGCTACCATAGATGACGCTACACACAACGACACCAGACTTACCACTGGTAGCCTCTCCCCTTCCACAACAACAGTTGCAGAACAAGATACCAACGCGTTACATGCTTCCCCAGCATCGTCATCCACCACAGGTATGCATTTTCCGGGACGCTCCCTTCTGGGCGCCAAGCGACAGAAGCAGTCAACTCTCACACCAACGAAGGCGGCACCCCTCGATCCCAAGATGGATCCCCAGCGCATCTTTCAGCAGCCTACAAAAGCCAGTGTTTGGTTTCAGGATCATTTCACTGGTGTTCACTCTGAATCCGGCATCACCAGATGGTTTGGTGCCATCAAAGGCATCAGCGACAAACAAAAAACACAGGTAAAAAAGTACCTTGACATTGTTGCTTCGGAATTTCCTTCACTCAGCAACTCACAAGAACAGACACTGCAGACCGCTGCAGTCGCCTGGGGTGTCCCGCCCAAAGCCATCGACAAATTTGGCTCCCCAGCACTGATCAAACTTGTCGCTATCATCAGTCAGATGACAGAGTGACTCAGACAGTACTTGATTCAACACCGGCAGACACTGGATCACACAACAATTTTCCGACAAAAGCAATTCAAGAACATCATACGCATTCTGGATCAAGGCAGATCCATCTTACAATTTGTCGCACCATTGGCAGAACCAGTCTCTACACAATTCCACCAAATCATACTTTGGCTTCAAGGCCTGACCTTGTTACTTCGTACACAGCATTTCTACCTCAAACATGAGGAAGGACATTTCTCCAACCTACAGAGACTGTTCGCACATTCAAACATTTCTTTTCCATCGTACACACTCTCTTTCTTTCGTCAGCCACAGGTGGTATATTGCAGAGTCACCACACAACAACCTTTTCGTGGCTACGTCTACATCGGCAGCACCAGTCACTCTCTCACACAACGAGAGGGCACACGCAATCGAAAATTCAAGCAACTTCAACAACACAAGATTGTACAAGCCGAACTTGCCTTACGATGGTGGCTTAAACACAAATGCTACCACCAATACACACCAATTGTACTACAAGCCAACATACCCACAGAGCAATTGGAAGCCACGGAGAACACTCTTATACAGCACCACCAATCCAAGCTCAACTTTCCTTACATTACATCACACATGAAAGGAGCTTTCTCCGGCTTCACCAAAGCAGCCAACAACAAGCACAACGGCACAGCCACCTTATGGGCGAAGCAGCGCCGAGGCAAACTACACCACTCCATTCGAAGCTTCAGCAACTCCCCCTTATTCAAAACCAGGAAACAGGCATGGACCACTGTCTCACATCTTACTTCCAACAATCGCACCAGATTCGACACAACAAAACAACTGCTTCGCTCCGACACACCAGCAGCCACCGTTTATGCTTTACACAAACTCTCAAACAACTTACCACGACGCGACCGCAGACACGCTCACAAAGCTCTCAACACCGTTTTTAAGAAGCGGCGACTAAAACCACCTCCTATCACAAAACCCATTTACCTACAGCCACTCTTACACCCCACCTTCACCCAACACCTACGACAATATTTGCGCTCTCGTTTAACAAGCAACAAACAACACATTCCACCATTCCACCTACCCAGCACGAAACCGGTCTACAAGAAGCACCCACCTATGCAACAACTCCTACACAATTGGCGCGATGCCCACACCACATGGCAACCTGATACACCACCACCCTGTACATGCTCACCATTACAGTCACAAGTACCCCAGGAACACATTTTCCACAATCACATTGCTATCCAACTTGCAGAACTACAACCACAACACCAGTTTTTGGCATACTCAGGCAAAAGCAATTGCCTTCAGAAGCCCACACAGTTGGCGTCACAATTATGCCGAGCCATACGCACATGGCACCGACACTATGGACTACCTTACAACCATCAAACTGCAAAGCAGTTTGTATCAGAACAAATACCACAACACAATTCACACTGCATTCAAAACAACATACTACAGGTCAAGATGATCAAGCAAGTCCAACACAAAATACCAACGGGCATCATCCATTGCGAAGATCACTTCCCGAACCGACTCACGTGGTACTGCCCAGCACTATACCACACTGCCATACACAACACTTTTTTAGACAAAGAGATTTTTCGGATGTCGCAGCGCCAACCTCTACAACACCACTTCGATGTCTACACAGACATCCGCAGTCTTCTACCAGCATACACATGGGCGTTTCCACAGTGGGGACGCATCCCACGTGCCTACATTTTACCGAAAAGAAAGAAGCAATTCACAAAAGGACGTCCTATAGTGGCGTTCATCGACACCATGGGCAGGAAATTATGGGAAGCCTTAGCAGACGTACTGCAGCTGATGACCCTTCAAGCATGCCCAAACTCCTTTCACCAAGGAGACGGGATAACCCAGCTCAAACAAACAGCGCTCTTTTTGCATCAGCGCAGGAAACTACACGATTCAACAGATTACATCCTGTACAATCAGGATTTAGCTGGCTTCTTTACATCGGTCGATCAAAGCCGGTTTCTTTCAGCATACAGCATCATGGTTCGATGGTACAGAGAGAAGAACCCACTACACTCTTCCAAATTCTTCATTGACCACTCACAGAAAGACCCCACACATCGAGTCCACAGAGGTAAAAGCAGACAAAAGCAGCAGGAAGCCTCCTCCGGCAACAAACTTTGCATACAATTACAACACATACCACAACTCATCATTGCAGTGCTCAGGCTCAACTATTTCACTGTCGGTACATCACTCATTGAGCAATTTCGTGGAGCACCTATGGGCTCGCCCTGCAGCCCAGCTTTATGCAACATCGTGGTTGCTGTAGAAGAGCAGTGTTGGCACCACACATACAAGCAACTTTTCACGAACCACAAGCATTTTCCAGACCACAACAAGCAGGATCAAGCTTACTTTTTTGCTACCAGATACGTCGACAACCGCGTCCTTCTATTGCCTGCACAGCTGACCCGACTGCCTCCTTTTGCACAGCTTACTGACGCATCTTTCTACAAACCACCGGTTCAGCTTGAAACTGAACCGGCCAACATTTTCCTGGGTTTCGCCATAAACCCTCAGCACAGCAGCCTTACGCATCACTGCACTTTACACAAGGCGGATATTTTACACCCACAGTCGGCGACCTCTGTTGCAACACTTCGCAGCAGTTTTCAGGCCCGCACACGCATGGTACGCAGAGTGACAACACCATGCAGCGAGGCCACATCAGCCATTCGAGCCATGCGCGATCTGTACATCGCTGCCGGCTATACTGATCAACAGCTGTAAGCAAAAACACTGTGCCAAGTTGCAGTGCGTGCGTTCAGAGCCATGCAACTTTGCAACATGTGAGACGCCTTGTACCAATACAGTGTTTCCCGCAGCCATTTACAGGGACTAACTGAGGCATCATCATGTATAAAAGTGCCATGACTGGCAGATTGCAGCCGAGCCACAAAGCGCTGAGCGGCCGTCCTCGGCCATCCATCTCCAAGCATAGCAGACGCCGCAACGAGCAGCCTGCGGTTGGCAGCCACACTCAACAGCCGGCGCCTTTACGCTCTCAGTTCCTACGTGTCGCAGAAGACGAAGATTTCCAAGACTACCAAGAGCAACACCAAGATCCGCAAGAACAGCAGGACGCAGCAGTGGCTGCACCGGCGACTCCGCCATTTCCACCTCCGCCGCATTCTGGTCCGGATTCATCGGCTGAGATTATTGAGTTACTAACACAGTTTCACAATTCGTTGCTTGAATCCAATGCCAAGCTGGAACGCTTGATACAGCAGGCCACAACGGTGTTGACTACTCAACACGAAGCCACCACTGCCATTATGGCATCATGCAAACAGCAACTTGATATTCTCGAGAGCCTTATGAGGCAAAACACACCAGACTGGTCCTGAATGTGCTGCTGAATCCGCTGGTATAAAAAGAGCCAGGTAGTGCACACCTCTTGCATTTGAACATATGTTGCTTGCAGATACGCACCATAACTTCGCCTTCTGAAGTTTTTATGCCTCAGAGTGACACCTATTGGAATCCCGACATAGAGCCATGAGTGAAGCATCTTTTCCGACAAACACAGCGACTACAGCTTCGCCACCCATCGATGAGGCACGACGTGAAGCTCTCTCCGAGGCCATCATGGAGATTTTGACACAGCATCGGGACTATGATTCAGAAACTGGAAGTGAACCTTCCACATTCAGTGACGGGGCTCTACGCGACCAATTAGCCGAGTTTATTCTTCAAACAACTCGGCAGATCACAGAGCTAAAGCAACGAGTGGAACGACTCGAAGCTTCGCAACAATAGGTGATCAACCATGCTCATACCGTCATCGGGCGCTTTGCAGCGGACGGTGAAAACAATGATAGTCGTTTTTGCCAATTGTTACAGTCAGTGCACTCACTTCACATATGTTTGTTATGCAGCGATTGATGCACTCTTTCCCGCAGCATTTTGAAAAACAACCAGTTGTGTTAGCACCATGGAACAACGCACCAGATCGCGATCTCCGACGGCATCACAATGGAGATGGCATTGGGCCACCAACGGCTCTTCATGGTGGCGAGTGTACTTTATTGCATCTCAAGAGTGGATACGAAAGCATTCGGAGCAACCTGATCAGCGTCCGACATCAACGACTCCTACCCAAAAGGAGACAGTATCTACTACATCAACTCCTACATCCAACAAGCGAAAGAGATCAAGATCTCCGTGAGCAGCATTGCTGAGTTGACAATTAGATGCACATTTGCTGCCCCCGGCAGCCAACAATCACACAGCAAAGCTGTGCTTCGAACTCCATCACATCTGATGAGGTTCAACATTAAGAGCATCATGTCGAAAGTTCATGCAGGTCTGCGCGGTCAACTGATTGATGTCTCTGTGTGCCTCTCTCTCTCTTCTGAAGATCTACGTTTGCACATGCCTCAATGCAGTTGTGACTCCGCAGCCATTTCTCTAACCTACAGTTGCTGAAACACATTAGGACAGCTTTGCACACAAATGGACGAGGATGACGACAGCAGCCTATGGGGATCCGAAGAGATTGATGCCTTCTTGAGGAAGGACGACACCACCAGATCCTCCCATGCAGTCAGCCACACACACAAGCAAAAAACAAAGCACACAACGAGGACAAAAAAGAAGAAAGACAACAAAGACAAAAAGGACAAAACAGTCAAGAAAACAAAGAAAACACGCAACATCTCACCACCATCCCAATCCACAACACAGCAACGACGCCAACATCCACATACTACAAGACGAAAGAGGACACGCTCTTCGCATTCAACATCATCAGCATCACCTACGGCAACGTCACACCTGGCTGAGGACCAACACCGGTCTCCATCTCGAGATCCTTGGTCTTCTGACTCGATTGCACCTTACGATATTGTGCATCCTACTATTCAGCACAAGCGGTCCAAAACCGCTTGTGCAAAAATGCTGGTACGTGCAGGATTCAGGTGTCGCTGCCATTTCAAGATCATGAGTGACTGTCCCAACAGACTCGCTGTTGGACCCTAATTCTCAGGACGGATTAGTGCTGCAAGATCCGCTAAGCGTGACAAAAAAGCCTGCTCATAAGAGCGTCAGGACGACACCGCTTTGTTGTTTTGCCAGAGCACACATCATGTCCATGTTGATTTGCATTCATTGTTCAAGCTTTTGTCGGTTGGTAGCAGCAAAAGTATGACAAAGCGAAAGGCTGCCGAGGCCGGCCTTCCATGGTACTCCATGGCAGGACAATGTTTTCGGATGACTGTTGAAATTCCACCCGACCGCATCACCAGAGACAAGCACATGTTCTTACACGTGGTGCTTTGTCTGGGCGACAACGTTCTCCAAGCACGCAAGATCTTCTCCTACCGCATCAAGGAGATCACCGGCAGAACTCCTGAAATCCCAGCTTTCTTCTTCGAGCAAAACCGACGACGACTACATGATTGGGATTCAGTCACCACATTAGCCACGTTGATGCCGGTGCTCTTTGTTAGAACCTGTTCGGATCAGGAAATACGACAATCACCCGATCGCTATTGACAGCGAGAAAAGTGCGCCATACACTCCTATTGCCGTGCATCAGACCTTTCACTCTACTTGAAGCATGTACGCCCCATTTGGGGCTGTGTGTGTGTGAACCTCCCTAGCACATGGGAGCAGAGGGTCACTCCTACACTGTTTGCAATTTTTGCTTTTCAACATAATCAGACATTGGACACTAACCAAATCAACTGTTGCAGGGGCATTGGGCACTCCTTGGCAGACCCAATGCAACGAAGCTATGCCATGGAGTGGGAAGCAGTTCAGGACGCTGAACTGTGTACCTGCAAGCTGGGCCCCCTGAGGCAGCCAGATTAGAAAACGCTGGCCCCCTGAGGCAGCAAGATTAGTACATTTACGGTTTCCACCTTTCGATTGAGCATAAAGCTTTGCACGTTTGCCGCAATCTGACAAGCTTTTGCAACAACATGCCTCTCTTTTTCCTCTTGCACTCGTACTCTTGGCCGAATCCATCAGTGTGTGTGTGAGGGTGTGTATGTGCGTAGGTAATGTGTTCACCGGTGGCTTGAGATTAATGTCGTTATGCTGTGATAGCTTGTTAAGGAACGGGCTAGCGCATCTCTGCCAGCCTGTGTTTGCAGAAAGGCACGCAGCCAGTAGACGTGCATGAGAGCAAAGAAACAGCCAGAGATTTAATGCACATATTCACACTTCCTGCGTGCAGGCCAGACGACATCAGACTACACGTAATTTTACACGACAGCAGGCCTAGACACATAAGTGCAGCTACGCATACACACACACATGCAGAGATAGATACATGAAGTTGCCACTGACTTGACAAATCGGTGCAGATAACTACGAGCCCAACCTCCCATCAGTCCTTCCCTGGTCTTAGGAGGGCGTGGCCCACATCTACAGCCTCGCCAACCTGCGCTTGGCGGGTACCGTGAATATCCCAAGAGCACTGCCAGAAGGTGCTCGCGGGTTGGGGATGAGGGTTTGCCTGGTGGTTAGGCAGGTTTCGGGGTTATGCAGTAGGTCCGGGGTTTTTGGTGTACGTCCTGCAGCCACAAAGGGAGCAGGTCCATCTTGCGTTTGGAATTTGGAATCGATTGATTGTTCTCAACACGAGCACGGCTTCGAACAAACTTTAGAAGATCCGCCAGGTGAATTGCAGCATGGATCTGGCCTTCGGCACATGAGGTGCCTTGCATCCTTTTTGCTTCCGGTATGGCGACTGCTGGTGCCTGAGAGACAGATCAAACCGGCTGGTGCAGTGCAGGTGTCTTGTGAACGTTTTCGAGTTGGTTCGAGCACGCAGGATGATTCAGATTGCGGCAGAACCACTACTTCCTGTGACGTTCCTTGGCATGGCTGGTCGCTTTGGAGAGGAAGCGAGATTGCACAGGATGTGGGCGCCTGTCAGCGGCATGACGGTGTTCGACATGTCGCAAGAGTGCACGACCTTCTCCTTTTCGTGGAAGGCTGCTGACCATCGACAGCCAGTCCAGGCTTCGCCTTTGGGGTCTAAAGGTCCATGCCTGGGCCTCAAAATCCAGTGCTTTCGTCGCCGCTTTGAGCCATGAGTTCTTGCTTGAGGGGTTGGGTCTGTCGGGTTCGGTGCTTTGGGCTGCGTTGACATTTAGCGTCAACGATATCCAGTCTATCAAAGTTGATCCGCATAGAGGAGAGCATTCCATAAGGTTCTGAAAGGGGCCGTGCATCACGTTTTTGTGACTATGTAGCATCGGTACAATCGCGCTTGAAGGCTCAAATGTGACTGCACCGATTCCACTTGGAACAGCAACCTTTGAAGAAACACTCCTCTCCTCCGCAACCTACGCCGGCGATAGGTTCGAGTTTGAGATATCCTGTCATGCGCAATCTTAATGCAACTACGGTCCAAACAGTCACCACAAAACCAGGTTTAACAGTAAGCTCAAACAACAGGCTTTCTGTTCTTTTGCCATCCAGAACCACAGGCTTCAGCCGTGGTCCTGCTTGGCCGTGCCGCGGTTTCTGTGTATTTACAACGGAACCCCCGTAGCGGTTCACGACTTGCGCAAGCTGACCTGGTTCTGCGATTCCGGACCTCAGGTCCAATCGGGCCGTCTGCAGACCTTGAAACTCCTGCAAGACGCCCGGTTGTTTTGCAGCTTTGCGCCGTGGATTTCTGAGGCGGATCCACCTTTTGACGGAGTGTTGTATCTTCGTGCTGTCATGGTATGAATATCCTTCGCCACAGCCAGCCGGTGCTGCTGGCTAGTGCCACATTGACAGACCTGGGGCTTTCTGCACACGAGGCTTGATGCAGGTCAGCTGCGAGAGAGCGCTTGCATCCCTGCCGAGTGGTACAGTCAAGCACTCAGGGAAGCCCAAATCTAACCGTACCACTGCTTCACATCATGGTGCGTGTGGAGAGACGTTGGGTTACGAGGCGTTTGTGCCCGTTTAGTAGTAGGCCGCGTCATTGACAATTGTAGCTCCTGTCAACTCCGTGGAACTCTGTCGCCGAGATCGCCTCAAGCAGAAGCGCGACCATGAGGTCCATACCCTCAGCCGCTGCGTGTTATGCGACACCGGAATGTCACACAAGCATGATCCCCGTCTAAGTAACGCAAAGTGAAGGGAAGTTCCGTGCGGAGTGGCGGTAGCACATAGGCAGGCAACAGCAGGCAGTCTTTGTTCTGCTAGCTTTGCCATCGCAGAAGATGCACGAGCAGCGGACAGGCGAAGCTGCGGAAGAAGAAGCGTGAAGAGGAGATGAAGGCTGCCAAGGCGTGCACGTTTGTTCTTGTGACTCCATGTCTTGTCCCTGTGATGCTGTCCTTCTAGCCGTGCCTCGCTATGCAGAGGCCAGAGCCGGAAAGGATGAGACGGCAGAGCAGAACCCGGAGGTTCACCGGCCGGCGCGAACACACGCGCGGCGCTGGCCAGGCTCCATGTTTTGCATGGAATTGGTGCTGTGCTGTGCAGGCAGAGGCCCAAGAAATGGAGGGCCAGAATCTGGATGAAGGCGCCTGCTGCAACAGCATCACTGGTGGCCAACGCAAGTCGCATGTCACAAAAATCGATGTCAAGCTTCGTCATGCCAAGCATGAACTCGCGAGGCTCCCAAGGGGAGGGAGAAAACCTGGCCACAGCCTTGACTTCTCTGGATTCGAGTTTCCATGTAGGCACCATATATAGACTTCACCAGGCTGCAGAAGCGCGTTGGACCAGCACCGAGTCTGTACGCGCAGCCGCCATGTCAGCTGAGTAGCTGTGCTCCATTTCTCGCGATGGTGGCGTACCGTGACTTGTGCCTTCGAGTGATGGAGGCCTTCTAGGATGTACGATCGCACGATGTTTCGGAGGCTGCATGTGCGCATGTGCCACCACTAGAGTCACTAGAGATGCTCTTTTCAGGCTTTCTGAGCAAGGCGAGGTAGCCTCGGTCCATGTTGATGCCAGTGTGGCAGCGCTCGCCAGGCATCACAGCATTCGCAGCCCTTCCCAGTGGCCGTAGCCCCAAGAGGGGCCACTGCCATCATGTTCTCAGAAGCCTCGAGCCTGGCAATCGTTGGGGGGCTCCCGTCTCTTTCCGTAAAAACCCCCGCTGGGCAAGTCTCTGTCTCTGCAAGCGAGCGATCCTGGGGGTGGCATTCAAGTTCTGGCGCTGCTTGGGCCCCCAGCCCAGGGGTCTGTTTTGGGCTCGAGCACGGAGAAGATTCTTTTTGATTGGTGGCGGGGATGCTATCAGCAAAATGCGCCGATCGAAATGCAATCAACAGTTTGCCGCTATAGTCCAGGATTTCCCAGCATCTCTATGCCTTTTCCAAAGCTCATCCCAAGATGAAATCTCCCGAGCTCAAGAAGCAGCAGAAGCCCAGGTCCTGTGCAGCTGCCGATCGATTGCCTGGACAACCAGCCCTTCGAAGGCCTTTGCTCAGTGCTCAGTGCGGTAGAGACCTGCAGAGACCGCTCCGATGGAGGACCGACCACGTCGGCCACGGCTGCGGCCCAGGAGTCGCTTGGACAAATTTAAAGTGGACTCCGTCCCATCCCCGGCTCGGCTGGTCCTGTGTGCGTTTCTGCCGAGGAAGAACACGCCCTTCTTCCAAGCTAAGGCCGACAAGGTGGGACGGCACGATGGAAAGTTGCATTCCCCGGAAACTGCAACTCTTGGATTTCTTCAGAAGCTGCAAGTTCAACGGCATTCTCGACGAATTTCCTCGGAGGGAACTATTCTGTTATCTCAGCTTGTGGTGTTGTCGTCCCAGCAAGGTTTTGGGATGGTGGCAATTGCGGGTGCTGCAGTCTTGGATCAGGCATCTGAGAAGGAGCCGCCTTCGTCACTCTTCATCACCCAGCCTCCAGGCGCGGAGGGAAGATAGAATCGTGCGAGATTGAAATGATGTGACGTGATGTTGCAGACCCCCTGGAAGGCTCTAATTCACTGCAGTATCCTGAATTCAACCACAACCTCATCTCCGAAAGCCGACGCGGAGTTTTGAGCTTGTTTCCTCCCTGTCTTCAGGTGCAGCTCGCATCCTCGGCAAGGCGGGCTGGGAATTCGGGCCGTGCCGGTAGGAGGATGTGTCTTGAAGTCGGCTCAGTGCCTTTCAGGGTTTGTTGAAGTGCCTCTTCTGGTGGATGCAGTTGGAATTACTTCGTTTTGGCCGGAGGCCTTGACTGCAGATGGATCTGGATGTCCAAGCACCATCCGCTCAACTCCATCAAACGAAGTGCCGAGCCTCAGGCCGACGAAGAGGCTCCGGCAGAGGAGTTCTCCGGCAGTGACTCCGATGGCGATGCTACGGCCTCGGGTCTACTGCAGCGTTCAGGCGTGAGGTTACCGAGGTGAAGAGATACAAGGATCAGCGCATGTGGTGGGCATCGGGGCATTCAAAGGATCCATGAGAAAGTGAATGAGACTTTCAGGGACCCGAGCTTGAGTTATTTTAGACTCGGGCTGCAGGCCTCGGTGGTCTGTGCAAGATGGGGTTCGTCCAGATATGTTTCGGAAGGGAGACCGTGAGGTTACCGAATTCCATGTCCGACAAGATCTTGCAGACACGATTCAGCTCTGATGATAGAATTCACGCAGGGGCTCTGGCATGTCATGTTCTGGGTTTCCCGATTTTCTAGGGAGGGCAGGAGGTCCAGCCTAACGCAAGAGCAACTGACACTCCTTACGACCTTGGCCCTCCGGCACATGAGTGGCAAACGGGTCTCAAAGCAGCTAATATTTTTTGCTTTCCTTATTACTACGATGATTATGATCATTACTATTATTATTTTGACTCTTATTATTCTTGTTATTACTACTAGTATTGTTCTCATTACGATTATTATGTCCGCCTCTCGAGCTTCCGAGCAGCCCTGCTCCCAAGGCTGAGGAGATCGTGACCCAGCGGTTCGCTGAAATGCCAAGGCTGGTCTCGCCGAATCGCAGATATAAAAAACAACAAAAATACTAGTAGCAATACTAATCATCATGGAAATCGTAGTAATGATAAGAATAGCAATCATAGTTGTAGTAATAAAGATAGTAGTGACGATGATAACAATGATAAGAATGATACCAATAGGTCTGAGTCTGCAGTGGAAGTCTGTGATACGGTCTCGTGCGGGTGCTGACACTCTGATCTCTACGGAAGGCTGCCGTCGTCGGCGCCCAATGCGCTCATGCTGGGCGACTCTGTCCAGCTGTCAGATTGTCTAAACCGGTTCTAGATGCAGACCAGTGTTTGTTCATGTAGGCGAGTGTCATGTCGTCAGAATGCAATTCTCCCACCCCATCATCCTGATTTCTCTATGCCAGGCCGCGGCGGAGTCCCTTCGAGCAGCCAAAGAAGCAGTACGGACCTCTGGAAAAGTGATCTCTCTGTTTGTGGCAATCCTGAAATCAGCCGAGGCAGCCGAGGAGCTGGGTGGCTCCATTGGCGATGGCGACTCGCTGGCTGGACTCCCAAGCTGGCAAAAGCCAAGCTGCATGTCTACAGGAGTATATCCAAGCTTGATGCTCCGAGCATGACTCCCCCCTACCTCGAACCCTCGAAGCTACAGGTTGGTGCACGGAGCTCGCATCGGGAATTTAGGAGACCTGGATACTGACAGCAGCCAAGCCTGAGGTTTTTATCGCTGATTCTGGTGGCTGGCTGTGGTGCCTGGACATCGAACTGACCTCGGTGATGATTGTATCTACCGCAGCACTGGCCCTTCCACAACCGGATATCTGCTGCTATTTCGCCGGCATTTGCCCAAGCAGCCTCGCGATACGTCGTTCGAGGACCCTCAACTGGCCGAAGCCCCAAATCTTAGCCCAAAGCCTTAAAGTAATAATAATACGGTTGATGATATAAATCCTGCACTACCCAGAATAAGAAATATACCGTAATTCCCATAGTTTAGGGTCCTTAGGGTAATGCAGGATTTATATCATCAACAGCAGCATTAGTAACAGGAATAGCAATTGTAACAGTAATAGTTTCTTGTCATAGGAATATGTGGTAACAGGAATAGTAATAGTAAGAGTAAAGCCCCGGCCGAAGCTCCCAAGCCCAATCCGGGCCCGGGTGGGCCGGAAACCTCCAAGGCCGCCTCCCTTTCTGCTGCGTCCTCCTTTGCGCCCGTTGTTTGGCGCCCATGGGGCGGATGGGAGGTTTTGTGGAGCTCGAGGTTTTCGGGTTGCGAGGTCAAGGTCCTTCGGAATGGGACGTTTCTGGGTCACGGGGTGCTTCCGCCAGTCTGCCACCGTTTTCGTGGTGTCTGAGCGCGGTTGAGGCCGTAGCCTTGGATGTCGCCATGGTCGCGAAGGCTTTCGTTCATGCGCATGGCCACCCAAGACTGCTTGCAATGAGCCCGCAGGTCTGAAGTTGTGTTGCTGCACTAGTGAGTGATCATTAGACCAGCTACAACATGTCGAAGTTGCAGGCGCACGAGGAGATGATGAAAGATCGCGGCGAAAAGCGCAACAAGAGGCATTCGCGCGATGATCCAATGCCCTTCCAAAGCTCGCAAGATACTGCAGAGCGAAAGTAAACACATGGGCACTGGGTAAAGACACTTACTGTAAATTGAGTTTGGGCTTTCCTTAGACTGCGGAGCTGTCTGACTCAGAGACTTGCTTCCTTGCAGCACCCGACTTGAAACTTTCTCAATGCCTTGCAGGCCAAGGGGCTGCTTGATTGCAAGGAGAGAAGCTGCACTTCCAAGAAGCCTTGGGAGGCTGTTTGGTAAAGCCTCCAAGCCTGCCTCAACTCTCATTTGCCATGCTATGCTACCCGAAGCCAAGCTCCTGCCACCTTCCCGCCTTGACGGCAGCGGTTCCTCTGAGGCACCACCGTGGCTGGCTTAGTTGGCTCACCGCAACCGTCATAGCGCGACTGCAGAGACGGAAGGAGATCCTTCGTGGGTGCGAAAACTACTGTATCAGGTTTCTGTATCAGGTAGGTGAGCTTCTGGCATGTTGGGCTGGATGCGACAGGGGTATAGAGTTGACGCACATGGTGAAGGGGTCGGTTTCAGCGAAGTTCCCCAGCATGAACGTTCTGAGGTGGATCCCCGCATCCAGGCCCAGGTGGCGAACAGCCCCGCTGCAACTGGCTTGCTGACAGGCAAAACTGGGTCACTCTACAAAACACAAAGTAGATGCGTGCCAGTAAGTAAGTATGCATGCGTGCATATGAGCTCATATATGCATATGCTTAGGTATATGTACATGTATGTGTACATGTACATGTATATACATAATATGTGGATGTATATGTATATGTATATATATGTATATGTACATGTATGAGTATTTGCATTTATTTGTGGGTGCGTGTGGGTTTGTTCATTTGTTTGTTGGTTGGATGGTGAGTTGGTTTGTTGTTTGGTCTGTTGGTTTGTTGGTTGATTTGTTGATTGGTTGTTTGTTGGTTTGTAATATCTATATGAGTCGACATAAGCATAGCTACAAGCATAAAATGTGTGTACATATTATGTGTATATACACGTGCGTGCGTATACTTTGAAAAAAGCATGCACACATGCATGCCGTTCGACCCTACCCCCGGCTGACTGACGACCGACCAAATTTCACCGATGTATGCACCTACGTCGTGCACAGCTAAACATGTAATCACATAGACAGGCATACACGCATATATACTTACGTACATACGGTACATACATACGCACATACACACCTACAGACATACACACATGCAGACATACAGGCATATGGTCAGGCGTCTGTCTGGCGTTCCCAGCCATGGTCTGACAGGGGTGGGGGGGGGGGCTGGCGTGTGCGGAAAGGGGTTGGGGCCGTTGGAGCTGCCACTGGATGGTGGGGTGGTGCTGGCGGCCAGGGCTCACGCGCAAGCCCTTCGCAAGCAAGCCGTAAACCTTATGACGCAGCGCTTGCCCCGGTTTACTTGTACTTAAAACGCTACACCCAACCCCACCCAACCCTAAACCCCACCTAACTGCAGGCTCTAAGCCTAAAGCAGAGCATACACCGCAAATCCTCCCTAAGCCCTTGTCGACTCGAAGCCTTATACCTTGTAGGCGTAAACCCAAAACTCAAAAGCTTAAGCTAAACCCCCAAACCCCACAACCACCCGCAGGGGGAAGAGGAACCCCACATCCCACACCACAGGGGAGGGGGGGGCCCCGGACCATTGACCTTTGGGGGGGGAGGGGGGGGGGCTGCGGAGCGCGTGACCATATATGCAAATATACACAAGCAAAGTTTCGCTTGACATTTTGCAAATACAAACAGGTAGGTACATTTCCGGACGCGGCAAGGCATCGCTCGCAGGGCGATGTGATATCGTATGGGCAAGAAAGCAGCTATCATTCACGACAAAGAGTATCTTGAGAGTTTGCGGGGAGCTTCTTCGGCTCCTTGGCAGTGCAGGTCTCACTCAGAAGGATGCCCGTGACGAGATTGGGATCCTTGTGGGCCACGGCCTCGGCTAGGAAAGACTACGGAAATTCAAAAGCCAGCGCTACTTTGCATTGCATGTGCTTCTTGGCAATGTTGCTTTAGTTAGAAGATCATCCGCCAGAATGCTTGGAGCATCATACCAGGAACATGTATTTAAATTTACAAACGCGGAGTGGACGCTTTTCTTAGGTGGCACAGCCTCTTGGCACACAGTATCCAGTAGCTCTTCTTTCCTACAGCGGACATTCGATTCAACCCCGGAAACTCAGAACTGCAGCCATAAGCAATTTTGCCACCGCTGTTCCGTCACGGGACCAGAAGGTTTGCTTCGGTACGGCAGCGATCGGAGCGCCGACTGTGGCTTGGGCTTTGCCACCAAATGAAATGGAATATGTGGATACCCAGCGGCATATGGCATTATTGGGGGACACTTCCCGGCAGCAGAGGTGTATACACCCAGAACCTCTTGACGGGGCCAAGGTGTTCTCCGGGACGGTTGCATGTATTGCTCTTCTTGCAGAAGTGCAACACATGCCACCGTCCCGGAGGACGTGCCTGATGGTGACAAATCAGCTCACTTATCGCCCGCAACAGAAGAAGGCTCAGGAGAGGCTTTGTTTGCGGGACTTGGGAGTCAGCATCTACGCTCAAGGATGTCACCGTTGTCGAGGAAAGCAGCGATTACGTGAGTTTGGCGACACCGACATCGACACAACAGCAGGCGGCTCTGACAGCGTCTCGCATGCTGCAGGAAGGTCTCAGACGCTGTCCTAGGCAGTGCCAATGCTTAATGGGCCCAAGGCAAGCAGGGCAGGAGTGATCGCTTATCAAAGCTGCATTGTCCGCCTTGGGCACATTGCGATTGTATTCATCCGAAGCGCTGCAGCGATTGAAGCTTGGCATCATCCTCATCATATGTATAGTAGCCATGTGTAGCCGCGTCTCGTAGGCCCATGTTTGCTGTTCGGTGAGGCGACGGCAGAGCGAGACGTGGAGAAATTTGAAGATCTGTCGTAGGGTTCTCTCCGAGCAGCAAGCCATGACGTGCTAAAGATTCAGATAGCTCCTGGATAAGACTTGCAACTGAATCAGATGCCGGTCTATAAGGAGCTGCAGCTGTGGGAATCTAGAATCGCCCAATCCAGAGTGCGGCACAGGTTCAAGGACGAGGGAGATGCATCTTGAGACCTTCTGACACGAGCCGGCACGCATCGGCAAGAAACGGCCCGGGGTCGGTGAGCGGAGATTGTTAGCATAGCAAAAACTCCCTACAGATGCGCTCAGATCCGAAAGCCCTGAATCCTGAAGCTGCCCGGTTCCGCCATAACTTGGCCGAGGCCTGCCGCCGAAGCAAAGACCGGAGGTGCTTGAGTCGAACGCGTCCGTGCATGAACACGTCTAGTGACGGGTGTGGTTCAGTGGTTGGCAGTGATCGTGAGCAAGATCCGGAAGACACAGGGTCTTCCCGCGATTCTTGCGGATAGTCTGTGCGCCCTGCGAAACCAGGTCAGGTATCGATCTGCTCGCCTTGAGACCAGACTCGCACCAAAGCCAGCAACAAGACCACTGGAGTCATCAGATGATTTGGCTAACGTCTATTCAGCACTCCCAGCACACGGATCCTGAGTATGGCTCAGCATGACAATCGAGCCCCAGGCACACGAAAGCAAGCCTTGGGAACCGAACCTTGCATGCTTACGTAATACATCGGCTGCAACACTGCACGACCAAAGCGACAGCAAGCCAGGCCGTGCAGGTTGTGGGCGCTTGGCCAGCTCACAGCCAGGGAGTCTCCTCGCTGGTGCGCCTGGGGGTATCGGGGATGAGTAAGACAGTGTGACCCCTTCCATGAAAGAGTCAGCAGGAGCTTGGAAATCAAAAAGGCAGGTTGGGTTTCCCCATTCGAGAATACTGATGCCCTCCGCACTTTCAGCTCAGGGGCCCGCAGGTCATAAAGCGTCTAAGAAGCATGCCACCACCGCCCCAGTCGTTATCGCCAGTGACAGCAGCAGCTGAAGTGGCAATGCCGAAACCGGCACCGGCCGAACGACACAACAGCAGCAGCAGCAACAGCGCCAATCATCTCAACACTATAGCATTGACGACGGTGCAATTATGCTGCTGAAGATGACAACGTTCACGATGATGATAATTATGATGCTGTTGTTGCTGCTGATGATGGTAACGACGATGATGATGGATATGATGAGCCAAGGAAGATCGCAGAACGATACCGCCGTCGACCTCGTCAAGAATAGGAGTGGCAATAAAACTGACCATGATCGTAACAGCAAGACCAAGACTGCGTGCATGGCAGGTGATCAGCGGCAGCCCTCCGGCCCTGGTCTCTGTGGATTCGGCGAAAGAGGTCAAGGCGCTCTGGACATCTGCGGGCCGCTGACATTGGTGCAAAACCCGTCGTCGACGCTTCAACGGCCATCATGATCATCGCGGTCTTCGCTTCCATCGTTGTCGTGGTCACCGTCCTCGTCATGGTCCTCGTCGTGGCGGTCATCGCACCCTTGTCGTGGCTGTCGTCGTGGCCACGCTGTTTAGTCTTGTGCGCTCCCTTGCACTGTCCTTGACTCTTGCTTGTTTGTCTCCTGTCGCCGTTGGCTGCGTTGGTCCTTTCTGATTCTACCTGCTTACATGTCCGATCATTGTCAGTTTCGTGAACCTACACTGTTGCTTCTAGCCGGAAAGCGATCTGGAGGTTTGGTCGACGACCGGCGACATCTGGGGCCACTTCTCCATGCGGAGTCTCGTCAGCAGAACTCTGCCATGTCTTTGGTTCAAGGTTTGGGAGTTCCCGTTGCTATCGCCGCCCGTGGGATTTTCTTTGTAGAAAGCTGCGGAGCATGAAAGCCGCAACGCGGAGGAAAGTGGACTCAAGACCTTTGCCCACCGCTGCGGCCCGGCTACACTAGATGCGCGGCATACGGCAGCAAGCAATGCAGGTAATCTGTGCTCATAGTTCTGAGCATTCCTGAAGGTCTGGCCACCACCCCACGTCCTCGCCGTTCAGATGTCGCTGATTCGAATCGCGAAGGCTTGACGGTTTGTATGTGCGTGTCAAATCGCCTGAAGGCGATTCGCTGTAAGCTGTGAATCCAAGACGATCCCTCTCCTTGTCCTCGCCTCCTTGATGCCTGAATAGACAGGGCCTCTGCCGACGCATGGGCTTCTCTGTCTCCCACGCAGAAGAGCTCCTTGCAGCGCAGCAGCAGAGGACCTGGGGGTGAGGGATGCTGTGAGGTTGATTGACGCGGCAAAGTAAGAAAAGGTACAGAGCTGCCAGACGTGAGCAACACGCGCTCATGCCTCGAACCGTCGTAGGGCCTGGGGTTAGGGGCGGAAAGGCTCAGGAAAACGACCAAAGGCAAGAAGCACGCGAACGGAGTGCTTAGATGCCTTTCGCGCCGAACTCATGTTGAGCAGAGTTCCTTTCTCAGGGCGACGCCAAAGCGCTCGGCACAGCGGAGTGGACGCCCGAGTACGCTATGACACTATGGATTCCGGAGTCCACCACGGACCATAGTCATAGCTGCCCGGGTTTCCCCGTGATGCTCTCAGGCCTCAATGCCACCGAGAGGAGAGCGCAGGCAGGGCGCTTACGTGCGAAGTCCAGAGCTTCAGAGTGCTTCCGTCTGAACTCCAAGCGGACCCAGTGTTCATCCATGTCTATCTATCGACCTATCTACTTACGTATAACTACAACTTAACATGTAAATATGTACACATCTATAGATGAGGATCTCAGTGGCAGAACTTTCGGCCGAAAAGCTTGCTTCATGTGGGAGCCATTTTGCCAGATCGCTGCACGACGGGCCGCGAAGCAGCGCCAGGCTGTAGGGCACCTTGCCGAGCTCTGCATCTTCTGCGTTCTGTAACTCCGACGTAATGGCCATCATAATCATCATCATCATAGTACTAATAGTAATAATAGCAATAGTAGTAATAAATGTAATAAATGTACTAATAGTAATCATAGTAATAGTAGCAATAATAGCAATAATAGCAACAATAGCAATAATAGCAATAATAGCAGTAATAGTAATGACAGTAACAATAGTAATGATTGAGCCACTCCAGTAGTATTAGGAGACCCTCTCAAAAGGGACCTTATTGAGAGGGTCAATTTTTCCAAGGGTCCCCCCAATCCGAACTCCGAGTAACTTGAAGAGCGCATCGAGGGTCATCGTCACGGAAAGCCCTGTGTTAGCACTGTATGGCATAGCCATCAAACAGTAACTCAGTAAGTGCGACAGCACAGCCTCAATCACCGGAAGTGGGGGACTGAAGAGGGAAAGGCCAGCTCGTCCTTTGCTCATAAAAGTTTTTTTATGTTGGTCCTTCCCGTGCAAGGCTTCGTGACCTTGGAATGCGGGACGCCAGGAAACCCATGTGTCAACTTCTGCACTGCTAGCACCTGGCTGAGGGCCTTTGTTCCTACCTCTCGAAATTTCCGAAGTGGCCACACGGCTCGTAGTTCAACAGTCTTCAGCCACGATACCACTTCTGGGTCTCCAGAAACCTGCATGTAGGGGGTGAATCGCGACAGCCCTCTGCTCTGTGACCGTGCCAGGCCGCCGCAAAGGTTGGGAGCTCAGGGATGATGCCTGGTTCCTGCCTCCGAGAAGCGGATCTTAAGGGTTTAGGGGTTGAGGGCTTAGGGTTTAGGGTTTAAGGTTTAGGGTTTAGGGGTTTAGGGTTTAGGGTTTAGGGTTGAGGGGTTCTTAAAAACCGCTACCTTGTAGCTGCACTCCGTACTGCGGCCCAGGCCGCAGAGATCGTTGCAGAAGCGGAGGACGGGCTTTGGGGGAGTCCGGGCAGTGCTTCGGTTGATGATAAAAAGCCTGCATTAACTTAAGGACCCTAAACTATGGGAGTTATGGGATACTCCTTATTATGGGTAATGCAGGATTTCTGTCATCAACCGTTCGTCTTAGTTGAAGGCTTCCGAAAACTAGGGGGGGCCTTATTTTGGGTGTCCTTCTAATAAGGATCCTACTATTTAGGGTACTATACTCCCAGATAGCTTCACCTTATTTGGGGTCCTTATGGTAAGGATCCTAGGTCGGATCCTGCTATTTAGGGTACTGTAGTAGGGTCCCCTAATTTCGGAAACTCCCAGTTACAGTTGGCTTAGTAGGGCTTGAGCTGAGCTCTCACCTCGGAGGTGCCCCTGATCTCTCCGACGGGCTGGGAACTGAGAACTTGTACTAGCAAGGAGCAGTTTTTTTTTGAGAGCGTGCTGGAGTGAGAAGCGTTGTAGGTTGGAGCATAGCTGACGAACTTTGAGCCAATCGATTGGCTGGCGCAATTTCTTTTCCTGACCCTAGTTCGCACACACTGTCTGCGCATTTGCTTAAGACTGCTCCTTCCAGGTGAGGACAATGGGTCTTCTGCACAGGACTCCGTGGATGCAGGCCGGGGTCCATAGAGGTCGCAGTTATGTTCGGCCATGATATCTGATAGCCGTTGCTATCGAAATAGAGTGCTTGCGGGGTTTGCTCCCGAAAGGCATCGAGGAGGAGCTTACCGTGTTAGCAGCTGGAGGTTCGCGAGGGGAAGGTTGCACAGCGGGGAGATAGACAATCAGGCATGCATTCTGCACTTGTTAGCCGATTCGGATGAGCTGAGCAAAACCCTTTCGGAAGTGAGGGGCGTCAAAAACAGTCCTACCCACGGCCTTTGAGGCCAAGCCTCTCAGCGGCATGTGGAAGAGGCCCGGTTACTGCGACCGCCCAGTGACGTTGACTTTTTCTCCAGGCACGGGCACGTGGAAGGTCACACAGGCTTTCGTGGGGGAATGAAGTCTTTAATTCCGCTGCTGTATTGGGCTTCGGGTTTAGGGTTCTCATAATTATCTTTGTCATCATGACTGGCTGCCTTGCAGGTGATGCCGCCGCCGGTGCCCGAAGGCCCGGTCTGAAATGACATACTTGATCCGTCCATGCATGCAAGCATGCACCGAAGCATACATGTATCGCCTGGTTGCTTGCATGCATGCATATTTTCGGTACGGCCTCTCAGCGTGCCCGGGGTTCAGGGTTTCCCAAGCTGGTAAGCGAAGAAGTGCGGCATGCTATCTTACGCCAGCTTGAACCTCAACGCTGGCAATGCTGCTCAAATTGGAAGATCAACACCGTGAGAGGTAGTTTCAGAGTCTCATCATGTTAGAACATCCAGGTATTTACGTACGCAAAGTGAGCACGCTTGGCTGTGGTGGCACAGCCTCCCGGCACATAACCTCTGAATAGGCTGAAAAGATGTTACTTTCTCGTAGGCCGTCCTTCGACTCAGCCGTGGGAACCCTGACCGCACAATGGGCAACTTCTGCGACTGTTGCGGCGTCAGGGCCAAAGGGCCGCAAGGTTTGCCAGGGTACGGCAGCGGAGGTACTTTTGAGTGTGGTTTCGCTTTAGGCAAAAATGATAGGATTAGAATGGAAGATGCCATTGCAATTCACAACGATATTGGGGGACAACAGGTGCGCCGCTGTCTTTGACGGCCACGGTGGCGACAAGGCTGCCAAGCTCGCTCAGGAACTGATTCCACAGCAGCTGCATCACCATCTTCAACTTGCGACCGACAAGGAGAAGGCCCTTCTCGATGCTTTCGAGGCATCAGACGAACGCATGCACGCAGAACTGGCGGACGAAGCGAATTCGTCACCATCGGGCACGTCTTCTGGAACGGTTACATGCGTTGCTCAGCAACGCATGTAACCGTTCCAGAAGACGTGCGCGATGGTGACGAATTCGCTTCGTCCGCCCGTTGCTCTTCTCCAAGAGAAGGAGCTCGTGATTGCGAATTTGGGCGACTGCCGAGCGGTGGTATGCGACGGGGCCAAGGTCTCTAGCAAGACCGTCGATCACTCGCCTGAAAAAAATGCAGCAGAGAAGAATCGCCTCCAGAACCTCGGGGTGAACATCGATGGAGGCTATGTCGACGGAAAAATCCAGGTCTCGCGTGCATTTGGGCACATTGAGAGAGTGGTGGGAGAATCAGGCCTTTGATTTTCCCACCACTATTGCTCTCAATGTCCCCAAATGCACGCGAGAGGTCACGATTGTTGCCGTGAAGGACAGCATGGAGTTCGTCGTCCTGGAGTATGGGATGCGCTGCAAGAACAGACTGTTCTAACAACCGCTCGAAAGGTGCTGCGCGAAACTCGATCTTCCGAAGCGGCCGCCCAGGCAGTCTTGGAATCTGAAAGAAGGGTTTCCAAAGCGGACAATGCGGCTGTCATCGTGCTCGCCATCAACATTCCTGAGCCGCCTCCAAAGCGCGAGCCCGGGCAGTGGAGATTGAAGCTAGGCTCCAAGACGGAGTAAGGCTTATCCTTTGCATATGCATGGTAGCCATTTCTCGCAGGCCTGTGTCTGCTGTTCCACGAGGTATCGGCAAAGCAACATGTGAAGACATTCAAAGAAAAGATGTGCCGCCAGTCTGACATGAGGCTTTCTCTGCTCTCTGTCTGAGCAGCCTAGTTCTGTCCCGAACAGTGAATGGCAACTCCCGCCTTAGTTGTCTTTCTCGTTTTTCTCAGATACTCGAAGTTTTCGCACAGGCGATGCGGAAGTGGCGGAAGCGCATGAGGAAGGCGCTGCAGAGGCTCCTGAAGCGGGCCCCGAGGCGACCGAGGATGCCAGGCCCGGCAGTCCTTGGGAGCCAGACTCAGCTAGACGTCTTCGTAAAACTCATGCGCGAAGTAATAGGTTGTAAGGAGAAGGGTGGCAGAAGTCGCAAGCATCGTCGCGGTGGCGGTGGTGGCGATGGTGGTGCTTGTGCTTCTTCTCGCTTGTTCTTGCTATTGGTCTTGTTGTTGTTGTTGTTGCAGTTCATTGCAGTTGATGCTTCTATCTAGTATGGTGAGTAGAGAAAGACTAGTTGCAATCGTATTCTTCAACTATTCGCACGCATCAGCAGCAGTGGCAATACCCATTCTATTGCAAAGGCTGCAGCAACTTCACAGTGAAAGCAACGGCCGGGGTAAGATAGGGGCCGAGACTCAGGTAGTAGTGGAGGAAGAAGCGGAAGCGACACAAGTTTGGTGGTGGTATCAGGTATGGATGGAGAACAGATTGTGACATGTCCGCATGGTTCCAAAGGTTGGTATATATGTTGCCCATGATCATGATGACGGGGACTCTGGTTGGGATGCGGCTACTGCCGCTGGTGCTGATGGTTTATGCCATCAAGATGCGGCTGATCATCAGAATGCGTCCTTGCAGTTGAGCCGAAAGCGCTGTAGAGGCCGGAAGAGGAGGAGGATGAGGAGGAAGTGGACGTTGCCCAGGCCTTTGGCCTTCGCCGAGCGACTTTTTTTTGAGCTTTCTCAAGCTGCCATGCAGGTGAAGAGCGATGCAGTCGGTCAAGGAGCGACCCGTCGCTTCCGTGGAAATGTGTATCCGCATGAGCATTGGTTGTGCCGGCCCAGTTCATCCGCTGCGCTACATCGTCATAGCATAATTATCTTGTTGGTGTCTCGCACTGCTCGTTCTGGACCACCCTTGGGAAAGTCAGGCACACAACCGGGCGAGAGGAGAAGCCGCAGGCGTGTACCAACCTTTGGCTTGCAGAGTAGTTGAAGTGTTTTTGGCTCTGCTTCCTCTTGATGATGCCATGATGCTCACACTGCTGCTTCACGTAGTCTCACACAGTGCTGCAACTCGATCCGTGTCCAATGCACTGTCGGGCTCCTTTGCAAGGGCATTCACGCAGCAGTCCCGGACCAAGCTGAGTTCCAGCACTGATTGCTCTTGTGGCATATAGGTGCAGATTGCAGATCATTTCCTTGATTTAGGTCGTTCAATCGTGCTGCGGTGCGTGAGGTGATTTGATCACGTGTTCAGTTGCGCACAAACAAGATCATTCCCAGTGAGCTGTGTAGGTTTACCGCAATACAGCACTCCAAATTCAAAGGAGCCTCTGAAATCGTGGTTTCGCAGAATCTGACTGGAGCTTTTGGAAGCTGATCGTAATTACTCTTCTCACTGTCAGGTAGTAACTCTACAGCCATTGGCTCGCTCAGCTGAGAACTGGAGCTTGGCTAATGCTAGCGAACCAGGCAGATGCGCGAGATGATCCGCAACCATGCATTTTCCTCTGGGTGCTGCTCTTGAAGTGAAGCCGCAGCACCATGTTTCTGGTGAAGCTTCTTGATCTTGGCATGTCAACTTGGGAGCAGAGTTTAGGTTTGCGTAGGTATGTGCGCAGACCGCTTGGTTCTGAGGTTCCAGAGCTACAAGCAGTTTGCCGCTCGACCCGTCCCGCAGGATGACGACGAGATCAGGCTCTGCAGGGCCGTGGAAGATTTCTCGTGCCTCCTCGATATTCTGAAGAACACCTGTAACAGTAATAGCAATAGTACTCGTAGTAGTAGTAGTAATAATAACAATAAGAATAACAATAATATTATTATTGTTGTTATTAGTAGTAGTAAGAAGAAGAATGATAGTCAATAGCAAAGCAATAATAACAATAACAAGAACAAGACATACAGTAATAGTAATATTAGTCGTCTTATTAGTAATAGCATTAGTAACAACTTATACTAATATTAACAATCATAGCGATACTGTCACTACTACTACTACTACTACTACTACTACTACTACTACTACTACTACTACTACTACTACTACTACGCCTACTACTGCTACTACTACTACTACTACTACTACTACTACTACTACTACTACGCCTACTACTGCTACTACTACTACTACTACTACTACTACTGCAGGTACTACTACTACTACTACTACTACTACTACTACTACTACTACTACTACTACTACATCTACTACCAACCACAATTTCAATAACAACAGTAACAAGAACAATAACAACAATGATAAGAATATCGTACTATTAACCATACCAATGATAGTATTGCGCACGTGAGGCCGCGCCGGAACTCCAAGGAGCGGAATGAGCCGGTGCGCAAGCGGCAGGAGTTCTTCGGGTCTGCAACTTACCTGGGATGCCGAGCCGTCGCTGTGAGCATGTGACCACAAGTGTCCCTACAGACATCTGTCTGTCCATCCGTCTTCTAGTCCGTCCCTCCATCCATCCCATACAGGCATGCACCTTTACATGCGTACAAGCATGCACGCATACATGCGTACATGACACGACATAACATCGCATGACATGACATGACATGACATGACATGCTTACGCACATGCAGACTGATAGACAGACACAGAGAGACGGAGACAGACAGCGGGGTTGTGCAAACGCGCGAGTCAAGGGGACTGCCCTTGGCTCATGACCCTGCGCAAAGCAAACAGACAGCCCAACCGACCGACCCACCGACCGACTGACCGACTGACCGCCAGACATGCATCAGCACTTCACCTACGCATGCACAGCCACATACATCCATGCATACCAGCATCTAAGCATCCATGAATCCAAGCATCCATCCATCCATCCACCCATCCATCCTGGGCTGTGGTATTCGAGTTTCGACTGCTTGACTTGAAACGGGTTCACAAATCGTCCTGGACCAAGACGTAAGCCGGCTGTCTTCGGGGTGGAGCTTCTTACCGATGCTGAGAAGGAGGCTGGCCAAGAAGCCGTTCCAGCAAGAGTTTTCCTTTTCTCATGCTTTCCGGCCTGCTGTCATTGCCAGGAATCATGCAGAGTGAGCTATGTCTGCTAGTACCCGCAATAATGATAATCACCATGACATGAATACAATAGTATTTGTAGAAAAATTGCAAATGCGAATAGCAGTCATCATCATCATCGCCTCACCATCAGTAGGATCACCAGCATTATCATATTAGTCTCAATAGTCCAAATAAATGATATTCAAAGCAGTCATTTGCTAAACGTAAGACAACCAGCTACTACCAACAATCATAAAAACCATTAAATTTCTATGACGACGACGACTGCAACTGCTGCCACGGCTACCGTTACTGCTATTGCCGCTGCTGCTTCTATCGCTGCTGCTGCTGCTGCTGTTGCTGCTACTACTATCCCTACTACTATTAAGAAAGATAAGAAAATGGGAATAATAAGAATAACAAGAATAATAAGAATAACAAGAATAATGATAATGACAAGAATAATACGAATAACAAGAGTAAAATCAGAGTAGCAAGGATGACAATAACATTACTAGCAGCAACTGGAAAATTTATTGTGGCAGGAATAGTCTTAGCAATGGTAATACTAACAACCACATGAGTACTTTTTGAAATAATGGAGCAGAATAGTAACAACCGAAAAAATGACCTGCTCAACAGAAATGTTATCACAATTCGCAGTCTCTCAGAACAAAGAATAGTAAGAATGCTCAGAATAGCAGGAGTAATAAGAATAATAAGCATAATAAGACTAGTAAGGATAAGAATCTTATTGAAATCCGAATAATACAAGACTAGTAAGGGTAAGAATATCATTTAAATCTTAATTATATAAGACTAGCAAGGAAAAGAATTCTACTGAGCTCCTCATAAGTTGCTGATGATGGCCAGGCTTGGGAGGCTGGCGTAAAAGGCCTCGGCCAACGCTCTGCCTCGGAGGCGGTCGGCCGTGGAGTGGATCGGGTCACTCAAGCGCTGAGGATCATAGTGTTTAGGGTGTTTGGGGTGTTTAGGGTTTAGGGCTCAGGGTTTACGGTTTAGGGTTCACGCGGTTTAGGGTTTAGGGATCATGAAACAAAAGAAAGAGTTTAGCAGACGGACGGCGCAGAAGCACTTTGGCAATTTGTCCTCCCGGATGCCAGGGTGCCCTCCTGCGCTACGCGCAGAATCGTGTGGAGGACATGACGCGATCAGTCTGCCGGCCGCACGTGTAGTGCAGCTCAGTTCCCAATTGCGTGATCTCGATCCCGGAACGAAGGTGAAGAAGTCGCTGGGCGTGGACGTCACCCAAACCACTCGACGGAGGATGAGGCGATGTGTGGCCTTTCAGCCGGCACATTGTGTAAGCAAAGTACACAATATTTCCTAATCTGCACCGAGATGTAGGGAGCTTCGACACCTTTCAGTTGCAAGCATGGCCCCTTCCCCGTCGCTGCTCCGGCTCGCAGCATCCGAACAGAGTTCTGATGCTCTGAAATCAAGAGCCCTATGTGCGTCTGTACCAAATCCGCAGAGTTGTTCCCCGGCCGCAGAGGAAGAGAGGCAGCGTTTCATGTGCACCTGCTATAGGGCATGAGCCCTCCTTAAACCTCCACGCCCGTGCAATTACTGAGGCTACGAGAACACTTGATAGGATGAGGTCGGCATGGTCGGGGCCCCGCTTGGAGAAACGTTGTTGACGGACTTGGATCTCATATTGACTTGATTTTTCCTAGCTTTTGTCTGGGGAGTTGATTTTGTCTCAGTGCGAAGTTGCAGGGTTTCAGAATTCAGGACTGAGGGCATCGAGTCGATGCAATATCTGCGCAGAATCTTTCATCCGCCGGCTTAGGGCACGAAGGGCCGCGGGGATTCGAGATGTATCTTCGTTCATGATGGGCTACTCTCATCAAGCCATAGCTGCCATAGCTGAAGCATGATTCCAGCCCAGCTTCAATACCTTCATCACCCTTGCCAGGGGGGACAAGGGGAAAGGCGGCAACAACTGGAAGGTCCGACACACGACTTCCAAGGCGATTGGGCTGGGGATCGTATAGTATCTCCGGAACGGGAGGGCATGGATGCTTGAATTGAGAGACACACGTGTGGTTTCCGCATGTCTGTGCAGGCGAGCGCGCCTGCGCGCGCTCGTGCGTGCGTGTTTGTCCGTGTGTGTGTGTGAGAGTGTGAATTGGAGGTAGCGTAAAGAAGTTTGGAAATCCTTTGCTCATCACTCGGTGGGTTGGAATTTAATCGCCAGGCGGCATGGAATTCAGAAGAAGGTGGGGACGCAGCCTCAGTTGTCATCCGCTGAGTCAAGACTAGGCTAGTTGCTCTTCGTGACTTTCTGAAAGGTTGTTGTTCACAGTTTTAATCGCTGTGGCTGCAGAATGCAAGAGTTGGCCAAGGAAACAACCGTCGTATTGACACGCCCCCTGGCTTGGCTTTGTTCCCTCCTCGCCTTCTTCGCTTTGTTTTCGACACGGCCTGCAGGTCTTCCGAAGACTCTGAATGCAGAGATTCTACTGGATTTACTGGATGAGCTCTTCCCCCGCGCATATGACTACTTCTATTTGCCCATGGCGGCTTGGCAGCATTTCTCCGATCGAAGGAGAGGAGCTCGCATGGCAAAGGAACTCGAGGCCCTTCGAGGTCCATCGTCGACCCGAAGCGACTTGAATCGACTCTGAAGAGTTTAGGTCCAGGTCAAGCCATATAGGGGCCTTAATAGTTAGAATAGGGTTTTGGGGCCCGTTATACTATAGTTGTAATCAGGAACCTCCAAAATAGTACAGATAAAGGAGGGTTTTGTTTCTGATCCTTCACGATGCAAGGGCTATGGCAAGGCACCCTCTTTCGCAGGCCTGCTCCCCTTGTCTCTGTCTGGGCTCGGGGCTCGAACCGCTCGCGGCTTAAGCCAAACTGGCTACGGCAACACGGTCACACTCTCTCTTTTTGTTTTTTGTATTTTACTTTTTTCCTCTCTCTCTCTCTCTGCTGAATACTTCTGAGAGTTTGTCCGAGGACATGGACAAATTCGAGAACCAAGGCTTAGCTGCTCGGCCGAGTCGAAAGCTTGCCTGAGGTGCGGTGAGTTTTGTGAGTCTAATGTCTTCTTTTGTGACAGCTCAAATGTGACACGTCGCTGTCCCAGGCTTACATTAATTTTCGAGATCATGAAACAGCTGTGCAATGCCTTGGCCTCGGCATTGCAGGCGGAGGGTTCGACAAGGCTATCTAGGTTCGTAGGGAAGAGTCTTAAAAACTCGCAGCAACCGGCAACTGTGCACGACAACTCCCCGCACTTTGCTCTGACGATTCTTGTGAGCTGATTCTGGTTGGAAAGTCGCAGCCTGTAATTAACGCTGGAATCTGGAGTCCCTCAACATGCATTCAAGGTACGTAGTCGCGAGCAAAGCTGGGGTTGCAGTACAAGCCACGAACAGAATCATCATGCTAAAGCGAACGTGTCGGTCTTGTCATAGCATCGAATCTTGAAATCTCCCGCACGACTGCTACAGGGAGATTCATGTTGAACCCTTCTGACAGGAGCCCTTCGAGTTCAAGGGTTCAAAAATCCGACATATCTTGCTACATCAGCCGAGGCCAGAACCACTTCGAGGGCGCCGACGACGCCTGGCATTCCTTCTTGCTATGTGCGTGCGTGCGTGCGTGCATGTGTGTGCGTGCGTGGGTGTGTGTGTGTGTGTGTGTGTGTGTTTGTGTGCGGGGAGTTCCGAGAATTCTGGTGACATGTTTCCATGCAAAATCCGATTCTACTTGGCCTGCTCTTAAACTTGCGTGCAAGTTGTTAGGAAGGCAAAATTTTCATCTTGTAACGGAACTTATCGGAACCCCACGTGTTGCTTCTGAGGACTGGAAAGGACACGTTTGCTCCCCAACTGCAGTGGTCCACTGGTGCAGCATCTCACTTCTCCCCATTGTTGGGCCGTGCTTGGTTACGGCTTGAGCGGTCATGTCGCGGATCATGTAGCTTGTCCTTGCTGCGTGAGAAGTGAGGCGAGCGCCCTTGCAAATCAGAGTGGTCCTCCATCCAGGGCTATGCAGCTTGTATTGAAAAGGGGCCAGATCGAGTCTCCACTTGGGCTGTTGGGTGCGAATGCTCGGTGCATTCGTCAGGCTGCAAACATTGAGCGACAACAGAGCCTTTGGCAGCACTGCAGTGGTTACTCTTGAATATTTTGCATACTTCACAGCCTGAGCCCAGCCTTCATCCCGTCCAGTTGTTTAAGGGCATGACCAGCCGAACCGCTGCAGCAAAACTCCACACCACCAACCTTTCCTTAGAACGACATGCGCTGTTTCGTGGCACAGAGATGCAAGTTCTCGACCTGTTGCAACTTGCAGCCACTTTTTTAGTGACCTTTGTAGTAACTTTGTGGTATTCTACATCAGTCTGTATAGCAACATTCTGAGCAAGTGTAGCAGTAACCTTTATGGTGAGGGCGCAGTGGCCGGGCACGCGTGATGCCCGGGAGAATATTCGACGCAAATGAACTGGCAATGATGCAAGCTTGTAGCATTTTACCGTGGAGCATGCTTCAAGTGTTGTCATTCCTGGCAGAACAACCCTCGCCCTGGCCCAGTTTTCCTTGAGTTATGACATGAACTGTCCAACAAGCAAGTTATCAGATAGTGTCTTCCGCTACGCTTTGACTTGATAGTGTTGTGTTTCTCCTCACAAGTAGCAGCTTGTCGCCCAACAAGATCGAACACGTGTGGTGAAACGGCGTTCACTGCGCTCCCCCGTAGTTGCCCGCAAGGAGATCAGCTGCAGCTTGGGTCACCATGGACATCCCCGAGGACAGCAAACTTGAGGGGACAGCTCGTGCAGATTCAGGGAGGGAGTCTTGTCCACGGCAGCTTGAAACATGCTGGCTTCAAAAGAGGCGCCTCTGCGTGGATCATCGTGCCAGTAGTTGTGTTTTTGGGAGATCATGAGGACTGCAAGCCTATGGCCTTTGATGAACATGGACTCTTGGGCTGTTGATCAAGCACTTGCTGTTGTGAAGTAAAAGTTACCTGACTCCCGAGACCTGCACCCTCAACCTCAGAAGCAAAATCCGCTCAGGAAGACGTCTCCCAACTTTTGACATCTTTCCTGCATCAGCGGTCGACACTGGAAAGGATAGCAGGTCTTGGAGGACTGTGAGCTACAGCAACAAAGAGGAGGCGCGGTCCCGTCAGTTCCGGTCCCGCTCATGCCCGTGGCCTAAAGGGAGTATGCTGCGCAGGTGGAGTTTCGGGGGAGCACTAATTTCCTGCCCTGTCGGAGTTCACAGCTTTCCGTCAGGGCAGCAGGTGGTGGAAGGACCAGTGGTATGGTGGCAGTTCCTCTGAGCAGCATGATGGAAAGAACGGGAAATCGCGTGGATGGTATGACCCACGGCTTCGCTTTGCAGACTTTCTGTGTATACGTCTTTGCAGCGACATGCAACCGCTCTTCGGTTTAGGTGGTTGATTGCGGACCCCTTCCGAAACCATGCTGAACATCTCCTCACATGTTTTCATAGAAAAACTGACCGATTCGGTCCGCACCATCAACGACATGCTGCGTCCCCTCCCTGCAGCCTGAGCATCACTTGTGCCCGACGCCTGTGGAACTGTAGTGAACTTCAACATCTTACCAACAGAAGCTAATAAGTTTTTGTCATCGCGGACCCGAGAAGACAGGGCTGATCAGGACGGCCTGCTGCTGCTGCAGCTGCAGCCGCTGTCCAAAATGATGATCGACAAGAAAGATGACGAAGAAGCAGATCATTGTCATGGTGGTGGTGGTCATTGTGGTAGCGGTGGTGGCAGCGGTGGTGACGGTGTCCCTCTCTCTCTCTCTACTCTCACTCTCACTCTCACTCTCACTCTCACTCTCACTCTCACTCTCACTCTCTCTCTCACTCTCTCACTCTCTCTCTCTCTCTCTCTCTCTCTCTCTCTCTTCCCAGTTCGCGAAATCACCTTTCACGCGTGTCGTCGCCAGCTATTTCAAGTCTTCTGCTGCTGCTACTGCTCTTGTCCTTGTTGTAAGCCGTGCGTGCATATCTCCAGGCATGCATTGAGACTGCTTTCCCACAAAGGACTCTTGGTCGCGGAAAGACGACGACTGGCGTGACCACGGCTCCAGATCCAAATGGAACGATGAGGGCTCGTGGAGAGACTGGACGAGACGGGATGATGACTGGGATGATGGTGATGCTGCATTCTCCGACACAAGTGCCTTTGCTCCACAAGTATGAGTCGAGTTGATGGCTTTCTCTGTAACTTCGTGAACTTTCAGGGGCATGGGTCAGGGCAAGGCAATGCGGTTTTTGTCTGTTAGCGTTGATAGCGGGGCAACCATTACCCGGAACAGATCAAGAGCGAAAAGACTTGCCGGCCCGGATCCGCCCGGCCACACCCTGACGTGAAATCTCCCCCCGAAGATCCCGAAGCCTTACAGATGTTAACAAACAGCAAGCACAATTGCAACGGCTGCCCAGGATACTGAGATAAATTGCATCTGCCTTAGGTAGCCACCCCGATGTGTAGATCTAGAATGCAATATGTGGATGTGGATGTGCATTTGTGTCTGTACTTGCATCTGTCGTCTGTATGTGCATGCGCATCTGCATGTGCAGGTGTCTGGGTGTACGTGCGCATGTGTGTGTACGTATGTGCATGTGTATGTGTCGCTGTATGTGTGTTTGTAAGTGTTGGTGCAGGTGTAGATGATTGTAGATGTGTGTGTGTATGCCATACGTACAGCCATCAATCTAACCTGTGTTCATCCCCATATGCATAGATTGTTTGCATGTGTATACTCATACATGTAATCCCGTGTAAAACAATACATACATGAATAAATACATACATACATACATACATACGTACGTACGTACATGCATACATACATACATACATACATATATATATATATATGTACATATATATATAAGCATAATATGTATGCACACATACACATGCATAAACATGACATACCCGCAAAGATCTGTGCAAATTCACATGTATAGAACTGTAGCATTGATTAACGTGTTGTTGAATCTTGCTGTGTTTGGACTTGCCAGATGTGGTGGAAAAGCTCATTTTTTCGTGGCACTGCAAATAGTTGTAGGAGCGGTTGACAGTTGTGTGTGACAAAAGCATGATGTCTCAGAAGAAGACACTAATGGCACGAATGACACAACCACAACCTTGATGTAGATATTCGACCCCTTTGCAAGACTGTTTTTGGTTTGTCCTTCGCGAGTCGGAGTCGGGGGAGAACCAACGGGGTCTGTGGAGCAAATCTCTGGGGTTTCAGGGTTTGGGTTTATTTCTAGGGTTTGGGGTTTAGGCCTTGCCACAACAAGTTCAGTCAGGAAGGGATCCCAGAGGCATGAGCTTTCTGCAAAGTGTCTCAGGCACTCCGAATATAGGAGTGGTGCATGATTCGTTGATTCTGCATGCCAGGGGCAAGTAATCGGATATGGCGCACCAGCAATCGGGATCCAGAGGATGAACATGATGAGTACGGCGAGGTGCCCCGAACTTGTGCTTTCTGAAGACATGGCTAACTCTCTTGTATCTTACGGTCGTGCGTGCATATTCGTTCAGTGGCGCTGCGAAGATTCAGATGCTTTGATTGGTTTGGGGGATGATGCGCCTCAGTGTTCAGAGTCTCTAAAGCAGCGGGGGTCGATTAATTGTTTCAGCTCTTTTGCTGGTTGAACGGTGGTCAGATGTACGATGCCCATGACCATGCCCAACTCTTCCGTGTGAGGATGGTGAGTTTCGAATGCAAACGTCCAAAGAACCTGCTTCACAGGCGAGCCAGAATAGTGACAATTTTGAGAGCCTCGGCCAAAACGGTTTGCCTCTGCTATAGCATGTTTTACATGTAAGTATGAATTAGCCTAGTTTAGGTTTTATTTTGTAGTATACACATTTAAATTACTTTGTTTCGTAAATATTTCTTGTTACGTGTTGTCGGGGGCTGTCTGAAAGTCAGAGGTCGGTCGCAGCCAAGGCATGGGACGACAGATGAAAAGCAGGAGGAGGCGGAGAGAGCCAACACCCATTTTCATGTTCTTAGTTATCGTTTCAATAGATTGTATGATAACAAAATGTGTTCTAAGATATTCGCATATATTGGAATGCAGTATGTCGTAATTTGTTGCAACATGTTCTAGTTAGTGGCAAAGAACCAGCGCAACAGATTTGGGTTGCACAGCCTAGCAGAAACGCGCAGCGACTGCAGGAGTGGGTGCCTTGGAAGCGGCGAGAAGAGGAGAAGGTGCCCATCTGATGCGATGGGAGGGAGTCCTGTAGGTACTGATAGCCTCCTGCAAGGGTTATATATATATATATACCCTATAGCTAAGGGCTTAGATACTGTTTGGCACTTGTTGTAGCGGTGTCTTGCCGGTGATACTTCTGTGAACTTCAATGGTTCGAGTGCAGCTTGCGCTCGCTCGCTGTTTTTTCGGTGGTGCCTACCAATCAAACGGAAGCCTGCGAACATGTCAGAAATTAGCTATCGAGATAGGCAGTTGCGAGCGAAGCGGTCTGTGCCAAGAGCCAAGTGGCAGGAGAACGAGGCCGGAAAGGATGACAATCTGGCAACGAAGGCCCATGACTGCAAAAGCAGACAAGTTTCTCAAGCTTTTGTTGCACCTTGCTAAACGATATGTCGTCAAGCATGTCAATAACACCGTGATCGCCGTGACTCAGTGTCGAGAAGCATGCATCCACGCAGCTGGCCCAACATGCTAGTGCTGTACGGAATCTTGTCTGTTTCCTTAAGGGTCGTGTAAACCTTTCTTTCTGCAGTATGTCAAAAAGGTGGAGGACGCATGCGATCACAAACGTGGGCATGTAAACTGTTAGCTGCGCAGGCGTGCACACACACAGTATGATATGAGATATTCAATACGACGTACTGTACTCTCTTACGACGTAACACAGCATGACATAGCAGACTGATGTACCATAGTTTCTTTATATAGTGTCAGATGTATATATATATATAATATTTTTTATAAGATGCCTCATGGTAACCTAGTATATATCATGAAGATACAACAGATAGAGCACTGTACAACACTCAAACGATCAGGTATAGGTTATCATTGTATGAGCTAATATACCCCAACATCATATAACGAAATGACATATATATATATATATATATATATATATATATGATATATATATATATATATATATATATATATATATATATATATATATTTATCTATATATATAGGTGTGTGTATATATATATGTATATGTATATGTATGTATGTATGTATATATATATATATATATACAAACTTGTATATTTGTGTCGGAGTCATAGGATGTGGTAGTAACAGCAGAATATAGTATAATATACCTTACTAATAAACTGTATATAAGACGGTTTTATAAGCAGCATGTACGGTACTTTATTCATAATCTGCATACTGTCTTGCACTCAGGTATCCATATTGAAAGATCAGCCGCCGCTGGCGAGTCCCGGCCTCGGCGAGAGTTCAGCCACCCAGGCCCTAGTTTTATATAATTGTATACAGTTATATATATATATATAACCTCAACAAGAGAAGCTTTCGTGTGGTCGTTGTTCACTTTTTGTGGCTCTGCCGTCGCGGCTACCATATGACAGTCATGCCGGCGACTGCTACTTGTGCCATTTCTACTGCTACTTGTACTGCTAATGCTACCGCTACTGCTACACCTACTACATACTAGTAGTAGTAGTAGTAGTAGTAGTAGTAGTAGTAGTAGTAGTAGTAGTAGTAGTAGTAGTAGTAGTAGTAGTAGTAGTAGTAGTAGTACTACTACTACTCCTGCTCCCACTCCTGCTACTGCTATTGCTAATTTGCTAGTGCTGCTACCATTACTACCACTACTGCTAGTACTGCTGCTGCTGCTGCTGCTGCTGTAGGGATGTTCCCATTACAAGGGGGGTGCGCAACACTATTGCTAATATGCATGCAGACGCCTGTGGAGAAGACGACTCTTTGCAGGTTGATATTGGAACAACTTCACGGCATAGCCTGTGCACGTAATACATGGCATAAAATTACAATACTACACGGCTGGCATCCTAACCGGCCGAGGCTTGCTGGGCATATCCAGCAGCGAACCCCCAGCGTTACTGAAATCCGCCGAAGCCGCGCTAGCTTCTGCAAAGTATGCGTGCCCGCACTGTGGCCACTCGGATGCAACCAAGTCAGTAACCGGACAATGTGCGACTTTGCGCCTTTCGGGCAAATGGGGTCAGCTGTGAATTTGATGTCCTTTGATGGTTTGGCCTTCAACGCCCTCCCAGGCATTCGTTTGATTCTGGAACCTTTGTGGGCAGTGGTCTTGCCTTCCATGCACGGTTTTTGCGCACTCCTGCTGAATGTCTACAACGCCCTTTCTGCCGTATGGTTCTTCTGAAGCCTCTCTGAAACTCCATCATCAGCAACGCGCAGGGTCCAAGGTGGCAAGCACTTCTTGGAGCCAGGGCCATGCAGTGCTCAAAGCCCCGGTGAAACGGTGCAGGGACTCTCTACCTTTCACGGTTGAACCTGGCGTGCAGCAGCCGGATGCCCCCAAAGCCTCGATTATCGGACGGCTGCAGTTCAGGAGTGTGGATGCTTCCATGACAATGTTACAGCAGGTTGTGGTAAACCTTCAACGCGATATTGGAAGTGTGAGGGTGTAGTCTTCACCCAACTGTCTAGGGGTGCCGTACCTCAGGCAAGCGTAGTCGCGTAAGGGTCTAATGTTGCTCCATGCCGGGCTCTGGCATGCTGCGGCGGTGTACACGGGTCTCAGTCTTTGTTGAATCTCAAACGATCGTCTGTCAGGGAAGCTTCCGCCCGAACCCTCGAATACCCTCGAAACCATCACAGCCGCGTTTTGCCGGCGCTTCGCTGCGTCTCGAGCAAGGCACACGTTGTCACTGTTATCCCGCGTTCGTGTAGGTGGCCCCGTAGCACGATCTGTTTCGGAAGGCATTGTAAACCTTTCTAGACTTTCTTGTCTTAGTAGTTTCTATTCAGGCATTTTCTATTTCAATGCTGCTCCAGTGGCAGGTGCGGTGTTTATGAAGTGGCCGCTTGGAGTGCATGCTCATTTTCATTTTGCTCTATCAGCTCTGGCTTTCAGCATGCCCACAGTCAAGTTATGGCAGAGTCTGGCCTAGCGCCTGGGAAGCTGGAAGTTAATCAGACAAAACTTCCTGACTTCAGGTCTGCATGCATGCACCACATTGTGACTGAGCCACTCGGCCAAAGCAAGCTATGCTCTTCCTGACCAGATGTTGCAATATCAGAGTACGGCTTTCGGCAAGCTGCGAGCGTTGCAAGAGGATCCTGCAGTAGTTGGCAGAAGGATGCGGAAAAGCACTTCTTGAGACATGCTCTGCAATGATGTCCACATGTGCTGTCGGATGCTGAGTTCACGTACTTGCCGGGACAAGATATTGCCTGATGGCAAGATGCCTGCCGATATGACTGAGTTGCAAGAGAAATGCAAGGTGGGCTCTGGGCACGCCTGTGCTAGTCTTTTCATGTCGCAGGACATCCAAACCCCACCCCACATGCCATGAGACAGGTGGAGAGGGAGAGAAGAGAGAGAGAGAGAGAGAGAGATGGAGAGCGAGCGCAGGCAGACTGCTCCTGCCTCAAACCCCCGAGCAAAGCAAAGAGAGAGAGGGATACTTGCGACCGGGGGGCTTCGAACACCCCTCATGCCCCGGTGAAGAAGATGGGCGGGCCTGGTGCCCGGGAGGCTTGACTCGCCCCTTACGCCTGAGAGATAGAGTGACTGCCTGGTCCAACCTGTTGGAAGTTTAGGAGTCTGATTTGCCTCAAGCCATCGGCAGTCTACATGCAAGATGTGAAGGGCTCAGGCACCTTCGCTCGTCAAGATAAGGAGGCTTCTGAGCTGACCAGAAAATCAAGATAAAGAGTGCAAAACTCGAATATGCGCGATTTGAATGGTTTTGGGGACGTGCGAGCCTATCGTCGCCCGGAAAGCCCTTTTCGACAAAGGCTGTGAGCGCTCGCCGGAGCGGTCGTGCAGCTTAATTCCAAGCAGCTACTAACTATGGGAACGGGTATACATAAGCTTGAAAACATGCTGCATGCGCATCATGCTCCAGGGTCGATGCTCTGGCATGTGAGAGTTCCTCTGCTCCGAGCTTCTCTGCCAGAGGGAGAAGCCAAGACTGAATCAATGAGTCTTGCACCTGGGTTTGCGTTTTGCACGGAACTTGCCAAGCTGCGGCAGGCGAAAGCCGCCGAAATGCCAAAGGCATCATGGCTGCAGAACGAAGTCTGAGGCACACACGGTGTATCATGATCGGAGGGCTTCCACCCCAGACACTGACAAAGCGGCAATGACGGCGGGGCGGCAATTACATCCATGAGTCGCAGAATGCAGCCATACGATCGTGCATCATGCGCCATGAGAGTTAGCCAGCGCGCAAACGTTTCATGAGCGCACGTGGCACAGTTAATGTTGGCTGAGCAGCAGCTCGTATCGTCAGATAGAGCCACGTGGCACATCCTATAGCCATATATTCTTCCCGGCAATCTTCCCAAATCATGTATTCCTTCGGAACTTTTCTTGTTCCGGGACCGTGTCTGGCCACACGTTGCGGAAAAGGCCCACCGGTAGAAGACTCACATCGCTCAGCGAGGATGATGTGCACTGTCAGGTGGACCCGATAAGTGCACGGAGGCAAAAGGCATTGGCTCAGGAACTAGGAAACAAAGTCTGTCTTGGTGGGCTTGTAACATTGGCTTGTAACATTGTAGAGGTCTTCAGCTCAGAGGCTACAGCTGAAGCTTGACCAAAGGAGTTCCCGTCACCCCGGCGCTAGAGTCATGCAGAATCTGAGCATACATAGCCACTTCCAGACAAGCAGAATGGTGCACACTCTGCAGGCTAGTAACGGCCAGTAGAATCGACCGCAGCCAAGCTGAGCACGATCGCATCAGTGCAAGCAGAATCGTCGAGAGTCGTAGGTAAGTGCGCAAAACCGCGGAGTTATGCACAAGCGTCGGTTCCGACAAGGCGATCTTGGCACCCAGTATTACCAGCCGATATATCCGAGGGTAAGTCTCAGAACTTGATTTAACACTTTCTTCTGTGGTCTGCCCAGGATGTGAAAAAGAGCAAACCTGACGCAGACGCTCAGTGGCATTTGTGTTTTCGCGAAGGGGGCTCAAAGGCAATTGTGTGTCAGCGCCGAGAGACGCATTGGTATCGGTTCGTGGACCTACATCTTGCTTGTGATCATATAGATGGAGCTGAGGATGTACCAGTTGAGAAGCGTCGCTTTCAGTAAGTCGGAAGAGGAGAGGGGCTCCAGTGCAGCTCCGTGGAAAGCTCTTTGAAGTGAGCAAGCTTAGGGTGTAGGGCTCCAAGCCACGTGCTGCGGATGTATGCCGAATGTGCTTGGGCCCCGCCGCTTTGCGCCGGAGCCGCTCGAAGAGCCGGCCGAAGAGCACAGCGGGCAACCGTGTTTCGGAACGGGAAGTCACCGACCCAAAAATCTCAAAGAGCCTGACGCAGTGTCTACATGGATTCACAAGTCGCTGCAGTCCGCGTGAGACACGCAGCTTGGAAGTGCTTGGAGGGCATTAGTGCTTACCATCTGCGCCTAGCCTCCCATAGACCCAGGGTGGCTGGGTGCTGTGCGTTGCTGTGTTGAAACGAGCACAGCAGCATTGAACCTGCAGATACGGTGCAACCACTCTTATGCCTTGTCTGCGGGCCTTGAACTTTTTGAGTGCCAAGACTTCCTGAATGGACTTGACTATATCGAGGGGACGAGCATCTGACGATGTGATGCCATTTCACGGGTGAGGCTCAAAGCATGCTAGCATGCTTCTTCTGAACTGAAAAACTGAAAGTGCTTCTCTTGAAGCCCCACCCGTCACTAGTAGGAGGCTTTTGCAGACCCACGGTGCCCACGGTGGATACAGACGAAGAAAGAGATTCCTCACGCGAGAGATGGGCGCACACAAAAGTCAATGCAGTGCTGTCAGTCTCAGTATCTGTCAGTCTCAAGGCCTTCATCTTCTTAGCTTTGCTGGGGAGCCAGAATTCGCATGCGAAGCCAGGATGCCCTCCTTCGTTTCTGGGCTGGACATTGGCAAAGTGCCCTGGACTCAGTCCATCAAGGCCCCCAAAGCATAACGAGGCCCCCGTCCCCCCAAACCGTTGCTGAGCACGACACGGAGCGTGAGTATGCGCTGCAATGCTCCACAATGCTCCACAGGTCGCAGGACCCGACCAACCCAAGCTCAGCCACGGGTCAGGCGGGAACGGATTTAGGATTCGGCTTTCGGAAGGCCTTTCGGACGTGAGGGTGATCAGATTACGAGGTAGCTGCGTGAAACGACGTGCAGCGACAGCCTGTCACACTCGGCCACCTAACTCCGGACGCACAAAAGTGGCAGAGTTCTAACTCCAAGCTTCCCGCCCCCTTTGCCTCGGCAAGATAGACTGATAGACTTGCAACTGTTCCAGAATCGAAGACGTCGGGGGTGAAAACTTGAAACAGTGACATGTGTGCGACTGCAATGAGCAGGCTGTGCGTCGCCTGGTGCATTCGCGGTCGCAGGGTACAGGCCTTCTTCTGAACGACCGGACGCCCAGCCAAACCAGTTGCCGGTTCTACCCATGCTCCATTCGCTGCATGGAAGCGAGCATTGTCAAGCTTGTATGATTGAATCAAATCGACTTTGCGAGCAGTTCACCTGCTAAACTGCTAGGCGCTCATGAGCGTGCATGCTTGCCGTGTTTCGTAATTGTGTGACCCCGTGAAAGTCGCTTGGGCATACACCGCGAATATGCTTTGAATCGAAGGTCTCGACAACCGAGCACCTTGCATGTACCTGAGGCAGGGCAGCATGTGATGAACAGCAAGTCCACATCGCGGTCGCAAGGGAGCCACTTGACAGCACACTTGTCGATGCGGAGTGGAGGGCGAGTGTGGACTGAGCAGTCGTGCAGGAGCAAACTGGGTTTGCTTACCCGAGACTTGTGGTGCCAATGTCTGGTTGGCGTTCTGGTTTGTGCCTCTCTGGAATTGTCGGCTAAGGTCGATAGTCTGCAGAGGCCAGGAGGGAAGGGATGCGTTCTGGAGAGCAAAGAGTGCTTCAGCCGGGCGGACGTGGAACTCGACTTTGCGCGCATGTCTTCACCGAATGGCTGCACCACAGGAAGCACCGCCGTGGTGACACTGCGTCCCAAAGCAGGACTTAGCTGCGAGTTGCGTCGTTGCCAGTGGTTATGGCTTGACAAGTTGTGAAGTTATGTTTGGGCACTCTGACTTGAGCAAGCATCGCTAGCAACGAGCACACCGAGCCAGTTTCACCACCTGTAGGTTCACTTGAGGCCATGCTGGTCTGAATGTGTGTCTGACTTGCACAGATACTTGCCGTAGATGTTTCGGTTTCTTCCCTGCTCTTCGTTCTTCGGAGTTCCGATTGACCCGGTGGACCTCACAAAAGACCAGCGCAAGCCTCTACTCGCAGCACGAGTGGTTCGGATCAAGTGCAATCAGGAATATCCTTAGATCCGAACTGCTGGCCGACTCCTGACGTGGAGTTGATTTTAGGTGCTGACTAGCCTAGCTGCCAGGTTTACCGTCTTGCATCCAATGTAACGAGGAGTTTAGACTCAGAGTCAGACCAACCAGTGCGATAGTCGGCACCTCAGCTGCGCATAGCGCACTCTGTTGACACCCGCATGCCAGAAACACAAAGGGACCTGGCCCACATGCCGTCGCTGTTAAGACACTCGGAGAACTCCTGTGGACCCAACCTACTGACAAGGCTTGCTGCCCAACCCCTTGCAACGACGCTCCGCATTCCCTGTGAGGCGCATGGCGCCGCCAGCAGTCCGGCGGACCGGAGACGGGTGAAAGATGCGCCAAAGCACGACGTTGTGCTGGGCTTTTTTAGCTGAGACTTGCACTCGCTGGACATCCCTGGCTCAAGCGGAGGGTTCGAGCAGACACCTTGCTCTCCTTCTGCCAGAAGCAGGGATCTGCTTCTCCCCTGCAGTCAATTTAGTCCTCTCGCAACACTGAGCCACAGTCACAGCAGACCCCACCTTCGCATACGCTCTGCACTTGCAGCCAACACCGTGTGCCAAGAGGCTCCAACTAGCAGACTAGACTAGCACAACCTTGAAACCCTAAGACCCTATAGCTTTGATCAGGACCCCCCCCCCCCCAAAAGCCGCAACCTCCGCAAGAGGATCCAGAAAAGCCTGAAGCCTCGGAGACATGGCAGCGCCGGCGATGGGATCGTGACCTCGCCATGCTTTGAGTGCTTGGTAGGGAATGGAAGAATGGTAGTAATAGTAGTTATAAATTCTATTAAGCAAGGGTAAGTAGTGGCCGCCAGCGACCTCGGCAGGGCGCCTTAAGCCCAAAGGTCCAAGGAGACAGAGAAGGTCCTGCACAGCAGCCAGGGATCTATCTCTAGATCCTTGTAGGTGCTGCAGTTCGCCAGGTTCAAAAAGGCTGCGCCGGCTCCAGATCTACTTGTCGTCGGCTTAGCCGAGGGTTTCCACATCTCGTGAAGGCTATACTATACTACTATACTGTGCTATACTGTACTGTACTGTACCATACCATACGGTACTATACTATACATAACTGTCTAACTATCTACATATATATACACACCCACTGTGCGATACCGTACCACACTATACTATGGGCCTTGGATCAGGCACGAGTTTCCAAACTTTCCACTCTCGCAGCCGGACAGAGGCAGCCGAACCGCAGAAGGTGAAGAGCTTCGCGAGCACCGTCCAACCTGGTCCGGGGCACCCGGAATTGGTGTTTCATTAAGGTCTTTAGGGGCCTTCGGCCCAGGGAGTACAGTGGATAAGCTGTGAACTGACATGGTGAAGTGCCTTCCGATCTGATTTTGCCGTTGATGGTGGAGTCCTCTGGATAGAGAGCTCGAGCTGCCAGGACTGGAGCATCGCCCCTTCTCAGATGAAGAGATCAAGGAGGTCCGAGACCAAGAGAGTCACAGATTCCTGCTCGCATGATTCGTGTACCCTGCAAGTACCCATGGTCCGACGACGAGAACAGATTGTTATGCAAACTTGAATTTCGCTCCAACCTCCGTGAGAGAAGCTCTTTGGTCACCTACTGTATCAACGATGTAGTGCAAGGGTCAACGCCAATTTCTCGAACTACCGCCAGACTGCCGGCCTGAAGATGGATCCAGGCGTTTGCAACCTTTGACCTCGACAACAACCGCTTCGTGGGAGCTGCAGAGTCCGAATGCCCAGTTGTTGCGTGGCCCGTCTCGAGAGCAGTGCGTAGGGTTTCCACATGATGATCAAGTTTCGACAGAACAAGACTGGAAAGATGCTGTAAGGATCTCGCACATCCTCAAGCTCATCGGCGAGGAGGTGTCTCACCAGGACCATTGAGCATGCGAGCGACGGCAGAACTACTTGGAACTTGGCTTCGCTGTTGCACGTTTCGGCGAGATGTTGGAATCTCTCGAACTCAACAGATTTCGGTACGCATCGGGCGATGACGACCCAAAACAAACAGCCCAAGAAAGGATTCCTAAGATCAGTACTAAGATCTCAACAGCCCAGCAGCTCCGACTGGGGCTGGCAACTTGTAGTTGTAATTATAACATAGTGTATTTATGCATGTAATTTACCACCATAATGTACTATATTATACGGGGCATATCATAACTTGTACTTTCTTAAGAGGTGCCGTCAAGAGGATGGAGTGGGTGTTTTCGGCTGGCGTGTCGTGTGTGGCAGAGGCCGCCTTGTTCCAGTCCCAAGCGCTGCGACGTGCATCTATGCCGGGGACATGGGAGGAAGCCGAAGTAACTGCAGTCGTACTATCGGCGAATGCGACACAGGCGTGACAAGATTCGCTTGCCGTCTGAAGCAGGCATGTTTGCCAGCAGAGTAATCATGTTCAAGGAAGTCACACCCCAGCCGACATCGGAGAAGGACGCTACGTAAAAGTATATGCTTGCGTCGAAGCCCGTGAATGTGGGCTTTGCGAGCCGCCCTGTCACAAGTCTCTGTGGAAAGCTACTTCCCAGAGAAAGTGCGAAGACGAAGAACATCGCCGGGAAGCATGGCTTGAAACCTCCATAGGCGGCGGGGAGGAAAGCAATGCACCTTGAAAGCGAACGAGGTCCACATGTAGCAGGATGCACGATGCACCGCCATACTTCCTTGCCAGCCTGCACTGGCTGGCTGCTTGAGTATCTTCTGTGCAAGCAAACTCAACTACTCAATCGCTGCAAGCAGCAAACTTCATTGCTCGGGTTGCGAGTTGGCCGGTGTCAATCGTCGCCGTCGTAGCCTTTGAAGTAGCGCGAGGAGATCGATGAAATGATTCGGATGTGCGACACCGATGGAGATGGACAGGTGGTAAGCTCAGTTGCACAGTGCTTTCGGATTTTGTAAGTTTCGAGCAGTGATTGGAGGTCACATTTGACGAGTTCTACAAGATGATGACTACTCCAGCGCCACCTCTGTGCCATCCTCGGGAAAGGGTGTTGTAAGTGGGCCACTGCTTGTCTGCGGTTCCCCAGTACTGCGACGTTTGCTGCGGATGTGCTCCTCCTAAGAAGTCGCTCGCCTCTGCATTGGCCAACGGCAATCGAAATTGTGGCCGTAGTGTTTGACAGCCTGACTTCTGGGCAGGCCTCCGGAGGTGAGATCGACAAAAAAGAAGCCCTACTCCACCAAGCTCGGTGGGGCAAAGAGGCTTGCGACATGTACTTGTTGAGCAGGATTGGGCTGGCAATGGATCCTTATTAGCATGCTGCGAAGCATTGCGAAGCTGTCTCTGCAAATCGGCTGACAGATATGCGAAGCAGCTCACGGAGTCAGGCAGGGTCCTCGGTTGAGGCATCTCGTGCACCGAGTGGCGCAACAGCGGGGCATGGGGCCTAATCAGTCCCTGGCGTTGCATGCGCTGCAGCTAAGGCCCAACCTCTTTAGAGAAGCTGCGGCCTTACATTCGTATTGCGGTCCATGAAAATGTGTCTGATTTGCTCCGAATAGCCTGACCTGTTGCCTGTTGCATACGCTTTGCCAGAAGCGGCCTGTAGGGCCTGGCAAAGTGAAGCGATTCTGCCTTTAGGATGTGCTCCCGGCAGCTTTGACTCAGGGCTACGGCTGAGCTCTCAAAGAACAAGGGCGATTGGCGTGCGCAGCAGAACGCTGCCGTAGAAGCCTCAGAGATGGAAAAATGAAGGTAGTGTCAATCATTGCTCATCACCTGCCTGCGCACGACTGTCGCTGTCTTTAGGCGGAAATGAAGCAGCAACGAGCCATGAGCGCCAGTTTCTCGGGATCGCGAGTTGCGCCTGGCAATCTGTGCGGCGTGTCAGGGAGCGGATTTGCCAGCGAGTTTTCTGTTTCCATCCTGACTTGCATGCACGAGGTCGAGCAGCTCATTCACAAGCTTTCTGGTGGCATGGGCAAGATCAAGCCTTCACAGCCGCCCAGCCGCAAAGATCCTTAGCAAGAGCAACCCGCCGCAGTTTGCCCTGGATGGAATCGTTGTGCCTCGCGGCTAAGGATCAAAAAGATCTACAAGCGCTTCGGGGACGGGCTCGTCTGTGTGTTTGTCGTTTGTCATCCCACAGTCTTGCTCTTGAACTCTTGCGACGGGTGGGAGGGTTGCCCAGGTCTGCAAAGACCCCCTCACGCACTGTAAACGTGCCTGTTTGCCAACCCATGGACTCCGTCGTGAACAGCTTAGGGTGCTACACCTTGTGCTACACCTTGCTCATCTAAGTATCTCACATCGGCTGCTGCAGCCCTTACATCTGCTGCAGCGGTGAGACAGTCTTCTTCTGTTTGCGAAAGCCATTCCTGCCTGACATGCACTGGTACAGATTCGTTGATTCGCCAGTAACAATGTCATCACTTCTATTTTGGCAAAGTTGTGGATCGAACTATCATGCAGATCGGCTTGCAAGTGTGTGTGTGTGTGTGGCTTTGCTGGCAGCTTCTGGTTTTTTTGGGGGCGACCAGCAGCTCGTCCTTGGATCTGCCATGGTCTGCATGAATGAAGTCTCGCTAGGCAAGTGCATGCGAACATGTACATTCAGATGTGGAATAGTCAAACCGAAGGTTTTGTGTCAGCAACGTGCTGGACAATCAATGGCCCAAGAGACATCCACTTGCACATGCTTGGACATGTAATGGCATGCCAGGAACCTCGCTTCCCTTGCAGCGATTGATGTTCAGGATATCGATGTCGACAAAAGCGGAGCCATCGACTACGAGGAGTTCATCCAGGTGGATGTCTTCTGATTCTGGATAGTTTTGCTAGTGATCAGTGTGCTCAAGGAGTAGTCATCTTCAACACGTCCTTCTCAGATGCACGTCGTAGATCAGCAATGGCGAGTCATCGCATTGCCACGCCGAGGGAGAACCTGGCTCTCTTGCACTCTTGTTTAGATTAGATTAGGTATGCCTTGACTTACTCCGGGTGCTTACACGAATGACCCGGGGCCCCTGAAGGCCATGGACATGGAAGACACCAACATTGCGAGGCCGGCGCCGCTTTGCAAATGCTTGCGAAGTGGGCTCTCGGGGTATAGCGGCAAGGATGACGAAGATGATGCCGGCAGCGACGACTGCTAATGCCACTACCACTCGTACTTCTATCCTTTTTCTTCTGTCACCGCCTGCTACATTTGGGCAGCTGGTGCAATTGTGCAGACAATCGCTCTGCCTCTGCGTCCGTGCTTAATGGTGGTTGTGATCGGCTACTAGTGTGGATGGCCTTGAATTGCTAAGTGCCCTTTCGTTGTAGGGTGCTGTGATGTCGTCTAGAAGAAGCAATATCGTGCAGCAACCGCCAGTTCGTGCGCAGGCAAATGTTCAGAGTCTTCGATATGGTTTCCTGGCTGCAAGTCATCGAGCCGGCTTGGCACGTTGTGTCAGTTGCTGGAAGCTGTCCATGGCCCTGTTAATCTTTATCCTTACTCTTCACCATGGGTGGTCATTTTGGTATGTTACTGTTGCAATCATCTGTCATGTTGCTAATGCCTTTTTTCATCGTCATCATTGGCAGCATCCGCGTCATCGCGACCGTCGGCATCATTTCTTCTCACCGGCATGACCATTTCATCATACTTGGACCAGCCAGTATCGGGTTTTCGTCAGTATCATCGTCATTGGCATGAGCGGTACATGAACGGTATCACCACCACCACCATCATCATCGTCATCATCGTCACCATGGTCATCATCATCATCATCATCAGCATAACCATCTTCACCGTCTGTTATTACAATCACGTTCCACAATATGATCTTCATCATCGTCTAACACCGCCACCACCACCACTACCACCACTACCACCACTACCACCACTACCACCACTACCACCACTACCAGCACTACCAGCACTACCAGCACTACCAGCACTACGACCACTACCACCACTACCACCACTACCACCACTACCACCACTACCACCACTACCACCACTACCACCACTACCACCACTACCACCACTACCACCACTACCACCACTACCACCACTACCACCACTACCTCCACTACCACCACTACCACCACTACCACCACTACCACCACTACCACCACGACCACCACGACCACCACGACCACCACGACCACCACGACCACCACGACCACCACGACCACCACGACCACCACGACCACCACTACCACCACTACCACCACTACCACCACTACCACCACTGCCACCACTTCCACCACTTCCACCACTACCACCACTACCACCACTACCACCACTACCACCACTACCACCACTACCACCACTACCACCACCACCACCCGAACCCCCACCAGCATCACCATCATCATCACCACCATCATCATTGTCATCGGCATCATCACCATCATCTTCATCATTATCATCATCATCGTTCTCATCATCCACGACCCTCCTCCTCCTGCTCCTCCTCCTCCTCCTCCACCACCCCATCATCATCATCATCATCATCAAAAAGGATCACAACTATCTGCATCACATCACCACCATCCTCATCAACATAAGGCCTTCACCCTGCATGTCGCCATCGATAGCAACAGTGTCGTTTCCATCTTCCATCGTCATAGCCATCATCATCTGCTTCTTCATTCGCCTTCAGCACTAGCATTAACAACATCGTCCGCCATCATCCATCATCATACCAGCAACAGCAGCATCATCTTCGTCATCGCCATCTTCATCGTCATGAGTCATAATCACCACCACCACCGTCACCACAATCATCATCATCATCATCATCATCATCATCATAACTATCGACATCATCCCCACCATCACGGTCACGCCGTTGGCGTCGAGCCGACCTGACGGAAATTCGTGCTCTGTCATGTGGGCCTCGAGTTTGGTTACTTCATTTTACGGCCTAGCATAGGTTCGGTGTACAGTTCATAGGACAGACTGCGCAAACCTTTCATCCGAGGACGGCAGTGGCATGATTGAGCTGAAGGAGTTCATCGTCGTTCTTTCGCGGTACACTGCGGCACGGGCCCAACAACTGAACCCTCACGCTGTTGTATCATGAAGTGACGGCATGTACCTGCCCAATGCTACACTCAACAGGTCACCAGCTGGGATGGAATGATGTCGTGTGATAGCAGGATGTCCCCAGGTCTGAAGTTCCAGGTGTTTAGAGGCTGGGATCTGGTCGGTCTGTCCCATCCCAGAGGCAGCGAAGACGGAAAAGCTGAAGTTCGCCTTCATGATGTTCGACCAGGTGCCTTCTACTTGGAGTTGTGTAGGGAGTCACTCTGCCGAACGCTTGAACTGTTCCCTGCCGAAGCTGACATGGCCAACTTATCGTAAGAATCGGTCGATCTGTGATCCGCCTTTTCAGTAGGTCTGCCAGAGTTTCCGACACCTGCTCAACGCGGTATGGTGCTGTGTGACAGAGCTCTGCGACTATTTCACTTGAAACAACTGGCAACCAACATGTGGATGGTGGTCAATATCCCTAATTGGGTACCCTAAATATTCGGTGCCGTATTAGAAGTAGGACCCAAAAAGGGGCCATAATGTTGACAACCACCCACGCGACGAGGGCTAGCCCGGAAGAAGTCCCTGCGACGCAGCTCAGTGAAGGCATCGAGTGAGGTCCAAATATCCGCAGTTGCGGTCCAGTAATCCTAGACCCTAAACCCATAAACCCTGAAATGTCAAGTGCCGTGTTCAGTCTGTAGCCCACAAACAGGATGGCAGCGGTCTCATCGATCGGCAAGAGCTGGTTGAAATGTTGCGGGTGCGCCCTCGCTGTCATCAGTGAAGGGTCTGAAGTTCAGATTCCAGGTGAAGCTCCCGGGTTTCATACACGGACAGAGCAGGTTTCGGCCGTCCAAGCCAAGCCCCCAAGGCGTGCAGAAGAATGCTATTCGCAGTTTTGTTCCTTGCTTTCTACGTCTTGATGCAGCGCGGCTCTGCTCGGAGAGTCTGCAGGCCTTCAGCTTCAATGTTTCGGCCTTTCCGGCCCTTCAAGCAAGCATAGAATGGTATACCTGAAGTGCCCGCAATGACATGAATGATGCAAACAGTGCATTCCACCTGGGACGGGCGTTGGCAACAACAAAGGCCATACGACCACGCAAAGGCATTGGCCATGGAAGTGATGATTGGAACATATTGTTCTGCATCAGGCGAGCTTCGTGGTGGAGGGCTACAGTCCAGAAGAGCTCGAAGAGCGTGCTGATAAGGTACACCTTGTTGCACGTAGGCGATCAGGAAGGCCTTGGGAGGATGTCCGTTGAGTTCTAGCTGGTCGGTCGTAAGTGGTTTCAGTTCTCTCAGGTGGAACTAGTATCCTCCGTCATCATCTACACTGATTACAGTAATCTGGTTGCACCTAGTCAAGCTTGACGATTGCCACGTGTTTTGCCAGTTTCGTGCACGCGATATTGTGCCCGGGCTCTTCACACAGGTCAGTTTTAGGAGAGATGCACAGCATGGATCATGTGCCAGTTATTATAAGTCAGCAGAGCAAAAGTAGCTACTGTACACGGGCAAAACAAGGTTGCTACTTGTCTGTACCCACGGTCTGAATCTGTGCTGAAAGCAGTTCTCAGGCACTACTTGCAGTCAGGACCAGTTGTATAGAGGTCGCTATATGAAAGATATTGCAGATCTTCGCGGAAAAGACATCTGCAAGAGACGGCCTCATGGTTCAAAGGCCATTTTTGTGGTATCTAGGCCGTCTCCGGGCTCCGTAGTTGGATCCCCCGAGCATCCTCGGGAGCATGGAAGCTGGCCAGGCGCTTTCGGGGCTTTTCGTTGAGAGGTTTCGGAACAGACCAGTTGATCTACGATGTCACGGACCTTCCTTGGAATTTTAAACCCAAGTGCAAGCAAGTTCTTCTTGGTTTTGAGCGGCTTGGCACCTTGCGCCCTGTCCCGGAGGCAGGCCATCAACAATGGCTGCAACAGGAACTCCGCAAGCTGTCACCCGACGCAGAAGTTACGATTTTTTCTTCCGATGTTGTCGGTTTGGAAAGGAAGTGAAGGGCGAACGGGTTTAGTTGCTGGGTGGAGGACGTGGGTTTCTGGGTGCTTCAAGAGCTGCCCTGTTGTGGAAGGCCTACATCGGAAATGCAGAGCATTAGCGTTTGGCTGCAGCAGGCGCGCGGTTGATTGCGTTGCCGCTGTTGTGCTTCAGCGAGAAACCAACACGTCACCTGAATTCAGATTCAAGCTTAAGTAAGACTTTGGTTTCGCGTAGTTGAGAAGTTGCACAGAGACAGTTGCAGATGTAGCAGTGTGCCTTGTCGCAGTTTGTTGGAACTGTGCACCTGTTCGTTCGGCCAGAAATCAAACCAGGCAGTATTGGAACCCGACACTTAGGGCTTCAAGCCCGAATCGGGAATTCTGATACCCTAAACCCTAAACCGACCTCATCCGGAAAAAACAACACAGCCCAAAGTCCCATCAACACCCATCGTGCAGAACTCACACATCCGAACACCCAAGACACCAGTGTCGTTCCTCAAACTTGTGGCACTAAACGGATCAATCCTGCACACTGTTGAGCCCCTTGCAATGCTAAGCACGAAAACAAACACCCCAAACCCTCCTAGTATGAGGGGGGAATACCAAGAAGTATACTGATAGCAAAATTCCCCGCTCAACCAGAAACAACTATTCTCAAAAAGGCTCCTTGTGAAATAGGGGGCCGAAGCATCCTGCGAATTATTGATCCCCCGCTGCCAAACAGACTCTAAAAGACCCTAAGCCCTCTTGCAACACTGGTTCAGGTGGAGATAGGCAGTCAACAAACCTAAGCCTGATAGAAGGGGCCTTACTAAATCCTAAACTTCCTAAACCCTAGAGAAGGGGCAGCGCTTGACGAGAGGTGCTGCAGACTCGCCTTCAAGCAGAGGCCACCCAGGGCTCAGGAAACGCCGAGGCGGGCGGATTTCGCATGTGGAGACGTTGCAGGGTGTAGCTTTGGGTTACTACGGTAGACGTTGCTACAAGTTTCCTGCAAGGTTTGCTTTAGGGTTTGGGGTTTGGGGATTAGTTTACAACTAGCGTACCAGTGTACACAGTTTCGGGATGTTCTGGCGTCGCATCGGTTATTTAGGGGTTCAGCTAGGTTACTAGTTCAGAGGCAACGAGGCTGGCAGAGCGGGCCAGTATGCCCATGGTACAGAAACCCAGCTCGCTACGTCACAGTGACAAACTTGACAAACATCGGTCGAGCCGCCATCGAGGATCCACACCGAATTAGTATCTTACATATCACGTCGGAATTGCAAGTTTGCCAGTTTCAGCAAAGCCTTCGTGAGTAGTTGCCAACTCAAACTTCAGTCTGGAATAGTTGTGAATCCGTGAAGCGATGCAAAGTTTTATAATATCCTGGCCAGGTGTGCGTTGTGACCGACACAACTGTTCAGTCGAAGCAGTGGTTTAACTTGCTCATCGCGCCTCTATGCGGGATGAAGCAGTGTCCAAACTTTTTCTCAACAGCTGCACTGTTGTAGGTTTCACAAGCACAGAGTCTGTACTTTCACAGCGTTTGTACTTTCAGCTCTAGTAAGCCGTGGAAACGAAAACCGTGATCCCCACCAAATGCCATATCAATTCAAGCCAGCGTGTCTCGGAAGGAGCACTTCCGGTTGAAGGAAGCCAGCGCAGCTGGAGTAAGCATTCACGCAGGGTCAGCATGAACTTCCGAGCAGGGGGAATCATCGCATTTGTCGGACGTACAATTTGCTACTACATTCTGGGTTAATGTTTTCATCCATAAGAAATCAAAGCCAGCAGGCAGCTACTGCTCCTACACCGGCAGTGGCCAGCGCTTCTTGGCCACGAAGAGGGGGTTCGGGTTCACCTTTGTTTCAAGCTTGGTCGCATGGGGGACGTAATATTCAGGTTATCGATTAGTGGATGCAGGTGGATGTGGAAGGAGTGCCGTGATGCTGTAAGCCATTTCCCGACACATCGTTGCGACGGTGTTTGGAAGAAAGTCAGGCTCCAAACCCGCTCATATTGGGTTGCTTTCTATGACTCTGTGCCGCTGGATCCTCAGGCCGAGCCCCGCGAGAAGCCTCTGGCCGGCCGAGCCTCCCCGCTTCTGAGCGGCAATAGCAAAGCCGGAAAGCCTAGGAAAGCTTCGCTACGTTAGCCCTGCCCTGTTTCAGGAACGGCGCCAGCATCGGAGAAGCACAGAAAGAGACGAGCCGAGACACAGCTAGTACGAAAGAGCCTGCCCCCATGCAGGTAGATCCTCCAAAATCACCGGAAGGAAGGCAGACTGCCGACATTCAGAGCAGCGCGAAGACTCAGAGCCAGGACTCCAGGGAGTCGAGGACCAAAGAGGCGAAGGATCGCAGCTCGAAGGAGCCAGAGGCCAAGAGCACAACGGACACCAAGAAGGAGCCGCTGCACCATCGAGTGCGCCTGAGGCAACTGTGACGTCCCCGGCACATGAAGATTCGATTGACAGGAGATGCCGGCTTCTACACCGTCGGCCCTGAATGGCACTTCGCAGCTAGCTTGCAGCATAAGCACTGTGGTAAGTTCTTTTCAAATGCAGCTGACACAAGAGTTGCTATGGAGTCCAGCTTCTGGAAGCCTGCGTCCATCTGCTCCCAGGACGGAGGCATCTCGAGGCGGCTTTGATGCACTGGATCACAAGATTTTGATATCCTTGTCTTTACTGGTATGTGCTGCCTAGGCCATTGATATGCCAACCTAAAAGCCCAGCTGCTTTCGAAGTAAGGCATGGAAACCTTGTATCACACGCCCGGCTTGCCCTTCTCACAGTGTGTTCTGTAAGCTTCATACATGTAAAGACCCTCAACTGGTTTTGCCCTAAGCATCATTCCACAACAAAGGATGCCTACCATCGAACAGTTCAGAACAACTGACAACCCCCAATCCAAGGCAGACGACAGACCCTCCAATCGCCAACTTGTTCGAACAAGAAAGTCCTCAGCGCCGTGAACCGCATCAGCATTGAACGCTCGAAACACTAGGACTCGGCAGCTCTAAAGCCCCAATTTTCAGCAGCCCTAATCCCCCACCTCCTGAACCGCTAACCACCAACCCCCCACCAATCGTCCCAACCCCTCTTAAACAACCCAAAACCCTAAAATCAAACCCTAAAGACTAAACCGTAAACCCTAAACCCCTCTTAAACCCAAGGCCACACGAGGCGAAGCCGCAGTCGGAGTCGCTCTCCCAAGGCACCAGCCGCTGCCTCAGCTGAGGAAGCGCCAACTCGCTACAGGTTGGGGTTTAGGGCTTTAGGGGTCTGGGTTGTTCAGGGGTTTACGGTTGTTCAGGGGTTTAGGGTTTAGGGTGCAGGGGTGTCTGTTAGACTTAGGTTTGTCGTGTCTTCGAGACGACCAGACTATGTGGCATGTCACACAGTTTAGGAGTTAGTTTAGGAGTTATATAATATTATCTGCCATGTTCGAGACGGGGGCAAAGTGATGTAATGGGTGCTATGTTCTGGCACGTTATGCTGTGTCGTGTTGCATATGTGCTAATTTAGGCATGTATTTGTATAAGTATGTAGGTCAGCAGGTATGTAGCAAGGTAAGTACATGGGTAGATTTCTGCAAGCATGCCTGCGGATGTGTGCTCCTGCTACAGATGCGGTCTGAGCTGCACGTGACAAATGGCACTTCCGGGCGATTGTTTCACATGCCGAACTTACTGTATGTACTTCGAATTGTTTGTCGGTTTTGTTCCGGTACCAGCGTGTATGTCCTTCTGCATGCGCAGGTAGACTTGCATTCTATGGTCTGCAGCCGCAAGGTGCAAGATTTTAAGTATTAGTGAAAAATTTGACTTAACACTCAACGTGCGACGTGAGCTGGTAATTACTGCATGGTCTTAGAGTTCTTGCCGTTACCAGTAATGCAATGGTTATGGTATGCTATGGTGCTTGTCTTCTGCTGGATCCTCATGCCTGTCGTCAAGTACGTCTTTGGTTTAGATGCAGTGCTTCGCCTCTTGTTGTCACCAATATGAAAGCAGCGACGATTGCAGCACTGCCACCGGCACCAACCACTCCACAATGACCACTGTGACAAGTTTGTTGTGATGGCCAGCAGATAGGCAAGGAGCTTGGTTCTGAGCTGGGATTCCCCGCTGCCCGTCCTCAGTCAACAAGGCGGGCAGCGACTCGGCGGCAGCACAAGCCCTGCGGGAGTGCTTTGGTTGCAAGAAGTGTCTTCTGCGTGCCCAGCTGGACTCGACCTGCCAACATGTGAGGCTTACGAAGAGTGCGCCAAAGCCGCAGCCCACTCCCGCCGGCGCCTTACGCCTTCCGTCTCCAGAAAATAGGCGTCTCACAGTTTCCACAGCGTGAATCAAGGGAGCTTGGTTGCTTTTTTCAAGACTTCGAAGCCTCTGAAGCCAGGCGGACGCAGCGTCGCCAGAGGCGCCTCTGGACCAAGCCTTGGGGAGGACAAGTAGTCAAAGGGGGCCCGGCCGAGAGCCCGAAAGCCTTTAGCCAGCTGGGAAGTACGCGAAGATCTGCCTATGCCAGTGTGTGCGTACTTGTCCCAGGCATATAATGTAAATTGAAGTCTTATGATGATCAATGAGCAGAGGCTGGTGATTTTCGATCGTTGACATGGCTTGTATTTAATGAGCACGGTGCAAGCGCGCTTGACAAAGCGGGTCTATGTGATCGAAATAGGATGCTGGAAGGAAATCCGAAGCACCTGCCCAGGGAAGCGCGCTCTCTCCGCTTGACAAGGAGCACGCCGAGCCTTGCCTCAATTTCAGGCAAACCTTGCCAGGGTTCCACCCGCACGATCCCTTGTTGGCCTAATGTCAACGGATTTGCAGGCAAATCTGCCTACCGTTGGCTTGCTAGGGCAAGCGAATACTTTCGCAGAAGGGATGATATTCAACAAGTTTCAACCGTATCTGAGGACGAAATTGCATCGCACATCGTCAGATCATTCAGTCCTTTCGCGAGCGGTTTTGTGAGCAGCAGTCAACATACTGCCCTGTGGTGAGGACATATAATTATTAGCACTGCAAATCATCAGAGGGTGAATTCGATTCAGGGTGCCATTAAGTGAAGAGAGAGAGAGAGAGAGAGAGAGAGAGAGAGAGAGAGAGAGAGAGAGAGAGAGAGAGAGAGAGAGAGAAAAACAAAAATTCCCTACTGGTCTGCATGAGCAGCTGTTAAGCTGCCAATGTTTGTTTGTGTGTGTATGTGTTTGTGTTTGCATGTTGCGGTACCTTCAGCAGCTGTCACATACTCTGGTTTTGAGCGAGTCTTTGCGACCAACCCTGACATGTATCTGCGGAAGTTGCAAATGCAGATGTCGTGCTGAAATGTCGTGGTGGAGGAGACCTTGATCGTTCAGGCGCCCTTCTCAAAGATGAGGGCCGATGAACGGTTGAAACATTGAGAGTGACATGCGACATGCATGAACGATGATCGAAATTGATCTGCACTCTGGGCGTCACCAAGGAACTGAAGAGTGCTTTGTGGGCTGCTTTCAGTGCGGCGAGTGATGTCCGCACAAAGGTGACGCAGGCGGCTAATGAGACGTCTCAGTGTGAGACTGTGTGTAGCAGATATATCGTGCTGATGTTGACATGTGGTGAGACGAGATTGAGGTTATGGGGAGTATGAGCACTGTCGATTAGTGGGATCTCGCGCCCTACTCGTAGTTGCCTTTGTACCCGGGCAATGCAGTGAAGTCTTCTTGCTGCTCGAAGCCTTTCGAGAACTGCTATCGAGGTGGAGCAGAACTTGAACCTGATACAGATGCAGTTGCACCAGGCCACCCAGAAATCAGACGCTCTGTTTGCACTGAAACTAAGAGCCAAGATTAGAAGTTACGTGAAGGCCATGGAGCGTCAGCACTCTGATGAGGTCTGTCATGTAGTTGCTGCATCGCTTGGCGAAGTGCACCTCCCGTCTTGCCGGCCCCTAAACCCTGAAACCCTAAACCCAAAACCCTTAAACCCTAAACCCTTAAACCCTAAACCCTTAAACCCTAAACCCTAAACCGTTTAAGCTGTGCCGAAGCCCAGGAAGAGGCGCTCATAGGCGTGCGACACTGGTCTGGCAACCTGGAAGCACTGTTGATGCCACCAGAAGCTATCAGATTCTACAAGCAGTCATAGGGGAGTGTCCGAAAATTAGGGGTACCTCATTTTGGGGTCCCTAGTATAAGGATCCCACCATTTAGGGTACTATATTAGGGTCCCCTATCTTCGGAAACCCCCCATAGAGTCGCGCCGCTCCAGGCATGGTGGAGCAGTGCCGAATGGAGCATGCAGCTCTGAATACACCGTTCTATGAGCCCCATCCTCAGCCTCTGTGCCGATCGTTGCTGCCTGGTTATGGATACATGGTTACATACCAGAACACACAAGTTCAAGGCATATCGGGCGTTTAAACGTAGAAGGTTAATGTACAGCAGCATATCAACGAGTTTGCTGTATGCACAGATGATCTTGACACGCACATACTATTCGGTGTCATTTTATAACATCTGTGTATACATCTGGATAGACACGTGCAACGCATATACTGTACATTTTTCATATTATATGATTCACAAGTGGGAGCAAAGATACTAGTACCGTGTACAAAACAGCTTGTGTTTTTTACCGTGTGCATGCATGCATGCATGTACATCAGCCCTTTTTGTCCGTTTCTGGTTGTCCGAGCCCTTCTTAATGTCCGAACCCGGATCCTAAGTTCTCGCTCTGCGTTCCTTCTGCCCCGTCCGGCTGTTGCAGTTTAGAGTTTGCATTCCAGCGCTCAAGTTTCGTACTGGCCACTTGCTGAGGCCCCACTTCGCGGCGCAGGCGCAGCAGCGTCTGGCCACGGCAGCCCCCCGGGCCGCAGAGAAGCGGTGAAGGGGTGGCAAGGGATTGCAACCAGGTCGTAGCGGTAGCGATTTCCAGGCACAATGCATGTACGAACAAGAGTCATCAAGCTGCCCAGATGCAAAGCCACAGCTTCGCCGTGCAGTCAAGTGACGCTTGGCTGGCATTGTCTTTTGCGCTGGAATATACGTTTTGCTCTCGGGGACTGCTTCCAATATGACTATGATTATTACTGCTGCCATTGCTAGCACTCTTTGTAGTTATTAGTACTATTCTTATGACGATTATTAATCAGAATTCTTATCCATTATCAGTGCTGTTGTTATTTCTACTACTGCTATTCATATGATTGCTATCATTATGACTATGACTATGCCCATTAGACTTACTAACGGGCCAAGGAGCGCCTTCAGCAGCACCGCAAAACTGCAGAAGCAGCTGTCAAAGATGCGACGGATGCTGTCACCACGGCCCAGGTCCCGGTTTAGGGTTCGGGGTCTAGGGACCAGGACAGCCAAGTCTAAATACCCCATTAGGCAAGATCCAGGTAGGAAGTGGACATATATGATGCCGTATATATATATATATATATGTATATATATATATATATATACACACACACACACACACACGCACACATGCACACATGCGGGTATGCATAAGCATATTTCTGTTTATATATATATATATATACACATACATACCTACATACATACATATGTATAATGTGCATATCTGCCGGTCATGGTACCGTTGTCATTCTTGTTGTTGCTTCGAATATTTGTGTACGTACATACACATTCGCACATACATGCATAAAGACATACATACCTTGGCATACATACGTACATACATACATATACACACATGTACGTTTTATCCTTCCCTCTCCATATTTACAATCACGCCCGAGTTCAGTCATGTTGAATGGCTATTTTAATATGGATTGCTTTATGTACCATATCCGACTATGTGTAAGCTTTTCCTATCACATGATCTTTTCAAGAATGGCATATCGTCACATGCCATAGTCTGTTGACATTTCCTTGCACTAAATTGCATTGCAGGCCGCTATGTTACGTTAGCACCATCTCAAGTTTCGTCATAATGTACACACATCTGCACACTGTACGTTCATGCATGCGAGCGTTTGTTTCTGCTTGTCTGCATATGTATGTATGTATGTATGTATGTATGTATGTATGTATGTGTTTATGTATGTACGAATGTATGTATGTACGTATGTTATGCACATTTCCTTATATGTATATGCATGCACAACGGCACCACCAAACTTAGCAGCACAAATCATGGAATTGTACGCAGCCCTTTCATGTCTGAAGCGTGCAGTATGGCCGCAGGAGGAACTGCGCGTATCGGGCAAAGAGGTTGAGGATGTCGTTGAAAGAGCTGCTTGGCTCTGGACTGCCATGAAGTTATACCATCGGGACGAAGGTATGGCAGCTTTACAGAGATCATCGGACAACGAAGCATACGACATACGACAGTTTGCAACAAATGCCCGAAGTTCATAGGCACCGAACTCCCTGAAACGCAGATGCTTGCGGCTTTCTCGAGGCTGAGGACTTCCTGAAGAGAAACATGGACCACCTGCCTCAGGTGAGCAGCTCCATGTTGTGGCTATCGCTGCCCATTTAGTGGTTGAGAGTTTTGGGTGTGGTCTAGGATTGAACCCCCCACAAGACCCAAGAAGAGACATCAGCAGGACAAAGCGCAGCCGCTCGCAGCGCTGTGCACTCGCTTCAAGCAGTTCGCCGAACAGCTAGGTGTACGTCAGGACCGAGAAGTCGGCAAAAGCAAGAGTTGCACATATTCATGCATTGGTGCTGCTCCACAAAATGTCTGCTGCGCGGACAGCAGCCGTCAGTGCTGTTTGTCAGCTCAGCGGTTTCAGATTTCAGAATTGAAGTTCCTATCGACTCAGACCAGGACGGGCCGCCCAAGCCTATGGCCATGCAGCCTATGCAGCCTATGCAGCCTATGCCCATGGCGACACCTATGATGACCCAGGAATCTGCCATGCAGGCGCCTGTAGAAGATCTAATTAATGAGAGCACGAAGGTATGGGCGGCCGCAACGTAGCCCACACGGCGAGACGGAGTACCTGCAGTTCGTGAGCCGTTGATGACTGCAGCTGACATGGTATATGGGTCCGGTTGATCAATCTGCTTGCAAGGGTCTCTTGGCGATGCAGCAGAAGACCGCTGCTGCAGGCGCACTGTAGATGTTTACATGTACCTTCATAGAATGTCAGTCTGCCACGTGCAGTAGCATTTTTTCGAGCATTCGCCGCTTGATTCTTGAGGCAGTACAGTTTCTAGATCGTGACGAAATTTCCCAGACCGGTTGCAAGCAAGCGACGATGAAGACATTCGTGTGTGAACGAGGCAGTTGAACGAAATCAGGGAGGATAGTCTTCTTTCAACCTTTCCTGACCTTTGTTGTGTCAGAACGCAGACTGCAGGCCTCATGCCAGGAATGCCCGGCATGATGCCGATGGCGATGCACCCTATGCCGGACTTCCAGCAGCGCCCGGACTTCCAGCAGCGTGTGATGATTGTCGGCGAGGAGTCTCCGCACTGCCTTCGAACGCTAGACTTAGGCTAACCGCTAGCCATCCCTCACCCAGTCCTGAACCCCAAGCTGGTCACCTCTGTGAGGACTCCAAGCCGAAGGACGAGGAGCAGCCAAATGAACTGCCCGGGTCTAAGAAGGAGCATGCTTCGATACACCTAGGACTTGATGCTCCTACCTTGTTGAAGATACGACTGCACCATGCTAGCAGAGAATCACAAACGCAGTCACAAGACTCGCAGGTTTCATGAAAGTCTTTAAATCTGCAGAAGTAAGGTTCGGAGAGGAGGATCATGACCTTCAAACGACTGCGGCGTTCAACCCCTTCCCGGAGAACACTCAGGCACATGCAGTAAGTCTCCCGAGTTTGGCATGTATCAAAACATATCGAACATCCAGTCGTAGAGTTCGCCCTGCGTTGTTGCTGTTGCTGCTCCACGTTCTTGTGCTTCTTGCGCTGGCGTTGTAGTTGTTGCTGTCGTCGTCGTCCTCGTCGTACTTCTTGTTGTTGTTGTTGTTGCTGCTGCTGGTGTTGTTGTTATTGTGCTTGTGCTTGTGTTTGTTTTCGTCATTGTTGTTGTTATTGTTTTTGTTGTTGTGTTGCGGTTGTTGTTATTGGTGCTGGAGTTGATGCTGCTTCTGCTACTGCACTACGACTACGATTGCCGATTGCAATTGTGTGCATTTTGCGGCTAAGGCCGCTGAGTCTAGTGCTAACGAGCATTTGGCAATGTGAAGGGAGTGTTAATGCTGACATAGTGCTGATGGTGCTGTGGTCGTTGTCGCTGCACCTGGTGTCGAAACTGCCATTACAATGGTAGCCGTAGCAGTACCAGCAGCTGTAGCAGTACCAGTAGGAAGCATTATCTATCCGTAGTCTTAGTAGCAATCGAAGTAGGGGGTAGGAGTGGGAGTAGCTGTAGTTGTCGGAGTACTCGAGTATGAGTAGCGGCAGTAGATGTGGTAGTAGTAGTAGTAGTAGTAGTAGTAGTAGTAGTAGTAGTAGTAGTAGTAGTAGTAGTAGAAGTAGTAGCATTAGTGGTGTCGTCGTGGCTTTGCTGGGATCGTCGTCGCAGGTAGCAGCAGCAGTTCAGGAGCGTGCGTAGTTCCAGGGCATAAGCTGCCAACTAGAAAAGCGTACTTCCGACAAGCCTGGCCTGGTTCTAGCGGCTGCAGGAAGACGAAATCTCGCGTGAAGAGCCAGCAGCTGTGGAAACCAGTGCGGGCCCTGGCCACCGAATCTTAGTTGTAGGCTGAGAGCCATGGCCTAGCTTCTACGAGCCACAGTTGTCAGCATGACAGTCGGAGCAGCAGCAGCTCGGATGGTTCATGATTATCGAGTTCAGGGCTTGAAGGGAGCATTTTTGCGTATTCTGGATGGAAGCCTTCCCGTGGTGTGTGTGTGTGTGTGTGTGTGTCTGTGTGTATGTCTGTCTCTGTTGTGTTCGCAGCTCATTGCTTATAAGACTTCCACCCCAATCCGAGCCATTCATGAAGTCAGGTGCCCGTAGTGACAAGGTGAAGCCTCAAGTCACGGCCTGGGGTCGTCGCTTGGCGACTCGTTGCGTGTCGAGGTCCAGAGGCTGCAGCAGAGAAGAAACAGGAGGATCTCGCAGCCTACAAGAACCGGCTCCTCTCAGAGGCCTGTTCTGTAAGGGAGATGGGGATCCTTCTGTCTTTGGTGCTGTCAGGCAAGCTACCTGCAGGCTGTCTTCGGCGGGAAGAAGGAAGAAAGCTGATGCGGCTGGGTTGGGCAGCAGCTGACGGCTGATCGCTGCCAGTTGCAGTTTGCGGACTTTTATGCTGCAGACCGTCGCAAGATCGGTGCCCTGTTGTGTCAAGTCGGGCCACGAGAGCGGATTACTCGCTCACGCGTGTGCCCTGTTTGCAACGAACGGCTTCCTAGCCACATTGCAGAGAAGACCTGCACCGTTACGCAAAAAAGGCGGAGCCAAGATAGTGGTGCCATGCGCCTGCTGCTGGAGCTGAGAGTGGGTGCGACGGGTTGGAACAGGTCTTGCGCAAAGTTTAGTGACGCTTAGCGTGTCGTGGTCCTGGCGGCGTGTAGCGGTAGTGTTGGTGAAGGTGTTAGGACGGCCTTATTATCATCACTGTCAACACTAGTAGCAGCAGCGCCATCATCAGCAGCATCATCCTCACCATCATCCTAATCGTCATCATCATCATCATCGTTATCATCATCACCATCATCATTCCACCAAAACGACCATCCCCATCAAGATCAACAGGGCTGGCTTGAGACTAAACACACGAGCTACCGGCAATCGCGCAGCAACGTAAAGGCTATGCCGGGAATGCCAAAGATGCATGTAGAAGTAGTCGATGTCAGAAGGTAGCAGATTCCCGTTGTTACATCGTGCATGTGCCAGATCTTCGACTACCTCCAACTGCCAAGAGACGGTGCTGCCATTGGATACGAGGTTGGTGCAGGGGACATCAGGGGAGGTGAATTGCCAGGGGTGTGAACTCGTAGGCCGTAGGCCTTAATCTAGACTGTAATCCGTCAGAACGTAAGCAATCTCGGTTCAGGACTTCCTCAAGCTTGCCTCCTCGAAGAACGGCTTGATCTACCCAGTCGAGGAAGAGCGCCGTACTTTGGGCCAGGACACTTCCGGCAGAAAGGTTTTGGCACCTGTCAGTGATGTTGTTGCAGCAAGTATCTCAAGGTTGCTTGATGGGCTCACTGCAGGACAAGTCCATCGACAAGTACTTGAAAGAGTGAGCATGGTCCGACCCCCAACCCAAGAGAACCCCAGCGTATCCTGGCACCCTTCTGCCTGTCATTAGACCCTTCGCCGCGCCGTGCATGTGCGTGGTCCTGCAATCGCGGCAAAGCCAGTGTTCCGAGGCCGCGATCATCGCAAAACCAGGCTTAGGAAGTTTAGGGCTCTTCCCATTGCTGCATAGAGCAGCTTGTTGCCAGAGGAGTTTATTTTTGAGAGTTGACTTGAGCTGGCACGACAGGAAGCTGAAGCAGGAGCATAATGACATAGACCGTGTGTCTCTGCCAGTAAGTGTTGGTGAAGCCAGTCCTTTGAATATCCGCGATGGTTGTGCAAAGACTTGGCGTCACTGGCCTCTTGCTGCACAGGTTCGTTCAGATTGATTTGTTTCATGGTGGTTCGCACCAAGATTGGGCGGCAAGACCTCAAGTGCGGCGTTGATGCATAGTCCTTCTCGGCCAAGTCATCGACGGCCACCGCCAGAAAAGACGCTAGCCTTAGTCCGGAAGCCCCCGTCCACTTGTTGGCTTGCCCGCCCTGTGAAGTTTCTTTGGCCGGGGGATCGTCTTCGGTTAGATGCTTTGGGCTTTGGGGCCTGGTCCCGGCTTGGCTGAACCAGAGCTCAAGATGCCGTGCTGAGTCGACTTCTGAGAAGCTTACTGGACAGTCGAACGGGAAGTGGTTCATATATACTATATATATATAATCTATGTGCTATATTGTATTGTATTATAAAAATGTGTGCATGCATGCATGGATGTATGTATGTATACATATGTACATATATGTATACTATTTCATCATATAGATATAGGCTTGGTTCTAAGTACTTCAGGTCCCCATCACACACGCAGAGCGGGTTTTCACAAGTGGGGTGATTTGGTGGCAACGATTAAATCGTCATGGTGCGGAGGCTTCAAAGTGTAGGAAAGTGGGGAAATTAATCGACTTGAATCACAGCCCATGTAAAATGCTGCTGCACATGCGTTTGTTGCGACGCTTGTACCTCGCGGTTGTGGCCAGCCGGGCGCCAGTAGGGTCGGGCTCTGCCCTACTGCTCCGGCAGCATGCGCCTAGCGACAATCGCCCAGTTGCGCAAGCATCTCCGCATAGCCTGCTCCCTTCGTCTGACATAGGTTCTGCACGATGGAGCATGACTGCCGGGACTCTTCGAGAGTGGCCTGTACAAAGTCATGTGTTAACAAGTTTTCACTCACGTGGCCCTCGGTGAAAATGGCAAGGATGTGTATCCTATTTGTACTGCCGTTGCGTGCAACCGTCGTGGATGTCCAGCATTCCCGACTTTCAACATCAAGCTGTCCTTCACAACAGTAATGTTTACACCGCTTTGACATCCTTGCACTTTCCACCTGCAAGCTGCCAGTCTCACAGACCAGATCAGTTCGTCCTGCTTGGATCGCAGGCAACAGGAGCATTGGCGATACTGTAGATTCCATGCTTCACACATGCGGCAGAGCTGTGACTACTGCACTTAGCCAATGCTGCATAAGAGGCAACTGAAAGTCCCGTCAAACTTGGAGACATTTGATGGTAGCCTTAGTTCATTTTCTATTTGCCCCTCTCGCAGAGATAATTACTTTGCCGGCTCAGGGGCATACGATAGTCCACAACACCCCATCTGCTGAGATCCTGGCCCAGCGCAGGTTATGTGAGTCCAGTACAGTCCTCGATGCCTCCCGGACTCGTCGCAGGTGCCTTGCAGGGTCTCCGGGATGGCGTGAATCTCACAGACTGGAGTCAAAAATTGTTTTTTTTTTTTTTTTTTTTCTTGGCGTAGTGTTGTGGCCTCCACCTGCTCCTACTGATCACTGAATGAATACAGTGCTGTCGCGAAAGCGTGTAAAATAGCGAGGTAACACCGAACTAACACAGGATTTCATCTATCCATCCATCCATCCTCCCATCTCCACAATCCCTGGACTGTAAAACTTTCGGGACCCTTCATAGCACTCCCGCAAGCCTTAGCATAAACCATTATGTAAAATTGGCTAACTGATGTCTATCAGCTCTTCTATTGCTGGGATCCAGGACCACGGCCGAAGAGCTTTGCTCCATGTACTAGCGGACTTAGAGACATGAAAACAACGCTTCTCTCCGGTAAACTGGCGGGTCTTGGCTGATTTCACACCGACGTGCCGCTTCCAACCAGAGGGTTGTCATTTCGAGGCCAGAATGGGGCTGATGTATTGGATGTTGCAATCGGTCCCGCTTACCGGAGGACGGGGACGCGCTGCATGAATTCCGACCTCGAATCGTCGTGGCAACACGTGACTGTGCGATGTGCTCCGGCAAGTTGCCTCCCACACCACAGTGGCGGGATTCAGCAGCACGGCCAAAGCGCGTCCCCACTTACTGGCGCGATTCAGCAACGCACTCTCCATCGCGAGGGTTGTCAAATCGGAACGCGGGTCGCACAGCAGACGAGTGGTGCCGTTTTGAATGACCGAACATGTGGCGTCATGCAAGATTGGCCAACTCGAGACTCCTGCTAGGTCTGCCTATGCTTTGATTCCAGCATATGGCTACATTATGTCACAAGAGGCAACCTCGCGACCTCACGAAAGCCTTGTGCCATGCAACCTCACAACAACATAAGAGATAACCTCACATCGACAGCACCACCACATCATTCCATCCAAACCGCCTCAGAAAAGCCCTTCGCCACGCCGTAGGGAAACAAGATAAACTCATGGGTGGATCTGTGGATTTGTGGATGCCTTGAGCCCGCACCTGTACAGAGGCAACGTGGAGCCGCCGGCGAACAATTCCTCGGCTCTTGAAGGATTGATCCAGCAGGCCCGGCTCCGCAAATTCCTGCATTATATAAGACTATGCAGTACGGTGCGTTACATATTTTTTTACTGTATATGTTACATATTATATGTTACATGTTATGTGTTACACATTATATGTTACATATGTTACGCATTATAGGTTGCATATTAAATTTTTGCATGTTATGTGCTACACGTTATCTGTTACATATTACATTTTACACGTTATGTGCTACACGTTATATGCTGCATCTTATATTTGTACATGTTGTAGGTCACATGTTATGCTCCTTGAAGCCATGTATTTTCGGAACTTTACTTGCTAATTGTACCGTGCCGTTGGTTGAACTGAAGAAAAGTGTCTGTGCCATCTTTGTTCCGGCCTGCACAGCTAGTGATCTGAGTAGTGTGCGTGTGCTTGGTGATTCATGCTGCGATTCGTTTGCTGCTTGCTTCATGCTCACCAATGCAATGTGGCCCTGGTATTGATGGCCTTCTTTCCGTCTTGAAGTCTCTCAACACTGGGATCCCAGCATCGACCCTACATGGTAGGGTCCTCAGAACGGCAAAGAACGATTGAAACCTGTCCAGAATTGAAACGAGAAGCGCATGCATCGTAATCCTCAGTCTGAATCTGAAGCCATCTGCTCAGGTCTCTCTGAACACTGCTTTGCTGCGCTCCCTGCTTCCAATGCTCGAGCCGCAGAGGCGGGAATTGTTGTTGCTTGTTCTTGCTCTTACCATATGGGAGTTTCCGAAAATAATGGGTACCTTGTTTTGGGGTCCTTATAATAAGGATCCTACTATTTAGGGTACTATATTTGGATCCCCCATTTTCGGGAACACCCATATATTGCTTTCATCTTCACGTCATCACATCAGTGTCATCGTCGCAGATGCTGCTGTTGTTGTCGCTGTTGCTGCTAGTCATTTCCCTGGCAATGCTGCTGATGGCTTCAGGCATTGTTGTTGACTACTTTGGTGACTGCTGGTACTTAAGCCCGGCCTTCACAAGCAGTGCTGCTGCTCCCTCTTGTTGCTGCCGTTTCTTCTAGCATGGCTAGGAGCATGAGCATGACCACCGATGCTACAAGCCCCAGCGCCGCATCCACCACCAAACTGCTATTGCTGCTGCTTGCTTCTAGTACCAGTGCTGGTGCTAGTGCTAGTGCTGGTGGTAATAGAAGTAGAAGTGCTAGTAGTAGTAGTAGTAGTAGTAGTAGTAGTAATAATTAGCAGCAGCAGGAGCAGTAGTAATAGCAGTAGCAGCAAAAGCAGCAGCCGCAGCAGGAGCAGAAGCAGGAGTAGGAGTAGGACCAGTAGTAGTAGTAGTAGTAGTAGTAGTAGTAGTAGTAGTAGTAGTAGTAGTAGTAGTAGTAGTAGTAGTAGTAGCAGTAGTAGTAGTAGTAGTCCTAGTGGCAGTGCCAGTGGAAGTTGCAGTGGCAGTAGTCAGTAGTCATCGTGGTCCGTTGTCGTCGTTGAGCCGTAGTACTAGCGGATGTTCACGCCGGCTACACTACCACTGCCACCACCACTACCACTTCCGTCCCATTTCCATGCTCCGACTCCGACTACCATGCTATTACTATCACTATCAACAGTGCCGCACAATGCCGCGTACTGATGTGCTGTGTTAGTTTGCAGCTCTTAGCAGTAGCTCCCAGGCTCTCGAACGTGCCTGCAGCCCAGAAGCTGGCGTCGCTTCTGGCCGATCCACTACAGGCAGGATGGAGAGCAGATTGCACTGCAAGCCATCGCATGCCTTGTGCAACTAGTGTGCGTGCTGGTTGCACAAGGTAGACTCGTAGACTCGCTTGGAGCAGATTAGACACTAGGTAAATGGTGTGGAGCATATCGCACGATTCGCTTTGCATTCTGTGCAGCACAGGCCGAAGCCGCCGCTGCTGTACTGGGAGGGGCAGCGTGACCACCTCACAAATCCGATTTTTGGCACCGGCTCCAAGTTGGCTCCAAGCCACTGGCGCTTTTGCCCAGTAGCCTGGAATCATGAAGCAATTCTTATCGGCTTAATCAAAGTCGTGAATCCTTTACCTGCAACCCGTGAGTCCGTGAGTGTGCTTGGCCTGACACTCACGTGACAGGTACTCTTCAAGCTCGTCTATGTCGCCCCCGCCTCCTATGTCGCTTCAGGCACCGCATCGTGTGGCCTTCCCCGATAATTACGGCTGCTTCTCCTACTACTACTTCTGCTGATCCTACTACTGCTGCTACTACTACTGCTGCAAGCAAGAAAGAAGTGTTGTTGCTTGTCCACAGCTGAAACTTTCCATCGGTAGTACTGTTACTACGGATCTTACGATGTATCGTTCTGTTGCTGTGCAGCCCCATGTGTGATTAAAAGTGGAAGTACTACCAGGGCGTGAACTTGGGTACAGAGACGATTACTTCAACCGCCTTTACAGGTGCTGTTTTCTCTTATGGCTGCCTGTCACACGGCTGGACGATGACCGCACTATTACAGCTTCGAGCCACGCAGCTTGTCCAGGACCACCTTCCCGAATCCCTTCTGAACCAGGCCGGGGATTGGCTGTCAGGTCGTCTTGCGTGTGCCTAATGCCATCTGCCGTCGCATCGCCCTTCGGACTTGTCTCATCGGGTAGCTGATTTATACAATCCTACTATTTAGGATGCTATATTAGTGTCCCTATGTTAGGAAACTACCCTCTCTTGCCAGGGAAACACCCCACTGAATGTTTCCCCCGAGAGTAAAGTGAAAATTCGCTGACGATGAGGCGTGCCACTGCAGCCAAGGAAGCTCATGAGAAACTGCCGCGACGAGCCCTTCGTCACCTCCCCCCACGGGTATCTGAACTCAACTTACCTTTCCTAGGCTCTCCTGCCCTCAAGAAGCTGGGGATTGCACGGGCCACGACTTGCACTACGTAGAACACAGTGAACGCGTGTGCCTGCCCTGAGACTTCCATGGACTTCTTCGAGCCCGGGCCTTTGCTGTGGCGGCAGATGTCTTAGGACAGCGAAAGCTTCTGCGAAGCCTGCGGAGTAGACCTCTAAGTGTCAATTCTGCAGCAATCGCACTGAACTGATTTTTCCACGTGTTTCTAACAACTCTACTACGGCAGCTACATACTACCTTCTTCGAGTAACCTCGTTCTCGAACCGCTAAACCCTAACCCCTAAACCCTAACCCCTAAACCTTAACCCTAATCCTAAACCCTGACCCCAAAACCCTAAATTCCGGTAACCTTGCCAGGTACCCTCTATTAGATTCTAAAAGCCCATATTTAAGGGGACAAGGAGGGTCCTGGTATTCTGGTAACCGTTGCCAGGTACTGCGGTAACTGCATACTACCTAATTCGATCAACCTCGTTCTGGTAACCGCTGCCAGGTACTCTAATAACTGCGGCAGCCCCTAAACCCTAAATCCTGACCCCTAAACCCTTTATTCCGGTGACCCTGCCAGGTACCCTGACCCCTCAACACTATTCCCTAAACCCTAAATTCTGCTAACCGTTGCCAGGTACATACTACCTTGTTCGACTATCTGGAAATCCTGAACCCCAAACCCTAAATTCTGCTAACCCTGCCGGGCACTACCTGATTCGGCTAACCTAAACCCAAAACCCTAAATTCTGGTAACCCTGCCCAGTACTACCTGATTCGGCTAACCTAAACCCTAAATTCTGGTAACCGTCGCCAGGTATTAATAACTCTACTGCGGTAACTACATACTACCTAATTCGATTAACCCTCGTTCTGGTAACCGTTGCCAGGTACCCTCTATTAGATCGTAAAAGCCCATATTTAAGGGGACAAGGAGGGTCCTGGTAATCTGGTAACCGTTGCCAGGTACAAGCCCAACAGCCTCGAGGTTTTCGTTGGGCAGATGGTCGAGTTATGGCCGCCGGTGCCCCCGAGTTTGCTTGGGCGTACCATTGCTGGGAAAGGGTACCTTTAAAGGGGTCTATAAGATTCTATAAGGGTTACTCTAAGGGATCTAGAAGGATACTATAATATAGGGGCCTTAAATATTACAGTAGGAATTGGGGGTATACCATGCCATGATTAAATTACGCACCAAAACCCCAATCTTATGATTAAGGCCCCTGTCTTATGACAGTATGGCCACTTATGCGATGAGGTCTAGCAGCAGTAGTCAGACAGACAAGTCGAGTCCGCTGCCTTCTATCCAAAGCGGGTCCGCCATCTGTTCCTTGATCTGCGAAGTGATTGCGGACCAGGTTCCAAAACCCTTACGAAAGTTCAAGCATCAGGAGTGTTGTATCAAGGACAATCCGGACTTTAACGCACAGGCCGCAACAGGAGGGTGCATGCTTCCGCACGTAAGCCGACACGAGCCAGTCCTGGCACCTTACGAAGGGGAGCCTTTGTGATCCGGCTTCTGTCTCGAACCAGCAAAGCAGCTCGCAGGTATCTCACCTGCGAGGCTGCCTCTTTGCAGCCCGGAACTCATGAGATGTCTGATCGGGGAGGGGTACGGGCAGTGCAGGTTCGGGTACCAGACCCTTACCCGAAAAGTCGGGTGAAAGTCGGGTGTCGTGGCTTGACAAGTGCCGAGGCTGCTCCACGGCTTCCGCTTGGAGTGACGCTGGACGAGCGATCAGGCGACTCTGGGTGTTGATCAAGATGCGGGACCAGGTGTTGTAGTCTTTGGCAGGGAAGCCTTTGTGCATCATTCATGGGACCGTGCTACTACTACTACTACTACTACTACTACTACTACTGCTGCTGCTGCTGCTGCTGCTGCTGCTGCTGCTGCTACTGCTACTATTACTAATACTCCCTCTACCCTTCTACTCCTCTTACTCCTACTGCGACTGCCACTTTGACGACGACGACGACTGTTAAGACCACCTCCACTATCTTTTCGCCGTCAAGGCAGTGCAGTTGCGCACGAACACTCTCCCCTCCCATGTTTGATGCTGCTTGTGTCTTGCTTGGAACGGAGCAATCAGCAGTGCGAGACGTACTTACTAACCAGGCGTGTTCTGCGATTCGATACACAAAGAAGACTGCAGTCAGACGCCTTCTACACTCTAGACTCAACTGCAGGTCCAGGAAACGATGCCCATCTGTTGCTTAGTCGGCCAGTGTTGGTTGAACCCCACTCCCTGCAAGTGTCGCAGTTTGGAATCACATGGAATCACCCAATGCTCCTCGAAGGCAAATCACGCGCAGCCTTGAAGTTGAGGCTGTGCGGGCATTCGACATAAACCGCAAGTAGTTTCCCCGAATGCTCGTGCTACTCGTACAACACAGGCCTCGGAAGAACAGCACTTCGCCACAAGCACCGCTTGATTCAACTCCTCTGACCCTACTCCTTTCCAAAGGCTTGGTGCATGGCCGGCCTCAGGACAGCAAAGCTCATGCAATCGATACTCTCTGACAGTGATGTGGTAGAGCTTCAGGTTCTGCCTGGCTCGTTGTTGTTGACGTGAGAAGTGCCATATCTTCTGTCGAGGAGCCCACTCAAGGACAAGTGAACTACTTTGTTACTGCGCGCTGCACTGAGAGCAAGGATGCAATCGAAACACTTCCCGCACGAAGTGCTTTCGGAGTTCTGGAAAGCATCGTCGCAGCACTCTGTTTCGGAGTAGTTCAATGGTGTGAGTTTCTCTTGTCTACTGAGGTGTAACCCAGCACGATTCCCACCGACGGCATCTCCCCCAGAGTTTGGATAGACTCACATACAGAGAAAGTTGCGATACTAAAGCTTTGAACGTTCGACGAGTTGGCGCATGCCGTTGACGTGAAGTGAAGCGTATTGCAGCTCTTACTGTGGTGACGGATCGTCGTAGCTTCTTTGGGTTTCGGATCGTCGCCTGTGTCAGGTGTCTTCTTGAAGCCTCAAGCTGCCGGACAGCTTGCAAGTCGAGTTGAAGCTTTATGAAGCTTTGAAGGGAAGGTTGAAGGTTTCCCTGGCATGATTCCCAGGTAAGCGTTGCGTTGATCAAGCTCACGGTCAACTACGCAACCCTCGCGATGCTTTCTCTGGTGAATGCTTCTCCATGCCGATCCGTATACCGTCCATTTGCAGGGTTCTGCCAAGGCAGACGAGGAAGGATAGAAGTACGCAGTTGCTCGCCAATGTGAGCCGTACCCAATTTGCATAAATTGGGGGTCAGGAGTCGGGAGCCGGGTGGCTTGCCACAGCACGATGGTGGCATTGTGACTCGTGACTGCAAGCATTTATATGCGGGACCTAAAAGTAACCCTACTCTAGAGAACTACCGAGATACTCCACAGCAGTATGTCTTCAGTAACGTCTACATGTCTCCCCGCCACAGTCTTTACAGGCCCTACTAAGTGTTTCAAATCCAAAAAAAGTTTATAGTCCCGACGAGTCTTTATCACGAAAGTTCGCTTTCTCGGAGCTTGGGGTAGATGTCTTTTGTGAGAATAATCATTGTATATCATTGTGGGTACACGATTCAGTGGCCTTGTCGCAACAAAGTACCTCGAAGTTGGCTGTGCAGTCTCACGGTCCTCTGACGAACTTCACTTGCTACTTGCAGTGTGCCTGGACCGTCCTTGCATGTGTCCGTTGAGACCAGCCATGCTTGCCAGATGAGGCTTTGCTGCCTTTGCATACACTTGTGCTGGTCTGCCAGGCTTTTGACGTGTGGTGAGGGCCTCAGCAATGCTGGAGGGTTCCGCTTGCATTTTCTGCTTTGGCCCCTTGCAGATTCCAAAGTTGAAGTTGATTGGTTGAGGCAGGGAGGTTTGTGTCAGAAACCAAGAGAAACTCGGAGGATTCGGGGTACCAGTGTACCACACGTGCATGTTGAATGAAGCTTCAATGCATTCTCGCCTCGTTATTTTCGTTTCGGTCTCTGCCATGCATTCAAGAGAACATGGCATAACGTCGGCTCCTGCAGACGATTTGCTGATCGCGCATGAGAGAGCCTCAGTCAAAACACTATATTATATTATAGTATAGTACCCTCATACCATAGTACTCTTTTAGTATAGTACCCTTATACCATAGTATTCTTTTAGTATAGTACCCTTATAGATCCCTTACAGTAACCCTTCTGGACCCTTTTAAAGGAGTTCGAAGCAGCCTTGTCCTTTTTCATTGTTCCCCAAAAAGAATAAACAGACCGGCTAGTAGACCTTCTCAAAGAATGCTTACAAAGGGATATAGGTACAGGGCTCTGTCTATTATTTCTAAAAGGACAAGGGTGGTTCGAAGAGCATGGGCCGGCATCGACCGGTGCAGCTGCACAATGTTGCTGGCAGACGTGCAGTCTATCTACCAGGCCCGAAATCTGACCTGTACTGGGTCCATGGGTTAAGTCGCATCCGCTTGTTTTTAGTCGCATCGATCGAGTGTGCAGTTGTGGATTCTGCTAAAATGCGTCAATTCGCATCCTCGGACATGCTTGTAGACCTAATGATTCAGCTAGTGTGCAGCTGCTGTTTGCGATTCCAGTGGTACCGGTTGCTGGCCCAAAGTCTCGAGCGGTTGCCTGTGGAATCAAGCGTCCACATGGGGAAGGGCGGGTTTAGATATGCTGTAAAATGGGTGATCGCAGTGAATACTTATGTGTGCCTCCTCCGGGTGCTTGTGGAGTCGAGCGTCCACATGGGGAATGGCTAATTTTGATGTGTTGTGATGCCACTGATGTGCGTCTCGAGCCGCTGCCTGTGGAATCGAGCGTGTACATGGGGAATGGCTGGTTTTGACGTGCTGTGGTGTTATGGGTGATATGCGCCTGGGAGCAACTGCTCGGGAAATTCAGCGTCCACAGTGGGCATGGCGGGGTTTAGGCGCCTCGATGCTATGGATGTTCGCTAAATATGCGACAGTTTCTTGCGTTGCGAGATCGACCCTGATGGGCATGTGGCTTCAAAATCACACCGGAGGGTATCGTTCACCCCCATTTATTGATGTACGACCGGGTATCGTTCAACCCATGCACAAAAATGTGAAAACCCGGCCTGGAGTTCAACCTGAACCATGTAACCACTGCAAGCCTTGGTGAGGACCGCTTGTTGACGTGGTTGCGAATGCTTCAGTGGAAGCATAGCAGTTTTTAAATCCTTCTACTTGCGCGAACCCGCAATCCAGAAATGCGAAGCAGGAGCACGGATGGGCAAAGCCTTCACTAAAGCCCGAAAGCCTTAACACCTTAAAACCGTTTGATAAAGCCCGAAGGCACTAAACCCTTAAACTACCACCCTAAAGCCGATAATATGAAACCGAAAGCTCTAAGCCCGATATTAGCGATACTATTCCAGCCGTGTAAACGACAGTATGTTGTGGAATGTCTAGCCAAATCACCGCCTCCGGGCGGCATCCACATGGGGTTTCGACATTCCTGATGTGGCTTAACGAGGTGATGTGAGTGCAAAATACGCACGAATACCTGCGGCACGCGGCCTTTCTACTCATTTCGCTACATGTGTTGAAACCCACTTCCGGGCCGTGTGCCCATGGGGTTTCGCTATGTCTGATGTGACTAAACGCGGGTGATGCGACTGAACGCGGATCGAGCGTCACCTTGGGGATGTTGTGACTAAACGCGCCCTGCTGCGACTTAACCCCGCTGCACGTAGTATTTTTTGGGGGGCTCCTTATTATGATTATAGTATAACGGGATTATGATCATAGTATAATGGGATTATGATTGTAGTATAATGGGCCCCAAACCCTGTTCTAATGTCATTTTGCTGGACGGATTTGTACTTCTCAGGGGCTGGCATCACTTGATCTTGCCGGCTACAATCGATCGCGAACAGCACCTGTGTATCGGTCCCATGTAGCCTCATCGCAGGGCAGAGAGTCGGGTCGGGAGTAGAAGCTACCCCGGTGCCAGGAAGAGCTTCCCTTGTGGTTTTGGCCACGGTGCTGATTGCCCCTGGGCATTGAGACAAAGAAAGATAGGTTTCGGGGTCCAGATGTTTTAAACAACCCGAGTGAGCTGCTCTCAAGTCTGGCTTACGACCCGATGTCAGTTACGGAGCGGGCGAGCTGCTCCCACTTGGGTGCTTCCGTCGTCAGCAAGGCAGCTGCTCGGCAGCAGCCAGCATTCGCAGTAGTTCCAAGGATGTCGCTCGCTGCCAGTGATGCTCGTGACAGCTTTGTGATGACGGGTGTGCCTTGATGACAAGCAAGCTTAACACATATCATGTATGTATATACACATATCACATACATATCTATATATATATATATATATGCCCTCGTATATACGCATGCACACATTTCTAATGGTAACAACAGTATAAGCAACGACAATGACAATGGTAGTTGAAAAAGTACTGTCGCTACTACCGTCACCATCATTATCACGATTACGGTCACTACTACTCGTGCTAGTGCTCTTGCTATCGCTATCACTACTACGCGTTCTATCGCAGTATGGCTGCACGAACACGCGTCTGCATATAAGTACCAGCAAGTGGATGGGTAGATAGATCGACAGACAGACACACAGACAGACACAAAGATAGATAGGTAGATAGATAGATAAAGGGCCACACACACACACACGCACAGACACTTCAAGACAATTCAAGAACAAGTACATGCAACTCTCTCTCTCTCTCTGTCTCTGTCTCTGTGTCCGTCTCCGTCACCGTCTCTATCTCTCTCTCTCTGTCTCTGTCTCTGTGTCCGTCTGCGTCTCCGTCTCCGTCTCCGTCTCTGTCTCTCACTCGCTGTCTCTCTCTCTCTCTCTCTCTCTCTCTCTCTCTCTCTCTCTCTGTCTCTCTCTCTCTCTCTCTCTCTCTCTGTCTCTCTCTCTCTCTCTCTCTCTCTCTCTCTCTCTCTCTCTCTCTTCCTCTCTTACCCATGGTGCACGCACACACACACACAGAGGACATATATATATATGTATATATATATATATACATATATATATATATACACACACACACACATGTTTATACACAATGTAAATAAGTATGTATGCATGCGCGGATGTGTATGTGCGTGTGCATTTATGTAGGTAGGTGCGTACGTATGTATGTATGTCTGTAAGTAAGTTCGTGGGTCTGTATGTATGCATGCATGGTTTGGCTGCACATATGTATGCATGTATGCACGTCGGTATGTGCATGTCGGCCTGGCTGGCTGGCTGGCTGGCTGTCTGTATGTATGTCTGCATCCATGCGTGCATTCATGCATGCATGCATGCAGGATGTAGGAATGTGTACTGTATGTGGAAGTATATATGTATACAACATGCGTGTGGGTATGTTCTCCCGCACAACGCAAGAGCTGTGCATGTCGGGTGATGCTTTCAGGACGACTGAACTCAACGATGTTTCAGCTTCCGAATACTCGCGGCGCAGTTTGCTCGGTGGCTTGGATGTATTTCGGCGAGACCGAGAACGATAACCAATGCTGAGTCTCAGCAAGAAGCAGCGAGCGACCGGCTATGCAAAAGCCGGCTGAAAAGCATCGACCAGAAGAGGCCCTCGATCGCGCTGTGTGTGCACTGGGGGTGTGGCCTCGTTTTCTCGCTTAGTTTTCTCTCCCCGTGACGGAGAGGCCCAAGCCTTCAAGACTAAGAAGAGCAGCACGTTTGGTGTGGCGTTAAGCGAAGCATAAACAAAGCAGGTATGCACGGCGCCCCAGCCCCAAGGCCTCCGACAGAGTTCATGACAGCCAAAGCGGCCCAGATGTTGCGTTGTTGTCTGAGGCAGCTCCTTGTGACTTGGCAGCGTTAAGAACTGGGTCGTTTCTCAGCACGAGTGCAACTCTTGCAGTGCTCGGAACAGGTGTTTTCCTTCTTTCGTTGCTGAGATGCTCGGGTGGAGCTTTGATAGATGTGTTGTGAGAGAGCCTTAGATGCTCCAGGTTGAGCTTGATTTCTGCTTCTCCTGCCGTGGCCGAGTCGCCCTGTGCATGCTGCGAATCCGACTGGCTCCTTGGCTGCAAAACGGTCGAACTTCGAACGTCGGTGCGCTCGTACCAAACTGGAGCTTCATCGCTTGCTTGGCCTCTCGGGTAGTTCTCTAAACTAGGGATCCCAAAAGATAAATTGGGGATCCCAAAAGAAGGCGGCACCGTCATAGAAAGGACCCCCAAAGGGACCCTAGTTTGGAGAACTACCCACTTGGACTTGAGAGCTTGAGCCGCCTCAGCTGCAGAGGTGTGGCTGCGGTGCAAAATGCGTTGACTGCCACGCCTACCTGACCTCGAGAGGTCGGCGGAAGTTTCAAGCATCGAACTCCGATACCCCTCTACTCGTATCTATAGTACGTGCAATGTATGTATATTCATGTATATATTTGTAGTATGCATGTCTGCATGCATGCATGTGTATGCATGTACTAGTATGTAGGTAAGATATGGTGTGGTATGGTATGTGCGCACGCACAGATATATAGGCCTAGACTGACAGATAGGTTGGTAGAGAGGTAGGCGGAAAGATTGGTAGACAGGTAAATGTAGATAGGTAGCTAGATTAGCTGGCGAGGAAGGTAGACATATATATATATATATGTATATATAGATTTAAGTATTTGGTCTCGGAAGTCGTGATCGTCATGATTGCCCTATCTCTCAGGATCTGCCATCTTCGTCCGAAAGCAGACACCCCTCCCGATTCACAGCACCGGCTGTAGCTTTAGGCTCCACCGATCCCTTTCGGTCGACGGGAGCTAGATACAGCGCCTCTGACAGCGCACCGAAGAGACTTCCCTGAGCTAGTAGACAAAGAGGTGCAGCATGATATCAACTTGATTATCTCCCTCGGCACTGTTCCTCAATTTGGAAGATCATCAACTTACTTGTAGACATATTGAGGCATTATGCCAAACATATCAATCCGTCTTACGTACGCACGATGGACGCTTGGACTTGCATTGGTTGAATAGATCTTAGTTTCTCGTACAGGGTCCATTTGATGCAGCCCTGGGAACCGTGACCCAAAGCCAGGCTATTCGCTCCCTGCAGATCTCGCGAGCGCAGTGAAAAGTCGAGGTTGGCAGTGGGACTGCGGGTTTTCAGTCAACTTCCAGGTGCTAGTAAAACGTACTAAACGCACTCTGAGCCCCGAAGAGCAGCGGCCAGGGGTATCCGACTGGGCGGCTGCGGTGGACTGGCAAACTGCGGAAGCTCCCCAGTGGCGCCCAGTGCAAAAAGACCAGGCATCTACTTATCGCTGCCCCTATGTCGAGAGGCTGATCTGTTATTCAACTCAGCAGGAATGGTAGCAAAGATTGTATGGGTTATAGTTTGCGGCACACTCCGCTGCTAAGGCCAAGGCAGATCAATGCAGATAGCAACTTCTCGTAGCTCGGGCTTACATGATTAGATTCGATTATTCCCAAGAGACTTCATGGCCCATGCCTCGCTTTGCAGGTCTCGGCGGGCCAGTCGCTGTTCCTCAGCTCAACAGGGGTCAGCCCTCCGTGACTCCATGTGCGTAGGAGCCCCCTTTTGAAACAGACGAAAACTCGAGGGTCTGATTCGCATAAATTTTTTTGATGATTATGACTGTCCATAGTTAGCAATCGCGATTTTGTTGTTGCTGTCGCCCAAGCTATCGCAGAAAAGCCTTCGGATGTCGTCGGCATCCATTCTGTCGTTGCCACCAAGGCTGCCAGGAGCCGGCCGGGGCCTCTTCGCGCGGCGTGCTCTGGCCAAAGGGGCCGTGCTGCCGCCATACAAGGCCATGCGTAAGGGACAGGGGCACTCTTGGGTTTTATGGCCTTACAGGGGCTCAGGATGCCAGGGTCAGGGGCACTCTTGCAGACTGCAGGAGTTAGGAAGTTATAGGATCGGACTTCAGGCCGCCGAGGGCTGAAGCAGAGGTGATTCAAAACACAGGCATAAAAAAAACGAGCTTGTCTCTACCGTCAATCCCAAATCAAGGTAGTACATGCGATACGTGGAGCTCATGCATTATGGTCCGAAGTCGTACAGCGGGCACAACAACCTCAAGATTTGTTTGACCTGCGGTCACCTGCATTGCCCAGTCATGTAGATTGTTGCAGCGCCTGTTGCAGTCATCGGAGTTGTGGCATCAAAATTTTGTGTACTCGAACCGTTGTTTCAAGGGGGTGATCTTCCAGATTGGTAGTGCCGAGTGTCTATTAGGATTGGCAGGGTAGAGGCTCAGCAGGACTCACATGCCTGCATGTTGCAGCACGTATTGTCGCCACACTATTGCTGATCTCACAGACGGGATTTCGAGGCTGATTTGATATGTCGGAAGCACAGTACACTGCAGACTGCAGTGAGATCTCACCCCACTCACGGCTTGACAGGGCCAACTTCAGACCTTCCAAACCGTCACTCGAATCTCGGATGCAAACGGGTGAGTCGCGTCATGTCAGGAAGCCAAGCGGACATGCTTGCAGGTGTTTTGAATCCGCTCTCGTTCATGTGCTGACTGGGCTGAAAACGTTCCCAGTCCAGATAACTCTGAAAAGGCCCAATATGCTCCAAGGTAGCTCATTCCGATCATCCTTGTTGCTTCTGTGGGTAGTCAGCAATTTGGGATACACCCAGGGTTAGGCCGGTGCAGCATTAAGGCGAGAGGGATGCAGCTTGCAATGAGATTTCCTCAGTGCCCTTGTGAAATAGCTGCTGATCTGATGGTAGACAGCTTCAGCCCCAACAGCCCTGAGTCGTCAGCGGACACCACCACCACCGCCGCCGCCGCCGCCGCCGCCGCTGCCGCCACCACCCTCACCACCACCCTCACCACCACCACCACCACCACCACCACCACCACCACCACCACCACCACCACCACCACCACCACCACCACCACCACCACCACCACCACCACCACCACCACCACCACCACCACCACCACCACCACCACCACCAGTATCATCATCGTCATCATCATCATCATCATCATGATCATCATCCGAGTCGTCGTCGTCGTCAACACCGGAGCAATTCGGCTTCATCATTGCTTTCATTCCGCTACTGTATAACACAATCATCATCATTTATCATGCACAATCCTACGGCTAAGAACGGTTAGTACAGGTTAGATGCTCTAGTAACCATGGCAGCACAAGATCATGACAAGGCGGTGGCGCTTATGTCTGGTGTCCGCAGAATCCCAGCGACGCCGCGGCAGCTTTCTGCTTCTCGGCTGCAAGTCGCCAGGGCAGCTGGACCCCTGAGGGTTCAGGGGTTTAGGGTTTGGGGGTTTAGGGGTTAGGGTTTGGGATTTTGCAAGCAGGGTTCAGAGTAGTTGATGACCCAGGCAATCATAGGTTTTAGCGCTTGTCACCTCCTCGAATATAATCCCAACTTCTATTTAAACAGGAACCTCCAAGTCATCACGCGTCGCGGTCGTCTCATTGTTTCAAAGTTTCAGGGTTTCATGTCATGGTCTACAGTTAGCAAAGTCGTGAGAGTGCCCCTTTCACACAGTCTATGCGGGTCTTTGCTTTTAGGGGCCGTGGAGATCATGACTCGATTCAAAGAGCTGAGTGCCGGTGCACGCAGTCCAGTCAGGCATGGATGCCGCAGCTGATGACCCGGAGAACCCTGCCCGATTAGTCAATGCAGCTGCTAACGAAGAGCAGTGCAAGCAGGCGGGTCGGCAGCCAAAGCTAAAGTTCACCGTTTGGTAGTCTCATGCTGCTCACTGGATCTTCTGCTGCTTCGTCTGCAGCATGACCTCGGAGGTAAACACGGAAATTTGCCAGCTGGGAAGCATCCTGTACTTCCGCACGGTGCAAGACGTGCCAGCGGGGACGGAGCTTGTTACAGACTATGGCCGGCACCTAAATCCTTTTCCCGCTTGTGCGAGTGGGTGTCGATCACGCAAGCTGCAGAATTGGCCGTCTGGCATTGGCCCAGGCTACAGCTACTGGCCGGATTTCGACTCGTGCCAGCTCGTGACAGCCAGCGATCTGATGGCGCGATTGGAAAAGCGCTCGACCAGATGAAAAAGTCCGCCGGGTCTTTCAAGTTTCCGCTCCCTAAACTCAGAACATGCTCCACTCATGGTCCTGGGAGATATTGAGGGTGACGCTCGATTCCTGAAGTTTCTCTTCATGGTCAATACTGCAAATACTACACACTGTTCATTGCCAGCCCCATTGCTGCTATGCATTTTCTGTCAGCATTCGTCCAGGGACGACGGATTTCGTGCGGCCTGCGTGCCTGCCATTTTCGTCTGGTCAGTCGTATGCCACAAACAAGATCAGTCAAGCCATATCGTGCATTTCTCAGGAAAGCTCTCCTCGAATCGGGCAGAGTCTTCCGCAGCTTTAATCCTGACGTCTGGGTCATGCTCCAACTCAGAACGTCACGCCTTCGCAGGCCTACAGCCACTCGCAATGAGCTGCCTTAAATCACGGAAGCGCCCCCTGCCCCACAAGCCACAAGCTGTGGATGAGGCCGCATTGAGAAGTGCTCTGGAACTTCTACACCGGACTCTTGTCTTCGTTCTTGCGAAGGTTTCTATCTCTCCTCTTTCGCTTTGGATACGTAAATGTTCAGCCCAGCGGTTCAGGAAAAGAGGATGGGAGGATTGCAGGGTTGTTTGAAGGGTTCGCGACATGAGATCCGGGTGACATGAGCACAGAAGCCAATGAAGGAGATAGAGCTTACCAGCCGGAGAACATGAGGGTGTTTCATGCTTCAAGTAGCACCATGGCTCTCAAGCAAACGGTGGTATTGGTTGCAGTAGGATTCGAAACAGTTGGCAAGAGTCTAGGCAGCACGAGCCGAAGTTTGCATTGCCACTACTCTCGCTGCTGTTCTTCCTGCTGCTGCGGCTACGTTAGCTGCGGATACTACACGACCCATGTGTGGCTGGCTCCTATAAACTTGTTAATGCGACTTTTTGGGACAACTTCCGCGACGCCGGTAGATCTACTGCTGCTGCTACTGGTTGCTAGTGTTTCTGCTTTTCCTGCTCCCTCCTCCTCCTCCTCCTCCTCCTCCTCCCCCTCCTCCTCCTCCTCCTGCTGCTGCTACGTTTGCTACGACGACCACGACGACGACTACGACTACTACTACTACTACTACTACTACTACTACTACTACTACTACTACCACTACTACTAGCACCACTGCTGCCACTATGACCATAGCTCCCCACCATCACCTCAGTGCAGCAACAGCCGGTGGCAACTTCAGCCCCTTTGTGCCCTGCCAAGGAGCACTCCTGTAGCAATTGCCAAGCACTCAGACGTTTCTGAGCAGTGTTCGGCGTTTATTTCTCGCGGCTTGTATGGAGTTTGCTGGGGCAATCAAAGCTTGTGCGTGTTGGTGCAGGGTCAACCTGGATGGGCGTTCTTGCCCGCCGTGGATGAAGAGGGCTCCGAAACAGGAGGTGTGGCACCGTGTGATTGAGTCTGGACAACCCTACAATTCCTCTCAAAGCACTTGACTTCAATCACACAGATGCACAGCTGGGTACTCCTGCCATTCTGTAGGTTTTTGCCGTGCGCCCAGTGCATCTTGCACTGATGCCAAGAAACGTTTAACATCACACGTGTGCGTTAAGCACAAGTATATGCAATGCCAAGAGTCTTTGCCACAATCTCTTGAGGCAGCGAGCGTTTGCAAAGCTGCCTTTCGGTAGTCTGCAGACAAAGCCGTCGGAGCTATTCATAGGCAGTACTGGTAGCCTTATCGGTCATAAGTCTCTTGAATCTCCGTGAAAAAGGCTCAAACTCCAAGGTACAACAGACTCGAAAACCCTCTTCCGGCGGCTTCTGCCTCGCGAAAGGGCACCGCCCCTTTTCATTGCACCACCAGAGTGGTATGGGCCTTTGGCTAAGACACCGAGTTCTGTGTAACCCGCTACCTTTTCCCCACTGCAAAAAGGCCGTCCGGGAGCTGGTCTCAGTCTAATATCGGGGCCTTAACAATTACCTATATTATTTTGGGGGTTCCTTATTATAATTATAGTATAATGGACCCCTATATCAACCCCCAGCCACAGCCCCCCCCCGCGACGGCCGGAGATAGGGCTTTCTGCACCGGCCCAGTTCCGGCCCGGAAAATTCTGATTCCGAGAAGCTTGGGCACATTGCATCCTCAGGCGCTTGGAAGAGACGGACCTGGCTCTTCCTGACTAATAGAAGACTATAATTATACTATAATCCCTTCCCACTAGCATTAAAACCACCCCCCAATATAAAAACTCCCGGCCCCTGGAATCTCGCGGTTGCGGGCCCACAATTGAAAGTTAATTCAAAACACTAGGGGGGGCTTGGGATTGATCAGTTTTGATGGAGCTAGAGCCAAGGACTACGGCACTACAGAGCTTTAGGGTTTAGGGATTTAAAACTTAAGCTTTAGGGCTTTCGGGCTGTGGGGCTTTAGGGTATAGGGCTTTATGATTTAGGGCGGGACTGTCTGCTCTACAGCCGGAACGGCTGCGTGACGGTGGCTCATTACTACTCTCAGTTCGGCTCATACCCAGATGCCCCGAACCCCCACCTAATAATAAAACCCCCCGGCACCGAAATCCAGTTTTTATATTAGGGAGGGGGGTTGGGGAAAACGGGGTTTAATATTAGGGGGAAGGGATTAATGTGCTATGATATACCATAATAAACTGTAATATACTTTAATCTACTATAATATAAGACTATACAGACCCAGAATCCTCTCAGCCCACAGGGTTTCTGGAAGGAAAGTCTGTTTCCTGAGCGTCCTGAGAGCCCGAGCTCTCCAGATCTTCGCCGTGTGCAGCGCCCAGGGCCTGGAGGTCGGGATAGGGCCACCCAGATAGAAGTACACTTCCGCAACACTCAGAGAAATAGTAGCAAGAAGTGAGAGCGAGAGAGAGAGAGAGAGAGAGAGTATCATTGCTGCAGTGGCTCTATGCCGATGCTGCAAACACCCGGAAGAGGCGTCACTGAGACGATCTCATCCATGGTCGTGCCACCTTTGAAGAGTTTAAGACGAGGTGGTTGGCTCAGGACTGCCAAGAGTTGCAGACTTGCCTGGGCCCGGTGCATCGTGCCCTTCGTGCCGTGAAGCCGTGGGACTGGTTCTGACATGTTCTCAAACGGTAACTGCATTGCAAGTACGTTTGCAGGTACATCACATGATGTCATGTACACACGGTAGGCATGCAGGACTCGAGTCTTGTGCGGAAGCCATGTCATTGAGATTAGCTTCTGCGCATGGAAGCCAGTTGGTCCTGCAAACAGCACAAGAACATCTTGCGAGAGCAAGTGGGACATGCAGCAGCGCAGTTCATGAGTTTGCCAAGAGCAAGTACTCTCAGCATCAGCACAGGTGTAGGCTTGCCTAATATGCTCATACTTGGACTGTGGGACCCCTGGCATCGTGTCTGTTCTGGCCTTTTGTGCAAGCCCGCGTTTTCCAATCGCTGTATGGAGCCGCACCTCAGCTTTTGCTGACCTTCCTGATGCGGCAAGCCACAGCTTTAAGACAGCTCAGTATACACGTGTTGGGTAGTCCACAGCCTTGACTCTCTCCTGTTAGCATGCGAGCTTGTGGTCCGAGTCCAAAACCTTCACGGACCTGCTGCGGGATGTTGGAATTGTTTCAACCGCTTGCGACTTCACTGGCGCAGCAGCAACACCCCCGGCCAACACAGATTCTTTGTCCTTGGCTTCGTGCCATTTCTTTCCCCCAAACTCTTTGCACGGCTGGGTGCACGCACAATCCGTGGGAATGACCCTGGCGAACTGGATGCCAGCTCGCGTTACCCTTAGCAACCCTGGTCAGATCTCCAGAAACAGGATTCTGCTTCATCCTATCATTCTTGCTTTTATCATTCGCATTCTTGGCCTATTCCTGTTGGTCTCATGATGCTTCTTACTACTACTAGCTACTACTACTACTACTGCTACTGCTACTGCTACTGCTACTGCTACTGCTACTGCTACCACTACCACTACCACTACCACTACCACTACCACTACCACTACCACTACCACTACACACTACCACTACCACTACCACCACTACCACTACCACTACCACTACCACTACCACTACCACTACCACTACCACTACCACTACTACCACTACCACTACCACTACCACTACCACTACCACTACCACTACCACTACCACTACTACTACTACCACTACTACTACTACTACTACTACTACTACTACTACTACTACTACTACTACTACTACTACTAGTACTACTACTAGTACTACTACTAGTACTACTACTAGTACTACTACCTACTACTACTAGTACTACTACTAGTACTACTACAAGTACTACTACTAGTACTGCTACTAGTACTACTACTACTAGTACTACTACTAGTACTACTACTAGTACTACTACTACTACTACTACTACTACTACTACTACTACTACTACTACTCCGACTGCTACTGCTACTGCTACTGCTACTGCTACTGCTACTGCTACTGCTACTGCTACTCCTACTCCGACTCCGACTCCGACTCCGACTCCGACTCCGACTCCTACTACTGCTACTACTACTACTACTACTACTACTACTACTACTACTACTACTACCACCGTTCTTTCTTGCCATTCTTATTGCAGCGCCACCAGGCTCAGCTTCCGTTCGTTCGGGGCTCTTCCCATGGAAAGGCATTGCACCCGAAGCAGAGGCTCTTCGCAGAAGGCGAACTCACAAAGGGCTGCCCGGATAGACTTCAGCCAGTATTACGATGGCTGCTTACTGGTATAACTTCTGATATTAAGGAGCTGTCGTTATGACATGTTTTTGAAGCTCATTGTCAGTCGGCTTCTGCAACTGAGCTGGAGTCAACACTCGTGGCGTTGTCAGTGGCACCCGGAAGCACACCACACGAGGGACAAGACGGAACACATCATGAACACTTCTACTCCCAGCGCTTACTGTTTGTACAATTAGTGCTACTGTATGTTAGTAGTCCAGCAACCCTAATGATCCTAATGAATGAACAAGCGTGATGTCTTACAAACACTCAGGGTTCTATCCAAGCGTGATGTTCTTATGATTCACTTGGCCCCGTTACGTTGCGGCTGCACCCACTCCATGTCGCATTGGTGTGCAGGATCCAGTCCTCTCCAACTAAACTTCTTTACCTGCTTATTGCTGTAGACTATAGTTGTGTCGATCCTCTCGACTCCCTCGTGGCGCATGCCATCTGCCTGCACAAAAGTTTTTGGAACAGATTCAGGCAGATTCCGGATACATCACAATGGCATACAGCGACGAGGTCAAAGCTTCTGCATTTTCTTCCGGGAATGGTGTCCTATCGATGCAGGGTGCATACACACGTGCAGTCGTGCATACTGCGTGCGTACACGCTCTCATGTGTACATGCGTATGCAGCTACATGTCAATGTACGTATCTGTGTATACATGAGAGTGTTTCTGCAGTCGAGAGATCGGAAGCAAAGGAAGAAGACACTCGGATCGGTTAGGCCCCGCATGTCGGAATGATGATTCGGGTCGTTGTTGTGCCCAGTGATGTCTCAGGAATGGGCATGGCAGAAGTGACTGCCCCGCAGATCCTTACAGGAAGCTGACGTTCTTGCGAACGCCTCCAGCCCGATGACTTCTCGAGGAGATTTTTGGCTGGAGATCAGTTGCCGAGGTTGAAAAAACCATGGCCAAACTTTGCGAGGCTTTGCGGTCTTCTGTGCCCCAGAACTCTTTGGAAGGAGCAGATCCCACAGTGGCAAGCACTTACATGCGTGTCTTGTAGATATGAGGGACCATCGTCCAACGACGCAAAAATGCGGCTCTTGACTTGTCTCATAATGAGTTCTGGTAACTCTGGTACACTGTGATCAGCTATTCAGGACTTTAGAGGAATGTCGTGTTCTCTTCACCACATCTGCAGTGCAGCGTCTGCTGATGTGAGGGTTTCTTCAAGGACGTTGTGTACCGTCGAGGGTTAATAAGATGTGAGTCGCTAGTTCTGCAGGATTTCAGGGGCGTGCTCAGATGGGGGGCCATGGCAGCATTAACCAGGCATCTAAGCTGTCGTGTTGACTCATGCCAGTCCTATTTCGCGCCAGGGCTGTAAACTGTAAGTAGCAGCTTGAGCTTGATACTGTGATAAAGCCCATCTACGACGCTGTGAATGTCACGATGTGGGTTCTGCCTCATCGACAAGTCCGCGGCCAGCGTCCGACTATGGACGCAGCGACTACTCCCAAGGGCCTTCCATGTGGGCGGTGAAGCAGCATCCAATCCTACTGGATGGTGAGTCCTTGCAGGAACCCCCGAAAACTGTGAAGTGCTTCCGCCTATAGAAGGCTGAGAGTCGGGCACGTCGCTTGAACGTCCAGGGCTGTCCGAGATTTTAGATTGCATGCTTTGTTGCGTGCTCCCCTCGGACGTATCCTGGGCGCAAGCCGGCCCAGGCTTGGGTTTTCGGGTTCTCACTCCCAGCCATCCTTGAACAATCCAGGCTGTGTAGAATCATGTAGCAAGCAAAAAGGCAAGTGCCGGAGTCTGGCCGTGTGAAGATACCACGAGCTGCAAGCATCAGGCTAGTTTCTATTAAGGCTGCAGATCACGCAGTCACTGAGCTGCACAAAAATCCATCAGCGACGCTGCGTGACTAAGACACCTCAAGCATCCCAAAACAATTCCGCTGGCAGAAGACGGAAGGACAGCACTCAGCACTTTCCAACAATCAGACAGTTGGCAGCTAGATAAATGGAATGAAAGAAAGGCAGTTCTGAATAGTCTGCAAGACGTGCTACGAGCCCTTCGACGCCTCTATGGCAGCAGAATTCTTCCGGATTCAAGCAATCTTACGCTAAACTTCCCTGAGCCTTACATTCAGAATCCCATTTTCATGGCGGATGGCGGAACATCGGCCGATCCGCCTGCAGCAGAGGCAGCGAAACGAGAGGACCGGATTCCTAACGTGTCTCAGCCTTTCTTCAGCCTCACGTTCCAGGGCCATCAGTTGTTTTTTCACGCCTGCCTTCCTGATGATAAGCGTGCGCGCAACAGTTGGGCTGAAGATCAGCAAATTTGGCATGATGCAGTGACAGAAGGGGTACTGAAGGCGATGGTTCTGTCGAAGATGCTTGTTCTGCTTTGTAGGCCGCTGTAGGCCATCGCCCATGGTCACGCCGAACTTTGATGTTCCCTGCCCCGAGGATTCACAAGAGAAGTGCGAACCAACACCCGAGCAAGGTTCTCAGGATAACGTAGATCAGCCCTTCAGGGACTATGGCAACCATGGAGTAGAGAGTTCTCGATTTGCTTGACGCCTCAATCGTGATCACCACCATGAGCCCGGGGGATGTGACCCATCTGCAGCGACTACTTACCTTTAGTTAGTAGGGAATGGAGGAATGGGGTACAATTATAACTATTATTACTACCATTCTTCCATTCCCTACTAACCAAAGGTAAGACTAGCAGGGCTGTGTTACGCATGGAGTTCGGCCCGAGGCCTGTGCAGCTGCCAGAGCCGGGCGTGAAGGTGCCTTTGCCGCTTGAGCTCCTGAGTCCGTGGCAGCCGAAGCAAAAGCTGTCGCTAAATCCAGCATGTAATAATGCTCTGCTCTATTCCGGTATATATACATATATATATATATATATATATATTTATACATATATATATATGTACATAATATCACTGTCATACTCTATAATTACTACAACATCCATCAACATCCCCCCCTTTCTCCAAGGTCTCCAAAGACGAGGAGAGCGAGAAACCCGAGAAGCTGGCAGAGGCGCCAGGCTCCAAGGAAGGTGCTCGGGGGCGTTTTAAGTATCAGTATTCCGTTGATCCCCCCTTTTGCTGTGCGTGTGTTGGGCTGAAGCTGTGAGATACCCCGAAACCCAAAAGATTGAGATTTCTAAGGTCCCTAAAACACACAGCATATTGCCACTACTCCCACTGCTGCTGCCGCCACTGCTCCTGCTCCTGCTCCTGCCGCTGCGGCTGTTGCTTCTGCTGCTGCTCTGACTGTGTCTGCCATCAGACCGACTAGGACGCATCGACTAGGCCGGAGAACTTGCCGAAAGATGAGTTGCCTGACAAGCAGACTGCAAAGGTACAGCCCAGCCCTGAGAAACGCCCGTCGCCTCTTCAACACTGCGGTGAGACTACTGACTAGTCGTGCAGCATGACTAGCGCAGCTTTCAGACATGCTTAGATGTTTGATATGCAGATGCAGCCCTTGCTTCTGTGAAGGTCTCAGCGGAAAGGTCCAAACCTTCTGGCCGAACTTGGCCTCAAGGCGAGTCGTTGCTGGCCATGAGCGCATGGGTTCCGCTTTGTCATAAGCTGGCACTGGACATACGACAATTTTGTTTTTCTGCCCGTGGGAGTTTCATTTGAGCTCGGCATGTTGCGACGCTTACGCAGAAGGGTAAATGCACCGACAGTCATCCCGGCCCAGAGCTTTATCGTTTCTCTGTCAATCTTCGTGCCGATGGATCCGGGCAGGTCACCACCAAGGGTGTTTTGCTGCCAGAGAGCAGGAAGACGTCCTTGCCCCAGTCCGAAACCTTAAATTGCCACCAATCCGTGGAGGCAGGCATCGGCATAGCCCAGTCACGTGGATAATGCCTTCCCGGGCAGATGCACTACCCTACCATGCAAACGTGGGGTGACCTACTCATATCTCATGGGTGCTGTTGGACAGTCGCCCTTCTTCCACGCACCCGCATCATTTCCCCTCCATCACTGAATGGCTGGAGTCGACTTGAGGCTGTTGCGCCGGCGTCGTGAGAACCGGGAGCTAGCACTGGCCAATGGCCAGGCGCCGCAGGCGCCGCGGTGTAATGACGGATGGTGAAGGATTCTGGTGGGCACCATACAAGTCACGGCCATCGACGCTGCAGTCAACATGGTATGTCATAGCAAAGGGGATGTAAAGAGACATCTTTCGAAGCTGTGCGAATGCAGCAGGGACCAGGATAGAACACTGCATGATCCGACCCTGTGCATGAAGTAACAAGCGACGAGGTGGAGTGCACCAAAGCCATCGTTTCTGGTCGTAGGTTCTCTGCCTCTCAGCTGCCGCCAAGCGAAAAGCACGAAATCGGCGTGGGCCTTGTCGGCCTGGCTGCTCTCTCTAACCCTAAGGCCTAAGGACCTTCGGGTTCTGCTTCGATCGTACGTCTTTGTTGCACCCGTCCGTCGAAGCTTCCGCAGAACACCCGACAGCTCCCGAGGGCTGAGCGCAAGCCCCCTGGCGTGCTGTTGGATGACGTGGAGCCTTGAGCTCAGTCCTTGTGCTTCTGAGTGCATGTTGGACAGCCCTTAAGTGGAAGAGACCTGTAAAAAGAAAGCTGCGGAAGGACGAATTGCCTACAGTTACAGTTTCTTGGAGTTGAAGTGGATCGTATTCTGCATGGTTAGCTATTCTTGAGCATTGGGAATCTGGACACGTTTTGGTCTTCTGACGGGCATCGGCCGCAGAATAGGAATGTTTGAGGTGCTGATGGCTATCATGCAGCAGAAGGGTTTGGGTACCTGTCTTTGTGCCGGGCATGAGGTTCACTTCAGTGCACCATCAACCCTGCAGAGCAGTAGCCAGTAGCCATTCAGCCCTATAGGCATAAGAAAGAAGCCTCCCTCAACCGGATCTCGTAACTCACACACCTTGATCTCGCTCTGGCAGCCTCTGGCACAGAAAAGGCCTTCTTCAAACACTTTGTTTGTTGAAGACACGCAGACAGAGACCGTAATGAAAGCAGACGATGCCCTGAATGCCATGCCAACAAAACAAGGTCAGAGCTGTTCTATGGCGCCCATCAAGGTTCCGTGGCCTCCTGCACGAAGGCCGTTGCCAAAGGCGCACGTCTTGTGAAGGATGTGGAACTAGAACTACCTTGAACCTGATACGACTTCAGGGTTCGAGCACGTCCTTGGAACCTGATGTGCAGGTGCTGATGTGAATGTCCGGACCAAGGCTGACTTGGACGGCGCAGGGGGCCTCAGAAGATCGCTGGAAGCTCATTCAGTTGGTGTCTTTGACAAAACGCGCGGCAGTTCGCTTGTCTGTCTTTTGCAACTCTAGGACCAGAGCGGGCCGCAGGGAAGTCAGACTTAGGACTTAGAAGCCGAACGGGATCTCAACTTGAAAGAGATTGCCGGCATGTTCCAGATTAGACCAGTCAAATTATCAGCTGGACTCGCCCACGGCAAGGTGGGCACTGGCGCTTCGGCTCTGCATGTTGCTGCCGTCCGCGGCCACGAGGAGTTGAAGAGGGATGGCTTCGATTGGGGACTTCAGGATGGGGAGTTGAAGGTTTCTGGTGCATCGAGGCGATCCTTCTTCATGTTCTTAGAAAGGGCAGTCGATGAGATGTCGCTGAGCATCAGGGTGAAGAGCTGAAGCCAAAAAACCGTGCTCTCACACGACGGCGTCAGAGAAGCCACATGTCGGAACTTCTAGTGCAAGTCTCGTGCAGGTCAGCTCAGCGGTCTTAGCTGCTTCACATCAATACCTGCTCCTGCCAGGACGTGGTAGCTGCACTGCTTCATGCTGGCTCTGATCCGCTGGCACTCACAGGTTTGGCTCTCGAGCATGTAAATCTGTCTGCTTGAAGGAAGGGGATTGGGGTCATGCGAAACACCTAACTACCTAACTATCTCGCCCACAGCACTCGGATTACTTCCGATCGCCTTCGACAGGACGAGGGGAGACCCCTGTCCAGCTGGCGACGCGCATGGGCCACGTAGAGGTGGTCAAGGCCGCACAATCCGAAGCATAGAATCCTGACCCCGAGTCGATAAGTACAGTATCAAGTTTTGCGATACACGAGCAATTCAGGGCTTGTGCTTGTGCATGCTGCCATGATGCCCTGCAATTAGCCGAGTGTGTCACTGAAGCAATCGGGTCTTCAACAACAGCTCCGCGCTTGAATTCATGATCTTCCAAACAACTCTCGCTGTCGTGATTGTGGCTTACTTGTAGGATGTTGCTGGCCAAACTGCCAAACTTTGGTTTCCGGGCGGCAGACTTCAATACACGTGGTGTTCGTTTGCAGGCAGTCCAAAAAGATCCCCTCCAAGCACTTGTTAATTCAAGAAAGATTGCCGATAAACATCAATCGGACCCCGATGGAGTCGATTCTGTCTTTCTGCCTGCCTGCTTCTGTCTCTGTCTGTCTGTCTGTCTGTCGGTCGGTCGGTCGGTCGGTCGGTCGGTCGGTCTGTCTGTCTGTCTGTCTGTCTGTGGGTGTATGCGTATGCCTGTATGTGTATTTGTTACGTGCGTTATATACTTGCGCACAGACTTATTTCTGTAGGTACACATGTGCAGCCATACAGGATCATTCAGGTAGGTAGACTTACCCAACTTACCTCATCTTACTTCAATATGCATCACGTCTTTTGGGCATTGTGTCCATGAGGTCGCAGCCCCATGCACTAATTTAAGTTGCTTAGTGCGGACCGGTAATCTGACGGTCACCAGTGTGAACTCGCACTAGGAAACGGGGTCGATCCAGCGAAGGAAAGGCTGTCCCGCGCCTTCAACAAAATCAATCCAATGGCACATGGACGATGCCTGAAAATGCACGGCAAACAAAAGGTGCTTCGTATTCCGTAATCGGTGATCAAAGCACCAAACATGATACGATCCACAAATCGGACCGTAAGAGGTGCAGGATCTTCCTCATGGTATCCGATGAGTCCCCACACGGTTTAAGATACCGCGGATGTCTAAACACCTTCATCGAGGTGATATTGGGACATCAAACTCAACAACAGCATGAAGGCCATAGGACCTCCACACTCAAAGATAAAGCACTCTGGCATCATTTATTTACTCAGAAACTGCTAAGTCAGGGTAGCGGAGTCAAGGTCATCAGATCGAAGTCCTCGTCGCCTGTGCATCACCCTCTCCATAGGACTTGCAGTGGTTGCCAGGTTTCCGCGTGATAATCCAGACGCCCTCGCCTGACGAGCCTCTGTTCAGCTTGATGCCGCGCAGCTGGAAAGCCGACATCTTCTTTGAAACCTATATGTAAACCTATATGTCAAATATTGCCACCCTGCGCTGCCTGCCGTTCGCGTGCGTGAGTGCCACCCAGTCGGGCGAGATGCATGAGCTGCCTGGTTGCCGTTTGGTGTTCCAGATGCCCTCGCCTGATGAGCCTCTGTTTTTCTTGATGCCGCGCAGCTGAAAAGCCAGCCTCTTCTAGAAGCCAGTCACAAATTCCTCTGCCGTGGAGTACGCGCATGTCCTCCGAACAAATGCTCAACATGGCCACCTTCCAAAGTGTGACCTTTGCGCCCATGATCGCCATCATATAGCTAATATAGTTGCCAGTTATCTGTTGGACAATGATCCAGATGCCCTGGCCCGACGAGCCTTTGTTCTGCTAGGCGACCCCCCTTCCCCGAAGGGCCGTGGCGTGGGGGCCTGGGGCTACAGCAATCAGGCGCTGTCGCCCGTGTTCTGAGCCCTTCCACATACATACACAAAGACATACATTTATGAATATGGCATACATACATCTGTCTCTGGTTACGTGCATGTACGAAGGCAGACTCGAACCCTCGTCACCATCTGAAGCCAGTTGGGGGCTGACCAGAACTTCTTTACATGGTTTGCAGGTGCTGCGCTCATCCGGTGGTACTCCCGCACATGTCCCGGCCTCAAACACGCACCAGGCGGAGCTTAGTGCTGAGTGCCATCTTTGCAGTTGTGTCCGAGTTTGGCATGTTGCGAGGTCGAAGGAGTCTCGCAATTGCTGACCAAAGCTCCTCCAAGTTGGGTGTTGCTGACACGCTTGGACTTGTGCTGAAAGCAGTGACATGCGGGGCGTCATGCAATCCTTCCCGGCTTCGTACAACCTGCCAGCGCGATGCGCAGCGAAAGAAGCTCCGAAAAGCCTTGGACAACGAGAGTAAGCAAAAGGCTCAGCAAGCAAGGGCCACCAAGGGACTTGAGAGTGTCCAGGCGCAGTGTCCGACCATGCAAAATGGAGTCATCTTGGGTGGTAGTAGGCTCAGCAACTCGACGGGATGTATACTTGGCAGTGGGTTTTGTCGATCAATCCACCAGGACATCTTCTTTTTGATCGTTGCGCATGTATCTGGGACCTTCCTGCCTCCTCCTCCTCCTCCTCCTCCTCCGTTTCCTAGGTGGGCTGCGGCTGCTTCCGGTGCTGATCGTGAGAGACTTACTAGAGACTTACATGCGGGGCGGACGTGGGATCAGGCAAAGGGTCCTAATCAGACACGGAGGTTTTGCGCTGGAGCCTTCCCCGTCCCGGCCTTGGTCCTCTGTCGCGAAGGAGCTTCTCAGAGAGCCCAATACACCTTAATTAAGGAATATACCTGAAATTCTAAGGGAATTGATAATATGATTTGAGCTATATCCCTTTATTAAGGGGTATTGGGCTCTCTGGGTTCTCTAGTTAGATCTCGAACAAATCAACGGAAAACCGAGGCAGTCCGAGCAGCCTCTGAGCCGTGACTCGAGGCAACGTGCATGCCAGAATCATGCTGGGATAATGTGGTATCCGTGGTCATCATATGGGAGTTTCCGAAAATAGGGGAGCCTAATCTAGTACCCTAAATAGTAGGATCCTTATTATAAGGACACCAAAATAAGGTACCCCCTGATTTTCGGAAACTCCCATATGTTTGCAAAGCTTTCATCAGCTTAGACAGTAGCAGTTCAAAACCATTGGATTCATATGTATGGCAATGACTCAATGACCTTAGCGGTTGTTGGTGACAGCGACTACCGTGCCGCCACCTTCGCTGCTGCTTCCACTGTTGCTGAGATGACTTTGGTCATGCCTCTACTGGCCGTTGACGTGGCACTTGTGCACAAGCCCGAACCCCATGTGACTTATCCGACACATCGACGCCTCATAACTTTCTCTGGATCCGCAAACTTGGTGACCCGGAACTTTCCAAGCAGGTTGGAGCAGCCTCGAAGCGGTGATAAAGGCGACAAAGGTGGCAAGGCGAGCGATCCGGCACTCTGCTGCTCCAGGCTTTCGGCTTCGCACCTATGGTTCTCGGGTTCACCGGTAATGAGGGCTCTGAGTAGTTTTTGGAATCTTGGCGATACTGCATGCACCGGCCAACAAAACAGTGCGTCTCGTGCATTTTGACAGAACCATGCTCCGTTTGCAGAAGCTGGGAGGGGTTCATGATTCATGCAGGGAAAGAAGCGGCAGCGCAGCCGGAAAGGAAAGGGAAAGGCCGGCGCCAATGCCTTGTCGATTCACAGCTTGACCGAATCCGCTGATATCCGCTGAGGAAGCTCATCAACGCACTTATGCAGAGGTTTTACATTCCCCTGCTGCGTCTTCATCAGACTGATCGTCTTCAATGATTTCGACGCGACGGGTCGAGAATGATGCCTAACCGCCCGAACCAGCACCACCAACTTCAACAACAGCCACGACGGCAAGCCAACAGTATCAGCCGCGACAACGACTACTGCGACAACAACACCCTTTTTATTAACATCTGCATCCGCATCTACGTCTACACCTACATCATCTATTACTACTGCTACTGCTGCTACTACTACTACTACTACTACTACCACTACTACCACTACTACCACTACTACCACTACTACCACTACTACTACTACTACTACTACTACTACTACTACTACTACTACTACTACTACTACTACTACTACTACTACCACTACCACTACCACTACCACTACCACAACCACTACCACTACCACTACCACTACCACTACCACTACCACTACCACTACCACTACCACTACCACTACCACTACCACTACCACTACCACTACCACTACCACTACCACTACCACTACCACTACCACTACCACTACCACTACCACCACTACGACTACCGCTACCGCTAGCTACCGCTACCGCTACCTAACACTGCCACTGCCACTGCCACTGCTACTGCTACGGCTATGGCGACGACGACTAGTACTGCCACTACCACCTTTAGTAGCAGCACATATTATGTTAATTCTGACTGCGTTGGGTCAGCGAGGTGTGTGGGATAGTTTCCTCGTTTCCTCAGCTCGGTGCCTCTCTTGATCGCTGGTTTTCTGGCTTCCGTGATACCCTGCTCCCAAAAGTGCGAGCTCCTCACGACTTTTGCTTTGACCTCTTACGATGTGCTTGGTGCGAGCTGATACCATGACTGCTTGGTCTATGTCCGACCACTCGACAAGCAAAGCCTGCTCTGATGACTATCGTGAGGCACCATGGCTGGTTATGTGATATGGCCAACATGCTTTGTTTGATGGTGCTGGTGTTGCTGGTGATAGCTACTTCAGCTGATTTCAGCTGTGACGAACACGCTGACCAGTACTGTCGTGATCAGGATGCTGGTGACAATAATGCAACTGTGAACGGTGACAATTGTCATGATGATGGCGCCGATTCTTCTTTTCCCCGCCGTCTTTGCAGTTTCAGCGTGTTTTAGCAACTTTTCTTGTCGTCACACTGTACAAGAGACCGCATGTGTCTACGACAGGGCAAAGATGATGCCCATGGTCTTCAAGAAAGGTGAGCAAAAACTGTCTTTCGCGGAGATCCGGGAAGGAAAAAGGCGTACTAAGAGTTCATGATGATTTGGGAACAGCGGCACGGGTTTGGAAGGATGATAGACAGATAAACACGCAGAAAGAGATAGATATGTAGGTAGGTAGATAGCTAGATAGACACGCACGACCCTTTGAATTGCTGGGTAGAGGGGCAGACGATGGACTCTCCGACCGATATCAGATTCGGCTCAGAAGGCTGCAGATCAAGAGATAAGCCGTGAGATTCTGTTTAGCATGGGGTGCCTTCGGATGGTATTTCCCGTTAAGGAGTCGGCCTGCAGCCACGCTCCGACTGATACCGTTAGCAGGCGGTCATCTCTAGGCCGTTTTTGTTGAGTGAGACATAGGGAAGATGTCTTGCATGCATGGTGTGCTGAATCCTTCAACGGCGTATTTTGATGCGGGCTTCAACCTGTTGCCGACACTTGGATTCGGAAACAAATACTGTTGGCAGGATGGCTTCGATTTTTATCGTTGTTGCCGCAGCCATCCGGACCCGGCATGCTGGAGCGAGGGTGGCCTGTCTTTTCAGAACTGTTGTTTGACTGGCGGAATCCTGTGGCAATTGACAGGTGCGCAGGCTGTTGCATCTCCAAATGTGCGAAGCGAAAGAGAGCTTGAGGAATCTGTAGCACAGCTTCCTTGCATCGGCACTGCCAGCAAGGCCAGAATGCTGCTAGCATTGTCCGAGACCGTCAATTGGTGCACTCCTTTCAAAGCAGCCGAGTGGCAACCGGACTTGTGTCAATCTGCTGGTGGTCGCCTACGCAATGTTACCTTCAATTGGGCTCACTTGAGTGGCCAATGTCCGCAAAGTGTCCAGGAGCACATTCTCTCAATTGGCAGAGGGGCGCCTGGCGAGAATTGTTCAGTGCGGCCGTTGCAAGCCACTCTCCAGCTTTGCATTTCCCCGGAGTGCAAGGTCAGGTCTGCTCGTGTGGTTGAGGTCATGATTATTTTGATGTGTTGTTAAACCCTAAACCCTAAACCTTAACCGCTTGCGATGGCGACTGTTCCCGTGGTGTTGCCCTGCAGGTATGGGAAGTGATCGCCGGGCTCTCGATCTTGCACTTCTACAACGTACGACAGCTTAATTGCACAGCTCTGCTATTGCAAGCTACCACGCCAGCGGATGATCCTCCGAAGACAGGCCGTGTAGGGAGAAGGGATCCGCCGGCGGATCTGGAAGCTTGGCGGAGGATGTTCTGGATTTGTGGAAGCTGTCCCTTGCAGCGATACGGTTCATCAGGGGACGGAGGATACCTTCTGTGTGACCTGCAGAATGTAACAATGGCAGCGGCATATTCCTTTGGAATTGATGGGCGGGACGAGTGGGGCCAAGAGGTTGCGTCATGCACTGGGGCCACATTGTTTCAGTTTGATTGCTTCAATACAACAGGGGCTGAGTGCCGGAGCCAAAAAACGTGTCCACCTACGAATTTTCGAGCAGAGTGCTTGAGCGCGCCTGGCTGCTTCTTCGACAAGCCTTCCGGATCATTACAGGAGCACTTTTGGAGGAATCACGTTGCTCGACTGCAAAGGTCAGTTCACACCTTGTGATAGTGCTGCAGAGAGTCGGGAGTGCCATTACTGGAGTTTTTGACTTGGTTTGGTGGCTGCATGTGTTGGCATATCACCCGAGCCCAACAGGATCAGCCGCTCTAATTGTGCGCATTTCCTGCATGCCAATCTGCCTGCAGTTGGCATGACACCAGCGGAGCACATGAACCCTGAATGATCCTGAATGTTCGAGTTTCAAGCACGTGGTCAAAGGTCGGAGGATTCCATCCTCATGCCGTTGCAGATCGCAGTCTGCTGCTGAAGGAGGGGATAACTTTACTCGGGCTGAATGATAAGACGCTGAGCTTGTGACCAGCCTGGGTGTATCTCATAAAATTAGAAGGCCTGCACGAAACCGCTCAAACGAGAAGGCTTGCAGACTGCGAGCTGCATGGTTCACCTGCATTCATCGCGCTGCGAAGCCACTGATGGTATGATGTTGCCTGTTCCCCTGTGACAAACATTCGGTGAGAGCTTGTTCTGGAATATCGTGGGTGGCAGAGTTGAATCAGTGGGATCACGACAGGTGGATATCGAGGGCTTCGAGTGGGATGTCTTCGCAACAGCCGAGCCGAAGCTGCTGCAAAAGTTCTCCCAGATTGTCTCTCGGCCGCATTTGTGATAGGAATAGTACTAGTAGTAGTAGGAGGAGTAGTAGTAGTAGTAGTCGTCGTAGTAGTCGTAGCAGTCGTAGTAGTCGTAGTCGTAGTCGTAGTCGTAGTCGTAGTAGTAGTAGTAGTAGTAGTAGTAGTAGTAGTAGTCGTGGTAGTAGTAGTAGTAGTAGTAGTAGTAGTAGTAGTAGTAGTAGTAGTAGTAGTAGTAGTAGTAGTAGTCGTATAGTAGTAGTAGTAGTAGTAGTAGTAGTAGTAGTAGTAGTAGTAGTAGTAGTAGTAGTAGTAGTAGTAGTAGTAGTAGTAGTAGTAGTAGTTCGTATTAGTAGTAGTAGTGGTAGTAGTAGTGTAAGTAGTAGTGTAAGTAGTAGTAGTAGTAGTAGTAGTAGTAGTAGTAGTAGTAGTAGTAGTAGTAGTAGTAGTAGTAGTAGTAGTAGTAGTAGTAGTAGTAGTAGTAGTAGTAGTAGTAGTAGTAGTAGTAGTAGTAGTAGTAGTAGTAGTAGTAGTAGCAGTACCAGTGGTTAGTAGTGATAGAGTTGTAGCAGGAAGGCAAAACGATGTCTTTGATCTATGGGTCTGTCGACGCAACTTTCGGCTGCAATCAGTGCGGCCTCTTGCTGTGAGGTCGTCGAGTTTCATTTCCCGTTTCTACGGATCCCAATCCCTGAGAGCTTCCACGTGGTGCACCAGAGAGCTTTGAAGCGATTCGGCGAATGCAAGTACATTTTAAGTTGTTCAAGGTCTTTTACAGAAAAATTGGCCGACAGGTAATATGCAGCTCCACTTTGTGGTTTCTGGGAACTCAGGGACCCCACAGCCCTTCTCATACCTAGAACCCAAAACCTTCCAAACTCAGGAACCTCCTCTCCCTCTTCGTGGTGGTGCACGTTCATCCCAACCCTGGTTGCCGGGATCCGGAGCTCGGCAGCTGCCTCGAGGCCGGGGAGAAGTTGAGGGGTTTCCTTGAAAGGGATCCAGAAGGGTTCCTTTTAGGGATCTGTAAGGCTTTTAGGGTTTTTTTCAGGGGTTCAAGGTTTGTTCATGGCTACTGAGCTCATGAAGGCTGGCTCAGGGTGCCCATGCGGAAGATGCTTAGCCCCTGAATCTTGGCAGAGCATTCTCCGAGTGGTGAGGCATGTTCTCAATCTTCAGGTGGTAGTAGTAGTAGTAGTAGTAGTAGTAGTAGTTGTTGTTGTTGTCGTAGTGGCAGCAGTAATAGTGGTAGCACTGCTACTACTACTACTACTACTACTACTACTACTACTACTACTACTACTACTACTACTCCTGCTGCTACTACTACTACTACTCCTGCTGCTGCTACTACTACTACTACTACTACTACTACTACTACTACTACTACTAGTACTACTACTACTACTACTACTACTACTACTACTACTACTACTACTACTACTCCTGCTGCTGCTACTACTACTACTACTACTACTACTACTACTACTACTACTACTACTACTACTACTTCTACTCCCATTGAAGCTTCTGGCCTTCATGGCCATGAATCTAGTTCCGCTGGTGCTGGAGCTTCTTTGTTAGCTGTTGGCCTGCATCTTGAACCCGGCCGGGAGATTGAAATTCGGATGCATGCATGAGAGGTACTTTAAGTAAGTCTAGGGTTTAGGGGTTTAGGATTTAGGGTTTAGGGTTGAGGGTTTAGCCCTCTCCCTGGAGCTCACTGGTCGCAGGTGACCTTCGCAGAGCCGAGACTGGTGAACCGACATAGCTGTCGGCCTCCTCTTGCTAGCCATCTGGATCAGAGGACCTGCCTGCGATGGGGGCCTTAAGAATTAGAATCAGAATAGAGTCTTGGGGCCAATTATGCTGTAATTGGAACAAGGAGCTGCTTGAAACTTCATGGATGGTTGTGGATCTCATGCTAGAGGTTGTAACTGAGCCTGATCCTTCTCTCGCACTCCAGGCATCTGAGGGCTCATGCATGCCCCCCAACGACACCATAGGAGCCTCGACGAAGAGAACCTCGACCTCCGATCCATCTTTCGGGAACCCTGAGGCCGTGCATCCGGTGAAAAGAAATTGTGACAAAGGGCCAGCTTGAGGAATCTGGTCTGTATGTTGCATGCGAAGGGAAATCCTTAGTGGAGTATCTGTGGGAATTCAAGTGCCTCCGCATGCCTCTATGTACCGGCAAAATGGTGCTCAATGGACATAGCAGCAGCAAACTCCGTTTAATGATGCTAGTTGATGCGATTAGTCACCCTCGCTTCGGAACAAAACCACCAGAACCCCTGCTGTGCTTTTGTTGGTGTTGGACGCAAGCACAGGCTACCGCGCTACCGCAAGCTGCCCTGATCTCGGTGCGCGGGGTCAATCAAAGAAAGCCCACTGAAGGCGGCGATCTACGTCAGCGCAGCTTCAGCTCTTCCTCGCTTCGGGACTCCAGCTGCTTTCTGGGGAAACTTCGCTTCCACCACCTGGCTTCGTGTCAAGGCGTCCGGTCTTGCGTGGCTGTGGGCGCGCTTTGAACAATGCTCTGCCAAGTTATGAAAGCCCACCTCGTGTCCAAAGCCGGTCCATTTTCGTGGGCCCGTGCATAGTCAGCCGGCGGCTGTCTGAAGGAAGGGTTTCGAGACCTTGTGCTGTTCGTTGACGACGGTTGCCCCCTGACTGCGGCTCGGAAACAGAGCTCCATGCAGCAAGAAAAATGTCAGAGATACAAAAGCATCCAACAGGAGCTCTAATAAACAAAGTTGCTTCATAGTGGAATAGATATGACTGCGCAGCCTCCGGGCACCTTTCGATACGTTTGAAACCACTGTACTCTGCGCACGGCAGCCATGGGCAATTTGTGCGATTGCTGTGGCGTGCGGGACAAGGAGCGGATCGGCTTGCCAGAGTATGGGAGCGGCGGCAACAGCCAGTACGGCTTTGCTCTTGCGAAGAATGATAGGGCGAGGATGGAGGATGCTGTCTCCATGGAGGAAAACGTGGCAGGGCACAAGTGCCTTGCCGTCTTTGACGGCCACGGTGGCGACAAGGCTGCCCGGCGGGCGCAGGAGTTGCTGCCCAAGCAGCTTGATCGTCATCTCCAGAAGTCGACTGCTGGAGATGAAGATCAAGCTGCTTGGAGGCTGTGATGAACGCCTTCCATGTCGTCGAGATGCTCATGCAGCCAGAACTGGCTGAGGAAGCCAAAGTGATGTCCTCAGGGTCACCGGTGTGTGTGGCCCCTCTCCAAGATTCTCCAAGAGAAGGAGCTTCTGTTGATAAATCTGGGCGATTGCCGCGGCGTGGTTTGCGAATCGGCAAATCGCCGATTCGCAAACCACGCCGCGGTGACGATCACTACGACGGACCACTCACAGGAGAAAGAGACCGATAAGCAGCGCCTGGCAGAGAGTGGAGTGACGGTGGAGTTGTGGCAAGGTGCAGGTTTCCCGGGCTTTCGGCGACATCCTGGACGTCTGATCAGCAGACCGGAGCTGACAGCCATCCAAGTAACGGACAATACCGAGTGCGTTTTCCTTGCTGCGGGAATTCAATCGCAGACGGCCGCGACGACTGCGAGGAAAGTGCTTCGCGAGACGCGGTCTCCAGAAGAGGCTGCAAAAGCTGTGGTTGAAGCCGCAGGGAAGGCAACCAAGGCAGATAATGCCGCCGTGATCGTCTTGGCGCTGAATGTGCCAGACCCCGTCCCAAAACGAGATGCGGCCCAGAGCCGCTTCCGGCGGAGCTCCAAGACGGAGTGAAGCCCCTTACAGTTGCATGTGCATGTTGTCGATGTCTCGCAGGTTTCTTCCTGTCCTGCTGTGCCAAGAGAGGGCCAAGAGGCATCGGCACAACCGCGTTTGAAGGCGGACGAGGTAAAAGGAGTTCTGTCTTTTGTGAATTTCTGTCAGCACGCGGGGGCGTGCTGGGTCCGTTCGCTAGTTCATCAGCCTTCATACAACTGAAGGCACGAAGTAGCTCCGGTGCTGACTTCCGATCTGAAGTTTTGAAACTGGAACCCCCAACCCCCGCAGATCTCAGCCCTTGCGAGCACTGCAGAGCCCCCCCGCTTCATCGGAAAGTCGCTGTGTGAAGGAGCTTCCAACGTCTGCAGCCTCATTGGATCCCCGCGAGACTCAGGCTGCCAGCAGTCGCTGAGGGTTTTCGGATTTCTGGGTGGCAGCAGGAAAGCAGTGACGCAAGCAATGGCGAGACAACCATCGTAATGCAGGCCTCGTACGGTAGCGGAAGCTTTAATGACTTCATCAAAGCGACGGAATTTTGTAGTCCCATTTGGAACAGCTAAGCTGCGCGCAGATTGCATTAGCGAGCCTCATTGCCGGAACCCTTTCTGTGTTGGGTTGGAGCTCGGCGCAAGCACGGGCTGCTCTTCCGTGAGGTCCTGGAGAGTACATGATCCAATGAATCCTGAAGCCCGCTGAAGGCGGCGATCTGCTCCAGCGGAGCTTCAGCTCGCCATTCGGGACTCCAGCGGCTTTCGGGGTATCCGGTCTTGTGTGGCCTCTGCAGCTCTGTTTGTGGTATGAAAACCTTCATCTCGAGTCCAAAGCCAGTCGGTCCAGCTTGACAAGCAAGTCGCGTTTGTAAGCTTGAACAACTGCTGTCTCACCAATGCAAGACAGCGGAGTATAGTTATTCCTACCATACCGCTGTTGCACTTCTTTGACACAGTACTTTATCGCGCAGCTGGGGGCTTACTGAAGGAAGGATTTCCCGACTTGTGCCGTTCGTTGACGACGGTTGCGCCCTGTATACTCTGCACACGGCAGCCATGGGCAATTTGTGCGATTGCTGTGGCGTGCGGGACAAGGAGCGGATCGGCTTGCCAGAGTATAGGAGCGGCGGCAACAGCCAGTACGGCTTTGCTCTTGCGAAGAATGATAGGGCGAGGATGGAGGATGCTGTCTCCATGGAGGAAAACGTGGCAGGGCACAAGTGCCTTGCCGTCTTTGACGGCCACGGTGGCGACAAGGCTGCCCGGCGGGCGCAGGAGTTGCTGCCCAAGCAGCTTGATCTTCACCTCCAGCAGCAGTCGAGCACGAAGGAGGAGGCTGTGATGAACGCCTTCCATGCCGTCGAGATGCTCATGCAGCCAGAACTGGCTGAGGAAGCCAAAGTGATGTCGTCAGGGGCGTCGTCCGGGACCGTCACCTGTGTGGCCCTTCTCCGAGAGAAGGAGCTTCTGTTGATAAATCTGGGCGATTGCCGCGGCGTGGTTTGCGGATCGGCGAAGGTGACGATCACAACGAAGGACCACTCACCGGAGAAAGAGACCGAGAAGCAGCGCCTGGCAGAGAGTGGAGTGACGGTGGAGGGTGGTTACGTTGATGGCAAGGTGCAGGTTTCCCGGGCTTTCGGCGACATCCTGGACAAGACCGGAGAAAAGATCCCTGGTCTGATCAGCAGACCGGAGCTGACAGCCATCCAAGTAACGGACAATACCGAGTTCGTGATCCTTGCTTCGGATGGCATTTGGGATGGAATTCAATCGCAGACGGCCGCGACGACTGCGAGGAAAGTGCTTCGCGAGACGCGGTCTCCAGAAGAGGCTGCAAAAGCTGTGGTTGAAGCCGCAGGGAAGGCAACCAAGGCAGATAATGCCGCCGTGATCGTCTTGGCGCTGAATGTGCCAGACCCCGTCCCAAAACGAGATGCGGCCCAGAGCCGCTTCCGGCGGAGCTCCAAGACGGAGTGAAGCCCCTTACAGTTGCATGTGCATGTTGTCGATGTCTCGCAGGTTTCTTCCTGTCCTGCTGTTCCAAGAGGCATCGGCACAACCGCGTTTGAAGGCGGACGAGGTAAAAGGAGTTCTGTCTTTTGTGAATTTCTGTCAGCACGCGGGGGCGTGCTGGGTCCGTTCGTTAGTTCATCAGGCTTCACACGCCTGAAGGCACGAAGTAGCTCCGCGGTGCTTCAGGCCATGATTCAGAGACGTCGGATCTGGAAAAGCAGAATCCTAAATCCAGCAGATTTCAGCATTTGCAAATGCTTCTGTAGCCCGAAGACCCTCACTCTTCTTGACATCGGAAAGTCGCCTGTGAAGGAGCTTCCGACGCCACTGTTCGAGGCAGGCAAGGGTACAAGAGGGTGCCCGGGAGCACGGAATCCTTCAAGCCTGTCGGACAGCTCTTGCGGAGGCACTTGTCAGTCAGGTTGCAGGTAGGGCTTTGAGGGTAGCAGTGGGAAAGCAGAGATGCAAGCAAAAGCTCAACACGCTAGCAAGACCGTCATCGTCATGAATTGTCCTCATGGCAGATTTTGTGAGAGTGAGAGCAGATTGTATGAGGAGCCTCATTGCCAGAACCCTTGCTGGAGTTCGGGGGAGCACCGTGTATGTCGCGCTCTGACACATGATTCTGCAAAGACTGGAGAGTCTGAGCCTGACAGGACGAAGACAAAGATGATGCAACAGACAGCAGTCAATCTCCCATGGAGCCGGAGTGGAAAAACATCCTAAGAGCTTCGGTGTTCCTGGTACAAGCATCAGGGAGCAGCACTGTTCGCGCTACACTGGACCGACGAAGTGCCGGAGACTCTGCGGCTCGAGTCTGAGGTTTAATGCGCAATCCATGACACGCACGGACATGTGCACGGCCCAAGAATGTCGTACCTCTCAGGCCGAAACTGAATCTCGAGTTTTCAGATGTTCCCTGGCCACAAAAGCATAGTAAGTAGGCCTTCCTACATGAAGTTCTGAAGCGGGACTTACTGGGTGGCCTGCGCCGGGCGAAGGACTGGCACAACTTGCCCGCCAATTTTCGGAGGGCACGAAAGCTCTCGGCTTCCTGTTGTCAGGTTTTCATTCTGCACTGTACTGTGCACATTGGCGTATTATCCTGGAAGGAATCTCCCGGCATGTCGCATTGCAGGGTGCAGGGTCTGTGCTGCTGTCATGTTTGTGGCTGCTTGTCTTTCTCGTCTCATTTCCAACTACAGGTTCTGCCTCTCCAGCTTCAGAACCCCAAATGCAACCCCTGGGTGCACATCCGCTCCTGCAAAGAGCCATCGTGGTGTTTCCGACTCCGAGCGAGCATCGCACCATCCTTCGCAATGTTAGTTGGAACTTTGATTCTTGGCTTCCAGGCCCGTAGAGTCGTCATGTTGTAGTGATACGTGTCACAAGTGCAAGTGCTGGCAAGATTTGCCAGGTGGGCTCAATGTCGGGCCAGGGGCAGCCTCCAGTTTGGCTCCCGGCAATTGCTGTTTGTCTGTGGATGCTTTACAATGTTGGCTCGTCTCAACATCTTGCTCATCGCAAGGATCACATCCTCTTCTTGTGCCTGCCAGAAGCCTGCCAAGGTCAAGGAAGGAAGCAAGCGTGCCGAGGCCCGGCAGTGTCGTGAGGCTGGGTTCTGGACAGCCTGGCGAGTCGAATCCAGGACACACCAAGTCCTCAGGTCCCCACTGCTGTACCTCGCTAAGTAGACGGCACAAATAATGTCTTCAGTGCCACCGAGTGCTGCAATGTTGCGTGGCACTGCTGCAGGGCGGACGACTCTTTGTGGTCTTGATCCTCTCCACATGGATCGCTGCCCGCGCTCTGGCGAGAATCAGCGGCTTATTGAATTCAGGGGTCCTAAGGTTGATGATATAAATCCTGCATTAACTCAAGGACCCGAAACTATGGGAATTATGGTATATTCCTTATCCTAATTATGGGTAATGCAGGATTTATATCATCAACCGTACAGCCCCAGGCTGATCCAGTATAGCAGACGACCCGCTGCCCAAGGCGCGGCCTCCATCTTCTTTGGCCGCCAGACTTCGAGCGACGTGGCTTGCCCGGTCGAAAGCTTCGTTGTCTGTATAGACACATACAGATAGATGTAGATGTATAGATAACGACTATATGGTAGACAGGGATAGAGATTGAGATATGCATACTGTACACTGACATGAAGCTAAAGTGAGCGATAAGGAAGCAAAGCTGGTTTCGAGTATCAGCTGACACAAGCCCTGCATCAGCTCGGAAGGCATAGAGTGGGAGTTCTTTCCACTACAGAAGCAGCGTCATGATACGACAAACTCTGTTGATCCAGAGTCCCATATCTTGTCAGGTTGCAGACTCTTTCGGATCGGAGAACGCATTCTACTACTCCTTCTACAGGTGCCTCGGCTTTTACGGTCTTCTTAATATGCTCTAGGAGGAATTGGAGTTCTGTCGTCGATTTCAGCACGCCGCCCCTTTTCAGCTACATCCCCGTTCCCGTTCCCGTGGGCCTTTCCGTGAGGATCCTCCCGAGTGGGTACAAGGGAGTAACGTGTTTCACAAGATCCAAGGGAACGAAAGGTGCCCAGTGTTGTTATTCCGAAACTGTCATATGGGCGGTTGTCAAAATTAGGGTCCCTTTTATGGGTCCTTATTATAATACGGCACCTAATATTTAGTGTACCCAAAAAGGAACCATAATTTTGACAACCACCCATATGAGTAACGCTCTTTAGAGGCAGGCCCGAAGGATGCTGATGCCCTTTACCGCACCTGACTGCGCACCCCGCTTCCCACTCATCAGCAGTCATAGAAGTCGCCTATGCAGGCAGTTCCTTGACTCGTCCGACGGTTTCCTGGTTGATAGGTACAGCGAGGCCGGTCGGGGGTATGGAAGTTGGTTTCGGAGCGACACGATCTGGCCTGCTCACCTCCCGACACAGGCACCAAACTCCATCAATGCGCTGTGCCTCGGTTCGATCGGTTTCGATGCTGTAACTCATGGCATGTCGATGTAGCTGCACCGGGATGCCCACCAGTCGACTGCAGGAATTTTCCTCTTCCTCTCACTTTCGATCCCAGGCGAAGGTTCAACATCTACCAGGAGCTGTGCTCCTGCCTCAGACCATCCTCGTGTTGCCACGTCGCGCGCTATCGTGTGATGTTCGAGAGTCGTGGAACATGTGTACGTATGTAACCACTATATATACATATAAATGTAATAAATAAATAAATATGTATATATATATATATATATATATGAGCCCGATACCTTTAGGGTCTATTTAACTAGTCTGCCATATATACAATATAAGATCCCTATCTAAATCATATGTTCCTACATATTATATTACAAGACTTACGCTCTGAAAAGTTTAGCATTACTTAGGTCTATAATATTTTTATCATTATTGCTGACACCATTGCCACGTTGATACCTGATTAATATACAGTGTCACCTATACAGACAACTGAATTTTAATAATTAATACCTATAACAATATCATTACGAATCCAATGGAACACAAAGCAATAACACTCCAACCAAAATAATTATAGTAAGTATTGCTTACATCCCTGTCGCTGCGAATCCTACCTAGTGCAAGTTAGCATCACTACAATCATATATTAGGCATTGCATATATAGTGTCAGTACTAATGCAGTCGAATAGAAATTACAAACAGTGTAACCAAAATCTTTCTTTTTAGTATTGTCTACGCCACTGCGACTATGAATCCTATTCAGCGTAAGTTACCTCCTTTACGTGCAAACTACTTATAATACTTCTTATCTAGGTCCGTGTCATTAGGATGCATATCAAACAGAAAGCAACACCAATACAACCAAAATAATTATAGTAAGTATTGCTTACATCTCTGTCCCTGCGAATCCTACCTAGTGTAAGTTAGCATCACTATAATTATCTATTAGGTATTGCATATACTGTGTCAGTATTAGTGTAGCCGAACAGAAATTACAAACACTGGAACCAAAAATAATTCTACTAAGTCTTGTCGACGCCCCTGCAACTAGGAATCCTACATCTCGAGGGAGAGAACTGTGAACTGCCACTAACCATCCAGGCTCCACAAAAAGACAAACACCAACTCGAACAGAAGATTGGCCTAAGCAATCGTGACATTACTAATTGTCGTACCTGCGGTACATCAATCCTGTAATCATTGCTGCCATATTGCAGTTGTCTTTCCTTTGCCTCAGCCTCTGTAAGGCTCTCGTGTATGCGGTGGCACAGGATACGAAGCGTCTCACTGTTCTGCGGGACAGGAAACACAAAGCAACAACACTCCAACCAAAATAATTATAGTAAGTATTGCTTACATCCCTGTCGCTGCGAATCCTACCTAGTGTAAGTTAGCATCATTACAATCATATATTAGGCATTGCAAAAATAGTGTCAGTACTAATGCAGTCGAATATAAGTTACAAACAGTGTAACCAAAATTAATTCTATTAAGGATTGTCTACGCCACTGCGACTACGAATCCTATTTAGCGTAAGTTACCTCCTCTACGTGCAAACTATGATGCTGTCGCAAAACTTACTACAACTCGTTGCCTGTTATATTCTGTTGTTACATATGCTACATATATCTACTGAGGCAAGCCAGGTCTGAACAAACTAGTTCCTTGTCAATAGGGTTTCAATATGAGGAGTGCATGTAATGTATTGGTTCGCCCTGTCCAGGAAGTGAAGAGAAACATTATAGCCCCTGCAATGTGCCAGTTTCTTCTGTCCGTAAGAAGGGCTTTCCGATGTATCAGCTTCATATCAAGAGGGCTTCAGTAGGATGAGTGGGCGTGACAGGTCAAAGGCTTGTAATGTGTTCGTTTGTTCTGTCTGGGGGCTTTCGAATGTATAAGTTCCTCGCCAAAAGAGTTTCGATAGGCGGGAGTGGAGTGACACATTAGAGAGTCTATATTGTGTCAGTTTGTTCTGCCCAGGGGCCTTCCAATATACACGGTCGCTTCAGTGTATAAGTTCCTTGTCAATAGGTTTCCATGGGGAATGGAGTAACACATTAGAGGGTCTGTAATGTGTCAGGTCGCTGTGTCCAGGAGCCTTCCAAAGTAGGATTTTCCTTGTCAATATACTTTCAATAGAAGGGATGAAGTGACACATTAGAGGGCTTGTAATGTGTTAATTCGTTATGCCCAAGTCAATAGAGTTTGAACAGGGGAAGTGGAAGTAACACTTTACAGGGCATGTAATGTGCCAATCTGTTATGTCCTGGACTTTCCAGTGTATAAGTTCCTTGTCAGTAGAGGGTCAATCGGAGTGGGTGGAGTGACACATTAGGGTGCCTGTAATATGTCAATTTGATATGCCCAGGTACAGGGGCCTGACAGTGTATAAGTTCCTTGTTAGTAGGGTTTCAGTAGGAGAAATGGAGTGACACATTAGAGGTCCAGGACCCAGGAAGTGAAGATACACATTATAGTGGGTTTAATGTGCCAGTTTGTTATGTCCATAAAAAGTGCTTTCCGATGTATCAATTTCTTATCAGTAGGGTTTCAATAGGATAGGTGGAGCGACACATTATAGGGCCTGCAGTGTGTCAGTTTATTATGTCCAGGGGTTTTCTAGTGGAAAAGTTCCATTGCAATAGAGGTTCCATAGGAAGGAGTGGAGTGACACATTAGAGGGCCTGTAATGCGTCAATTTATAAAACCTTCCAATATACAGATGCTCTACAGTGTATAAGTTCCTTGCCTTTAGGGTTTCAATAGGAATAATGACACATTAGAAGGCCTGTAATGTGTCAGTTTGTTTTCCCATGTGCCTTCCAATGTATCTCTATACATATCAGATCTGATGTGATCACAGCATTAGCCAAGAAGGATATCACGTAGTTAATAGTCTTCACGATCTTAACAAAGGCGCAATTATCCGTATCGAAGGTATACATTCCCATGAAAAAATCCCTATAGATCCCTTCACAGATCCCTTGTATGGAGCCCTCATAGACAGCCTTTATAGATTCGTATAGAAACTTTATAGATCCCCTATATAGAGAACTTATAGAAACCCCGTATAGATCAACAAATGGAGTTCTTTGTAGAAAACTTTACAAGATCCCTTACATGGAGCTTTCATAGACAACTGCTATATATTCCTTACCCTTTGTAGAAACCACATGGAAGTTCTGTATAGATCCCTCGTATGGAGCCCTTCTGGAAAACCCTTACAGATTGCTTATAGAAATCTTATAGATCCTCTATGTAGAGACCTTATAAAAACCCATTATATAAAAAACTATAGATCCCGTACAGAGAGACTTTCTAGAAACCCATTATGGATCCCTCATATGGGGCCTTTATAGTAAGCCCGGTTACAAAGTATGTAGATGCGATGCGGTAAGCTATTCTTGATATAGTAGTTAAGATATATCGATTGTATTATGGTTCGTACAATACCTATGAAATTACCTTTAAGAATAGGGGGAGCGGTATTAAAACCAATGAAACCGGCAACGAGGATGATGACGATGAAGAAGATGATGAAGATGATGCAGATGATGAAGATGATGAAGATGATGATGATGGAGAGGGGGTGGGGTGTCCGCAGCCCTGTTGGACCCTAATGGGTTCGTGGTGGGGGTGGGGGTAGTGGGTGGGGTGGGGGAGGGATGTGAATGGGCAGGGGGTTTGTGCTGGCGTGGTGAGGGGTGGGTTTGGGGGAGTGGGTGATAAAGGTGATAAACCGATGATAAATGATAATAGGATGGTGATAACGATGATGGGGAGGAGTAGGTGGTGGGTGGTGGGTAGTGGGTAGTGGTGGCTGGCGGGTGCTGGGTAGTGGTGGGTGGTGGGTGGTGGGTGGTGGGTGATGGGTGGTGTGGTGGGTGGTGTGTGGTGGGTGGTGTGTGGTGGTTGGTGGGGAGGGTGTGGGAAGGGGCTGAGATAGGGGGGTGGGTAGTGAGGTATGAAGGGGGCGGGAGGGTGGAGTGGGGGCAAGGGTATATAATCCCTGCGAGCCGCGACCGAGCAGAAAGCCTGTAAATGCCGCGTTCAAAAAACGGCCAGGGATCCCACACATCTGCGGGCAAAATCTGGCGGAAGTGATCCGCCACCAAGCAAAAAGCCTGTAAATACCGCATTAAACAAAGGGCCAGGGATTTCACATATCTGTTGGCAAAATCTGACAGAAGTACCGATTGCTCACTTCCGCCAGATTTTGCCACCAGATATGTGAAATCCCTGGCCTTTTGTTTAATGCGGTATTTACAGGCTTTTTGCTCGGTGGCGGATCACTTCCGCCAGATTTTGCCCGCAGATGTGTGGGATCCCTAGCCCTTGAAGTGGTGGGTGAGACACGGCGGTTTGGAGCCTGCTGTCTCTTCCCATTTCCAACACCGATCCTGACGGCGAGGCTGTTCTGTCGAATGACATCTTCGCTAACTCTTTGGTAGGGTGGAGGTGGATTCAGGGGTTGAGGGGCGGTGGGTTTAGGGGTAGGGAATGAAAAGAATGGCTGAGGGGATGGAGGGAGTGGAGGGAGCGGAGGAAGGGAAGAGATGGGATAGGGAAGGGCAGAGGAGATGAGGAGGATGGAGTGAGGGGAAGGGATGGGGAGGGGAGGCAATGATGGGGTGAGGGGGGGAGGGAGGGGGTTTTGAGGGGTGGGAGAGAAATGAAGGGAGAGGGGAAGGAGAGAGTGGGGGACGGAGGGGGTGGAGGAGTGCGTGGGAGGGGTTGGGGGTGGAGGGGTGGGGGGTGGATGAGTGAGGGGGTGGGGTGGGAAGGTGGCAGGTAGGGTAGTGGGGGGGGAGGGTCCGCTCCTCTACATCCCCACCCGCCCCCAATCCCCTACCCTTCCACCCGCCCACCCCCCCTCCCCGGCAGTGGGGTGAGGCGAAGGGGAAGGAGGGAGGGAGTAGGGAGGGCAGGTGAGAGGAGGGGAAGGGAGGGGGTGGAGGGAATGGGCGCAGGGGAGTGGTGGTGGGCAAAGGAATACAGGTGGGCGGGGGAGAGCAGGGGGTGAGGCAGTGGCCCTATCGACAGAACCCCACCATTTCAATTAATTGAAATAATTGAAATAATTGAAATAATTGAAATGGGTCCGATTTCAATTATTTCAATTATTTCAATTGTTTGGGTCACCTAAATAATTGAAATAATTGAAATCCTTGTGGTCCGTGAGGCCCTTCCACAGAACCATAGGATTTCAATTAATTGAAATAATTGAAATAATTGAAATAATTGAAATAGGGCCGATTTCAATTATTTCAATTGTTTGGGTCACCTAAATAATTGAAATAATTGAAATAATTGAAATAGGGCCGATTTCAATTATTTCAATTATTTCAATTAATTGAAATCGTGTGGTTCATCGGTTGACTAGGAAACCTATTGATTTCAATTATTTCAATTGTTTGGGTCACCTCGAAATAATTGAAATAATTGAAATCCTTGTGGTCCGTGTGGCCCTTCCACAGAACCATAGGATTTCAATTAATTGAAATAATTGAAATAATTGAAATAATTGAAATGGGGCCGATTTCAATTATTTCAATTATTTCAATTGTTTGGGTCACCTAAATAATTGAAATAATTGAAATAATTGAAATAGGGCCGAGATTTCAATTATTTCAATTATTTCAATTATTTCAATTAATTGAAATCGTGTGGTTCATCCGTTGACCTAGTAAACCTATTGATTTCAATTATTTCAATTATTTCAATTATTTGGGTGACACAAATAATTGAAATAATTGAAATAATTGAAACCCTTGTGGTCCGTGAGGCCCTTCCACAGAACCATAGGATTTCAATTAATTGAAATAATTGAAATAATTGAAATAATTGAAATAATTGAAATGGGGCCGATTTCAATTATTTCAATTATTTCAATTGTTTGGGTCACCTAAATAATTGAAATAATTGAAATAATTGAAATAGGGCCGATTTCAATTATTTCAATTATTTCAATTATTTCAATTATTTCAATTATTGAAATCGTGTGGTTCATCCGTTGACCTAGTAAACCTATTGATTTCAATTATTTCAATTATTTGGGTGACACAAATAATCAAATAATTGAAATAATTGAAATCCTTGTGGTCCGTGAGGCCCTTCCACAGAACCATAGGATTTCAATTAATTGAAATAATTGAAATAATTGAAATAATTGAAATGGGGCCGATTTCAATTATTTCAATTATTTCAATTGTTTGGGTCACCTAAATAATTGAAATAATTGAAATAATTGAAATAGGGCCGATTTCAATTATTTCAATTATTTCAATTATTTCAATTATTTCAATTAATTGAAATCGTGTGGTTCATCCGTTGACCTAGTAAACCTATTGATTTCAATTATTTCAATTATTTGGGTGACACAAATAATTGAAATAATTGAAATAATTGAAATCCTTGTGGTCCGTGAGGCCTTTCCACAGAACCATAGGATTTCAATTATTTGAAATAATTGAAATAATTGAAATAATTGAAATGGGGCCGATTTCAATTATTTCAATTATTTCAATTGTTTGGGTCACCTAAATAATTGAAATAATTGAAATCAGCACCTTATATTTGAATTATTTCAATTATTTCAATTATTTCAATTATTTACAATATATATAAATAAATAAAGAAAACATAGTAGCTAAATAGACCCAAGAGGTAGCACTCTCATATATATATATATCTATCTATCTATCTATCTATATATATATATATATATATAAATCTGCGCCATAACCGGCACTTGTGCACCAGCATTCCGGTCATACTGGGACGTAGCGCGGAAAGCGAGCTTCATTCAGGAAAATGCTATAAGATATTGCAAGTCATGAGGGACAAGAGACTAGCACTGGAACTCTTGCCGAAGCAATTTCAGATCACGCTGCTTGGGCAAGTGCTCCTGAGCTCATCTGGTTGCGACGGCGGTTACATGGCTGGGCAGGGTCGCCATCGTAAATGTGTTCCGAGATCGTTCATGACAAACTCCATATCCTCGTAGTGCATATGGTGTTTGAATGTTTTCGAATTACTCGTTAGCTTCTTTGATCAGACGGCTCGCACGACATCAGGTAAAGTGCTCCATGTTTCGAGGTCCCGCAAGGGGCTTCAGTGCTGAGCATGACTATTCAGGCCTTTCCTGACAGGCCGGAGACTTCTAGACTACGACACGCATCACGCGCCTGTTCCTGTTCCAGAACGCGAAGCTTGCAAGCGCCTTCAAGCTTGCTAGCATTCTGGGTGCCAGCTTCGGGGTTTCTAGCCCGGTTCTGTAGCCAGTTAATAATGTGCCTCAGTGCGGAATCACATGGTGCCGCAAGGAACTGTATGTCGCTTCTCTGAGGTTTGGCGCTGCTGTACCAAGGCCTTGCCACCATGGTCTCGCTCTCTCTCTCTCTCTCTCTCTCTCTCTCTCTCTCTCTCTCTCTCTCTCTCTCTCTCTCTCTCTCTCTCTCTCTCTCTCTCTCTCTCTCTCTCTCTCCTCTCATATATATATATGTATATACACATATATATACACATATACACATATACACGTTGTTTCACTTATAGGCTGCTTCGTCAGATGTGCCTGCTTCCGGCACTCAACGCAAATGAAGCACTTGTGGAAGGGAGCCCTGGGTTTGTACAGGATGTTGGGTAGCAGATGCGGTTGCTATGTGCTATCATCATGCCAGTACGCAAGGATCCGATGCATATCATATATCTATCTCTGCACATGTGCATACCTTTACATATAAGAAAGCTAAACAAACATAAACATACTCATGTAGATTAATATATAGAGAGAGATAGATGTATGCTTGTATCTGTTTGTTTATTGACACCTGTGTACCGCAAAAATTTGAAATTATGCAAATACATACACATACATGCACTACATGTGTAGTTACATCTCCAACATGCATTCGCAGATGTGTGTGTGTGTGTGTGTGTGAAGTCGTGTTTACCGACGGCTCTTCGCAAAAGTGGTGCTTAACCTGCAGTTTGAAAGCCGTGGTCCGAAAATGCAGGGCACGGTTCAACAAGCTACGATACCCAAACAAGCTACGGATCGGACAGGGCTGCCATGTACCTGCAAATCGTACAGTGTCCTAATCCTGGGAGCATATCGCCGTTGATCTGCAAGTGAAATATTAAAAAAGCCGAGAGCATTTTTTAAGTAGATGCGTCCGTAAGTTGAGAGCAGTCAGCAGTCAGTTTCCTTGCGAAACGATAAGAGTAAAAAGAAGGATGAGGAAGATGTGCTGCATCATACAGTCCCAAAGTTATCCAACGTCCTATAAAGCGACAAGAGTAATAAAAAACGATAACCGAATTAGGGGGTCAAGCAAATGGTTGGGGTGCTTTCACGCACCCTCAACTGGAATGTTCCTGGGTCAGAGTCCAAGCCGAGAACCTCAACAGCATGTCAGTCTACTTGGCTGACTAATCCTCAGTGAGTATGTGTGTACATGTATGTTCGCGCTGTCCATTGGTGTAATGCACTGGAAGGTATGCAGTCGTTGACTCCCAGCCTTCCAGCAGCTGCAACCTTCTACTGTGGTGGCGTGTTTGTCTTGCCTTGGACTTAGTCACTGAGATGCTGATAGTGTTGTGCGGTTAGGCCATGGCAGGGCAAGTGCGCTGTCGGGGGTACCGGCAGACCTGTTCAAAGGACGATCAAAAAGCCCCCAGAAACTTCGCTGCATGAACTGCCACACAGAGCCGAGGTATGGTGTCGGCGTATTCACGCTCCTGTGGATGGCTGGAAGTATCGATGCCGCACTGCTGGCGGCTGCCTTGTACATCAGCTGCTTGAAGGCTTGGTTTTGTCCCCTGGCCCCCGATCAATCCTCCAGCCACCCTACAAGATGCCGATCTCATGCAGGCAGGCGAGCGCTTCAAGCTTGCACCTTGTAGTAGCATGAGCAACCGCAGCAGCCAGCATGTCCAACCTCAACAAAAGAGTCCATATTACTGGGCGCAGCGCGGCCCTAGGAGCATCGTGGGTATTTTGTGTTGGTTTATACGGCGTGCGGCATAGGGTCAGCTGCTTTGCTTTAGTTCCAAGGTGTCCAAGAGTGGAGCAAGTATGAGATGTTTAGATGGAAGGGACGGATGTTGATGACCCGATGGCTCCTGCCTGCCGCAAGGAGTGCAGTCACGTGTCGTGGATGCCACCTCTGCGCGAGAACTGCGCCGTGCCTCTATGGCTTCTAAGCTGCGCCGCTCTGCAGGAGCTGAAGACTCAAGCATGACTCCCCAAAGAGCTCGGCTCCCTCTCATTCTGGCACCCAGTGATGCATCTAGAGACAGTCATGCGTGAAGCATCGTCTGCACGCTTCTCAGCGGCTCAACTGCAGCCATGTGGTCCCAGTCGCCGAACATGTAGTTTTGGATTGTGCAGGACCTGCATCGCCGCCACGAGCAGAGAACCGTGGCCTGACGTACAACTTCACAAGAGTCTCAGAACAGCCTTGACAATGAAACAGCTGCGCGAGGCCGCGAGGTGAGGGCGCGAGGGCGCGAGGGCGGGAGGCCGTGAGGTGAGGGCGCGAGGGCGCGAGGCCGCGAGGTGAGGGCGTGAGGTCGCGAGGCCGCGAGGTGAGGGCGCGAGGCCGCGAGGTGAGGGCGCGAGGGCGCGAGGCCGCGAGGTGAGGGCGTGAGGTCGCGAGGCCGCGAGGTGAGGGCGCGAGGCCGCCAGGTGAGGGCGCGAGGCCGCGAGGTGAGGCCGC